>CM053787.1:927007062-927562062 GCA_028749045.1 Cupressus sempervirens
TTATCATAATATATTATGTGTTTGTTAATGTTCATGACATTATTGGTTATCATTTTATATTATATGTTTGTTCATGTATGACATTAAATTAGATATGTTCGTGTATGACATTAAATTAGACATGTTCGTGTATGACATTAAATTAGATATGTGCATGTATAACATTAAATTAGATATGTTTATGTATGTCATTAAATTCAATAACTAATCTATTCAAAACTTTGATAGAATATCGATTAACAATAAATTTTATCACTGTTTAAGCATAAGATAAATCATTTGCAATATGTCATCATCATATGATTTATGATCTTATTCATGTTTAAAGTTTTTCTTCTCTATCATTTGTTTACCAGGTTTAATTCTGTAAGAATTTTCTTAAGGGCAAAATTCACCCAAGAACCAAGAACTCAAACACAAGCACATAGTTGACCAAAGAAGGATATGATCAATTAATCAGAGTATGTCTGAATACATTGCTCTGTTCATAATGTGATATTCTATGCATAATTTCAGAGTACACTAGGAGTGCCTGATTATAAAGGCTACTAGAGAGCTTCTAGAATGCCTAGAAGTTAGCACCATAAAGTGTCAAACAACCAAGCACATGTCCACCAGATATGGATTATCCTCCATTAAGCACGAAAGTAAGTGCGGTGATGAGAGGATAAGCCTAGAAGAGTGGAACACGCAAAACAGTGTTGTAGACACCATGTGCTCAAATAAAGGTGCAGACTCCTATGTTGTCAACATGACAAATCACAAGGTGGCACAAAATCCTAAGTGTCTCATAATAAAAATAATAAAATAATGCAAAGTAATTAACTAATGCATTAACCTAAGTAAACTTAAGTAAGTGTAAATAGTAAAGTACTAATTTACACCAACACCCCCCCTTAAGTGCAAGTTAGGGGAATGCGCTTAAGCTTACGAGCTAGAATGAAGATGCAAAATGGGTCCCAGCTACTAGGCCATGTTAGGTACCCATGTACATAATGAAATGCAATGCAAATCTCCCATAAAGCGGGGAAAGAGGGAAAACCTCATGGGAAAAACCCTCCCCCAAAAAAAGAGATAAAGATGGATGCAACGATGGATGGAGTAATCAAGACCCCCCCATTATGACATACATCCAATATATACATAAGAAAATGAAAGAAGGAAGAGAGAGAAAAGAGGCTCCCCCCCCAAAAGAAGAATGCCAACAGGTGAAGGCTCCTCCAATGAAGAAGCAGGTCCAAGAATGCAGAATGGTGTTCCACCCCTTAGGAAGAAACAATGCCCAAGGTACTGTCCTGAAGATGTGTGGTGGCCCAAAAACCTGCTCAAGTATCCCTGTACTGATGCTGAAGTTCACCCCATCCAACTATGCTAAAAAGAATGAAGGCAAATCTGTCAAGGATGTCTGTTGAACCTGTTCCACTGAACCATCTGTCTCCTCTATTGACAAAGAGACCTCCACTAATTGTTGTTCATAAGGATCCACAATCACGCCAACCTATGAAGATTGATCATGTAGAGAATGGACATGAGGGTTAGAGTGAGCCCTCGCAACAACTGTAGAAGTATCATCATCAATGAGAAGATGTGTGTCCTCAAGTCTGTCTCCCAAGTCAAATGAAGCAGGAGCTGGAAGACGAGATGTACCATGCTGAGTTGGACCTTTCATTGTGGCAATATAAGAACATGGACTGGACTGATGGGACCTCTCACTGCAACTGTCGACAGAACCCCACATATCAAAACCTGTTGAAGCACTATCGCTGGTGTCACTATTAGTTTCCACTGTATATGAAGGGCATAAAGGAGTAGAGGACAAGCTCGGAGAACTTTCCTCAAAGTGAACATCCTTCTCCACAAAAATCTCATGTGTCTCTGGATCCATAAGTCTGTAAGCCTTCACATTGTCTTCATAACCAATGAAGGTACAAGGCCTAGGTGTCAGTGCCTTGTAACTCCTGGAAGAAAGGTTTGCCCATGCTGGACAACCGAAGACTCTCAGGTGACTCACAATTGGTTTTCTACCGCACCAAACCTCAAAAGAAGTCTTGCCATCTAAGGCTGGATGAGGAGATCTGTTAAGTATGTGAGTAGCACTACTAATGGCTTCAACTTCAAGTGTAGGATCGAGAGACTTGGCCTTTATCATGCAACTTGCCATGGTCTTGAGAGTCCTAATCCTCATAGCTGCAACATCGGTCTTCCAACTCATGCTTCATTTGACTTGGGAGACAGACTTGAGGACACACATCTTCTCATTGATGATGATACTTCTATAGTTGTTGTGAGGGCTCACTCTGACCCTCATGTCCATTCTCTACATGATCAATCTTCACAGCTTGGCGTGATTGTGGATCCTTATGAATAGCAATTAGTGGAGGTCTCTTTGTCAGAATACCATGTAAGAATTTTCTTAAGGGAAAAATTCACCCAAGAACCAAGAACTCAAACACAAGCACACAGTAGACCAAAGAAGGATATGATCAATTAATCAGAGTATGTCCAAATACATTGCTCTGTTCAGAATGTGATATTCTATGCATAATTGCAGAGTACACTAGGAGTGCCTGATTATAAAGGCTATAGGAGAGCTTCTAGAATGCCTAGAAGTTAGCACCATAAAGTGTCAAACAACCAAGCACATGTCCACCAGATATGGATTGTCCTCCATTAAGCATGGAAGTAAGTGCGGTGATGAGAGGATAAGCCTAGAAGAGTGGAACACGCAAAACAGTGTTGTAGACACCATGTGCTCAAATAAAGGTGCAGACTCCTATTTTGTCAACATGACAAATCACAAGGTGGCACAAAATCCTAAGTGTCTCATAATAAAAATAATAAAATAATGCAAATTAATTAAATTATACATTAACCTAAGTAAACTTAAGTAAGTGTAAATAGTAAAGTACTAATTTACACCAACAAATTCAATACCTAATTAGTTTTAATTTTTGATACAATATTGATTGGCAATAAACTTTATCAGTCAAGATCGATTAGGACCTCCTAGAAATAAACTTTATTAGGAAATATTTGTGGACCTCTTGGCAATTGGTCACCTAAATGAGAACCTTGAGATTTATTAGGAACTCCATTAAAGAAATCAGTAGTTTGAAATTACTCTATCCAATAAAATTAGATCAAAAGTTCTCTAAATATTTATGTTAAAAATAAGATAAAAAATTGATCGCAAGTGGTCACAAAGTTTGTGTAGAAGAAAAAAACATTGTTACAAAAAGAATATAGACAAGAAGAAAAAACACAATTAGCTTGTTGAGCTTCAATAAATATTTGCGATGTATAAGAAAGAGAGATATCTCACATGAGAGGGGGACAAATCTAAGATGACACATAAGATACTTGTAAGAGGGAGCTATACTTGTTAACGAATTTACAATGCATGTTATGGAAAATCATAGAGCATCTTTAAAAGGAAATAAAAGAGTATGACAAGTGGAAGCAACATGTTGTTTTGTAGACTCGTATTCAAATTTGGGTGTCAATTTTCTAATGAAGGATTCAAGCACTGCAATTTGGTAGTTTTGGCTCATGTTATCCTTGTATCTCACTTTGTCTTATCCCTCCCCCTCTTTATATTTCTATTTTTTCCATATCTATGTAGCCATATATCCTCTTCATCTCCCCCTCACTAATGTAGAGATGTTGAGCAAGAAGTGAGGTTTAAGCACTTTCTTCTTCCTAATCTACCAAACTAAGCTTGTGGCCTTCCTAATATCTTACTCCTTTAGGATATCATTTTTGTGGCCTATCAAAAGTGATAGGGTCATTTGTGAACTCCTCCAAGGTGATTACTTCTCCAATCAATATTTTGTACCTTTTTGTTTTAGAGACACTAGCCCTATTCCAAGCCAATAATTGTAACTCTTCACCAATGGCTTCACCAACCCCAAGTTTCTATTAGGAAACCTTCCTTATGTTGAACTGATTGAGAATCAACTCTTGGTTTAACCCTCCAATTGTCATACAATACAAAATGTTGACTATCATAGAATTCCTTGTAAGTCTCCTACTCTAATTTTTTGGACTTAAATTCCTCTTAGGTTGAAATCTAACTATTCTATGGGTAGATTTTGACACCCTTTTGAAATTTATTTAAGACTCCAAAGCCTAGATTCCCAATTCCATTCCTATAGCACCTAACGCATGTAAAGTACATAGACCTAATAAGGTCACACTAGGTTTGATTTTCAAAGTAATTAATAGATAATTGGTGCATGAATTGGTGCGTGACCTCAGACCTCCTCTACTCACCAATATTTATCATCTTCAAATTATGATGAAACCCGATAATGTTTCCACTTTTTTCTATTATATATTACCCCTTATGAAAATACTCATAGAACTAATAAACCCTTCATCTCCTCCTTGCAACACTTCTCTACTTCATGTCTCTACTTAACTCATATCTTAACTATAACACTTCTCTCCCTGAGAAGCATTTGCCAATAGTTCATTTCTCCCCCTTTGACTCATATCTTCTATTTTTACAACACTACCTTTGATATAAGTCCATTCAATATTTTATCTTCATTAACAATTTATCAATTTTGAAAACTAAATTTCCAATATTTTTAACTAAATTTCCCCTTTTCCTAACATCTTTAAAGTTAGTCAATATTGATTATCCATTGTCACATAGGAATATATTTATATTTTTTAGAAAATATTTTATATCTACTCATACTCTTATCATCCGTAGTCATGACAAACAACACAAAACAATGAGTTTCCTCTAGCAATTTGATGTTTTTAGTGGAGGATAGAGAGTTACAGAGTTGGTGACAATTTGATGTGTACTGAATATTAAAAAAATGAGTAAAAAATAAGCCATTAGACACATAACCTACAATGTGGTATTTTTATGCAATCATTGGGTTTCAATATTATGGCTTTTGTGAGAGCAATGTTATCATTACAAAGAGATTCATACCTTGAAGGTGAGTGCAATGTACCCTTCTCAAACATAATCAATTTGAGAATGATTAGGCACTTTTGAGTTTTTTTGTAGACTAATTTGGTAGACAAGGGAGAACTCCAAATTGGAGATGACAAGGTTGATTGAGCAATGATTTGTTCATGGACAATGTCAATCTTGAATTTGCATAAGGTTACTATTTAAATTAAGTTTACATTTCAGCACAAATTATTCCTAAACCTTTCCCAAAACTTTGGATGGGGCTAAGTAAGAATCCTAATAACTATTTTTTGAAAGATAATGCCTAGATTTAATGTAATAAAATTTCTTGTTTTTAAAGTTGGCATAAAATGTTACAAGTCAATTTTTAAGGTCTTAAAGACTCCTAAATAACTCGAAAGTGTTTGTAATTAGTGTAGTGGAGTATAGCTTGATAAAGGGCATCATGAGCTTTGGAATGCTTCTAAAAATTCCTCAATCAAAATCTTGGCTCAAAAGCTCTTTAACTCAATCCTCAATCAAATGCTTAGCTTAATGGGTCATACCACTATATCAATTTATACATATGATATTCTTCGTAAGTACATATGAAGTGATACAATCAACATATTCTTTTAGTTAACTTTAGATAGGAGAATGTCCCCAAATTTACCTTTGATATCAACATACTACATCTTAAGTCTTCCTATTAGTTGCTTTGTAATTACATCATTCTTACATTGTTGGAAATAGGAGTAGCATGAAGGATCTCTGATATTTTCCAAAGGAAGGGTATCTAAGTTTTATATATGTTTCATGTGAGGATAAAGGGTATACAAAAAATCTATTTCTTCAAAGAGTCTTTTGGGGGAAACAAAAGTTATTGATCAATTTGTCTTACTGTTGTCACAAAATTGGAAAAACTTGCATTGACAACATTTTGGTACATTGAAGATTTTAGCTTAGAAGGTATTGAAACTAAAAGTTATTGATTGTAACAAGTTATATATTCCAAAATAAACCTATTGATGCCTTGAAACCTCCTAGAGTTGAATATTTGTAGATTTTGCCTATCAAGACCTAGAAGAGTCTTTTGGAACACTTCTACACTTTTTCTCATTTTGGGTTGTTTAAAGGGCTTATCATACTTTTATCTGCATTAGAAGGGGATAGGATGAGTTTGGAAATAGGGTTTATCCAACAACCCAAAGTTAACAGAGCAGACAATTTGATCCCACGATGAAAGGTGAGAGAGATTTGGTAGTTGGCAACTTTGTATTGGCCAATACTGCAAGTTTTAGCATCACCCAAGATGGCATTGTAAAATAAAAATGGAGTGTGATCTTAATAAAGTGAGAGAGGTTATTGTAGGTCACTGCAACATGGTCATGTAAGAACTAGAATCGCATCCATACCTCACACAAGCTTTGAGATATGCCCTGTCAAAGATCGTAGCCCTATGGCATTTAGTGACCCTTAGGGACATTCTAGTTCGATGTGCCCAAGAATATTTGAGCGCTAAAGGGGATAGGACAAGGTTCAGGATAGGGTTACCCGACCACCCAAAGCTAATAGAGTAGATAGTTTGATCCCACGATGAAAGGTGAGAGAGATTTGACAGTTGGCAACTTTGTACTGGCCAATACTATAAGTTTCAACATCACCCGAGATGGCATCGTAAAATAAAAATAGAGTGTGATCTCCAAAAAGTGAGAGAAGTTATTGTAGGTTTTTTGAACATGGTCCTGTAGGAACTAGAATCACATCCATACCTTGCATGAGCTCCGAGATATACCTCATCAAAAATTGTATCCCTATGGCATTTAGTGACCCTTAGGGACATTCCAATTCAGCATGCCCCAGAATGTTCAAGCACTGAAGGGGACAAGATGAGGTTGGTGATAGGATTTACCCGGCCACTCAGAGCTAATAGAGAAAATAGTTTGATACCACAATAAAAGGTGAGAGAGATTTGGTAGTTGGCAACTTTTTACTAGTCAATACTGCAAGTTTCAACATCACTCGAGATGGCATCGTAAAATGAAAATGGAGTGTGATCTCAAAAAAGTGAGATAGGTTATTGTAGGTCTCTCCAACATAGTCCTGTAGAAACTAGAATCACATCCATGCCTTACATGAGCTCTGAGATATGCCCCATCAAAGATTGCAGCCCTATGACATTTAGTGACCCTTAGGGACATTCAAGTTCGGTGTGCCCCATAATGTTCAAGCATTGAAGGGGATAGGATGAGGTTTGTGATAGGGTTTACTTGGCCACTCGGAGCTAATGGAGTAGATTGTTTGATCCCACGATGAAAGGTGAGAGAGATTTGGCAGTTGGAAACTTTGTACTAGCAAACACTACAAGTTTCAACATCACCCAAGATGGCAATGTAAAATAAAAATGGAGTGTGATCTCCAAAGACTGAGAGAGGTTATTTTAGGTCTCCATAACATGGACCTATAGGAACTATAATTGCATCCGTACCTCGCATGAGCTCTAAGATATGCCCTATCAAAGATCACATCCCTAAGGCATTTAGTGACCCTTAGGGACATTCAGATTCGGCATGCTCGAGAATGTTCAAGCATTGAAGCAGATAGGATGAGGTTAAGGATAGGGTTTACCTAGCCACCCAGAGCTAATGGAGTAGATAATTCAATCCCACAACCCTTTTTCCACTAAGTTGCAAATTTGAGCAACTTTTACAACTTTCAACAATGCAACTTTGCACAAAAAGTGCAATTTTTACATTTTTCACTTGATTCCAATTGTGTGCCATAGAAAAGTTTTGAAAATAGTAAAATCTCAAAGGAATATAAGTATATAGATAGTTTTATGGTTATTTCCTAAAAGTTGCTAAATTGTTGCAAAAGTTGCTAATGCAACTTTGCAAATTTTTCACTTTTTCAAATTTCAACTAACCACCAACCTAAATGAATCGTAATCATTATAAATGATTATTATAGACTCAAAACCACTAAACCAACTTACAAAAATGCAAAAAATTACAAAATAGTGCAAAAATTTTCAAAATGCAAAAAGTTGCTAAAGAGCAATTTTTGAAAATAATAGTTGTCAAACTAAACATGAGGTTGTATGGTGTTCCAACCATCCAAATGGAAGTTATAACTACTCTAATTCATGTACTTAAGATCCCCACATGTGGAAAAAGTCATTATATAGATGGTGGAGAACATTGGTCAATAAAACACTTAGATTTTATGCCTTTTTTACTTTTTTTTCAATTATGTATGGCCTATATGGATTTTTGGTGGTAAAAGTCTTATATAGTTGGATAGAGGGTTGATTCAGGATTCCATTTCAATTGGTTTGAGGTCTTTATCTTGCATACAAAAAAAGTTATATTAGTTTTAGTGTAGGTAGGTCAGATTTACTCCAAATTTGAGAGTTTCAGCAAGATGGAATCCTAACTTGCAAACCCACCATGGGATTTTAATGTTTCTTTTTTGAATACAAGTTAGGAGAGGGTTCTTTGAGATGGAAGAGATTTAGGGCTGTAGGAGTATAGCATCTATTTTTACCAACATGCCCTAGACTGAACATAATCTTATGTTTGGTCTAGATTTGAAGGAAAAAGAAGGATCAGGCTCCTAAATTGATTAATCTAACCCAAGTGAAGGGTGTATAAGGAAAAATTTGATATATAGTAGAGATAAAAGGGGTTGAAACAAGGCTATGAACCCATTTGTCTATGTTTTCCTTGTAACCCAGCCTAAACTGGCCACTTAGGCCTGTGACACAAAGTGGGCATAACTTGATGTTGGAGCCGAGTTGTTGGTTAATATTTGGGAATCTCTTAGGGGATGTTGAAGAGTGTTTAAAAATTCAAAAATAGCAGGGTGTCCTTTTTATGGTTTTGGAGTTTGACCATTAAAACTAGAAATTGTCCTAGTAGGAAGTGTTGGTAACAATTTTGAAATTTGATTGTTGAGTGTTGAGAAACCTCAAGTTTGAGACTTTTCTCATTGGTTTGAGTCTATAATAACCATTTCCATCTAAAAAGTTGAGTGTTGAAACCATTTAAGAAGTATTTTCCTTTGTAGGCCTATTGGTGGCAGGGAGTTCCTAAGTGTTGATCCAAGTTGTTTGAGTACCCTAAGTTTGAGGGCTGGGCTTGTGAAGTGGAGTCCACTTGTAGGGTAGAGTCTCCCTATATTAGAAGTCCACTGAATCCTTAGTCCTTGGTGTCTTCAATGAATGTATCTTCATAGAATGACCTTGGTGCCCCTACACCACTAAGTGATGATGATGAACATGACTAAAATTATGAGATTTGTGCCTACTGAAGATTTGGGTTATAACCTCTTAGACATGGTTGTAGGAAGATGTTACAAAGTCGAAGAGCTCCTCTTGAACCCTAGTAGATTCTAATTCCTTTGGTAGATTCCAAGAAGATAAGAGAATCCTAGAGTTGAGTTGTGGTTCCTAGGGGAATATAGGAGGGCTTTGCATCAAACACACATGTTGTATAGTCACGGATATTGTGATCATTCATGAACTTGAACAACACCATGTTAGAAATAGTTTTGTGAGAAAGGACTAAAAAATAGAGGGAAATGGCCATAGGCTGATCAACATTATCCTTAGAGAGAACTATATCTGTCACTACCCCATTATCATCAGATTGAGACCTATTTTGCTTCTTACATTTTGATGATTGTGATCCTCTATAATTCCAGGCATAAGATGATTAACATACAATGGTACTTTAACAAAGAACACTAACTAATATTGAGGATGTGAATTGATAATACCATTTTGTAGATGATTTTAACATCTCACTCTTTATCACTTGTGCGTCAACTTTATTAGCCCTCTTCTTTGGTGACTTTCAAATGAAGAATTAGCATAGTAAAAAATCTAAGATAAGATTAATCCACTAAAATTAGAGAATGACAAAATTTTAATTTGGCTTATCATTAAGAATTATCCATTTATATAAATCCTTGCTTTCCAAGCTATATGATAACCCTTTCTTGATGAGTATTGAAAACTTCTCCCATTGTATCCTTACTTTCACCAGTTTGAAGTTTATGGTTACATGCACACAATCATGACTTTACATCACAAAGCATTCACATTCGAACAATATTCATGTTCTTTAATTACATTTTGATCTAAACAACAAATTCTAAACTTTCACTTATTCAAACATAATCTAAAAATGGGTCCTATTAAAGAATCTAATATAAATTCAAATTATGTATCTAGATTCTAAACAAATCAAAACTAAATCTCATCACTTACACATCATAACAATATGGTCCAACTTAGTCATGTGGATAGTCTTGGGTAAGAAGTTCTAACATTGTATTTAGATCCAACTGATCACTCTTTCTCTCTCTCCCTCTCTCCCTATTCAATCGAATGAGCCAACTAGATCTACTCAAAATTTTAATGTCTCAAGTATTGCCTCATGGTCTAACACGTGACCTTTCCAAAGAATCTTATTATGTGGTTTTGTACCATATTTTATCAAGTGGACATTTGATGCGACAACAAGGTTTGAAAAATGAAGAATCTTCCTCTCTATTTGCCAATCCTTGAATAACCACAAGTTAGGGTTCTTCATAGAATATCATCTAAGCCATTTGCCTGTTACAACCACCACACTGACATGGTACTCTAAACCTTCACCATCTATAACCAAGTGATCCAATTTTTTTTTGTCTTCAACACAATGACACAAATAATAATTTGTTCCTTCTTCATTGTCTTTAGGTGCAATAACAAAAAAAACATGGCCTATAGTGACAAATGTACAAAATGCAGTCATTAATTCAAAAAATATTTGGGTAAAAGTTATAAAGTTACATATTGAAATTACAAAGATATATAAATATATATATTACTAGGTTGCACTAGATTTGACAAGTGGTCAAAGTCAATAAATGAATCCATCTCTACCATTTCCAGTGCTTGTGGGGGACAATAGGTGTCAGTTGGGTCCAAAGCTCGTATATCCGATTTGTCCACCTATACAATTGACTCACATTCATCCCAATTTTCCTCTTCACATGATGGACAATAGCATGCCATTTTTTGTGTGTGGATACTCCATGAACCTACATCAGAGCTTCTAAAAGAGTGTAACTCATTAGATCCTATTAGTGTGCAACAATCCTGATATGGTGCAATGTTAGTATTATCTATCAACCATAAAAATCTATGAACCGTATACTCACCTTCCTTACCTAGACCCATTGTAGCATTACACCATTGAACAATGGATTTTGCATCTATCAATATTGCCCCATCTTTGTACTTTAGTTTTTCGTGAGCCAATGCTCTTTTAATGCATGTCCCTGTACCATTGTCCTCTCCATTACCATGACTAGCCTCTGTGAAATTCCACATATATTGAATTCTATACAACTTGTGCATCCTGCTCAACCAATAGAACATCTGCGCATTCTTGAATTGAGATGCACAATTTTTTGACCAAATAATGTGCTAACGATGTGTTATGCCCCTGTTAGCCAAATCTTCATAAAATAGTTGAAAACAATCATGTATGAACTCCATAGAATGTGATTGATCATCACTGATGTAAAAATTGTACTCCCTCAAAATCTTTTTGTCATCCTCTATACTTGTAGGTGAATGCATGAATGTTATCTGAACAGATATGGAAACCTATTGAGAAGTATAATACTTTGCTCGCACCTCATTTTGTGGTTGTAGTGTGTAGTTCTCTGTGAAATCTACAACCAAAATGATGGTATCTAGTGGAAATGTATCATTGCACAACTTGAATTCCAAATCCAACCATCGAGCTCTATGGGTATGCCTTGCATACTCGTAAATAATATTTTCACAAAAAATCTTCATGAACTCATACACTGGAATATTTTCAATGACCAAATCACATCTTTTACCATGTTTCCCATCTTTTAGAGCATATTTCACTATCTTAAATTTTCTATAATCTACTATTTCATTTCCAATTGCATGTGTACTATTCATATGTTGACAAGTTGATAAATGTTGCAAAGAATCACAAAATAAGCATGTACCATCCAAACATGATGTCTTGTAAAATTGTTGGCCATCCCCTATTTCACATAAAATGTTGGATATGAATTCCCTTGAAGATCTTGGTGGCTCATTCATGTCACAATCCTACAAAACAAACTAAGAATGCAAAACTACACATATACGCCTAAAAACATCAAAATGGTTAAAAAATTCAATATGTATCCTACAACAAAAAGTTTAGCATGTGTGATTTATCTTCACATAAAAAGGTTTACCCATCTAAAAAAATCTTTGACTTATTTGAATTTGAGGATACATACCAATAAATTTTGCAAAAAAATGTGTTTGAGTTGAGTTCAAAATTTTTTTTGCATGTGGGTCGCGATTTTTGCTACCAATCCTCCTTACAACATCTCTTTGATTAGAGGAAACACGTGTGTTATTTTTTCCAAAAATCTTCGATCAATTATTTCAAGGCTTCACTAATTTCTTTATCCTTTCATGGTAGTCTACCACTAAATTTCCATAACTCATTTTTGTTGGATCTTCTAATGTCTCACACCTTATAATGGCTCTCCTTAGAGTACCTCTACCAATTTTTTATGTTTTTCTTTTCTTTCTCATGAGTCAAGCTTTTTTCATTTGGCTACTTACTAATGCCAATGTAAATACTTGTCTTGTGTTATTACTATCTTTGGTGCATGATTTAGAGCCCACTTTGTCATAAGCACTCATTAGATTCTTTACAATATTTATTTCATTTGAATCATCCATCATTCTTAGCCAGAGAATCTTCATGATAGGGCTAAATTTCAAATTCCTCATCATTTCAACAAAGAAATGGCATTGACCTATTATATTTAATTCTTCAAAAAATAATCTCCACATATGATTAACTTTTCTTTCACAAATACGCTTGCTAATTTTGTTAGGCATTTCTTTCAAAATGTTAGTATCAATATCAATCAAATATTTTGGTCTTCTAAAATGAATTCTAGAAGATGTTATAATCTCTTCCATTCTTAAAATATTTTGAACATCAACATAAGGTCAAGTGTATTGCGTACCTTGAACCAAAGAAGATGTGCCTTGACAATAAGATGCAAAAGATGGAATATCACCTACTTGATGTATTGATATTGTGCCTTCAACATGATATGATGGAGTGTGTATATTGTCGGATCTACAAATCAATGTCTCTTCAACATGAGAGGACAATATGACTTCAACATTGGAAGATGGTGTAGTAGACAATATGACTCCAACATTGGAAGATGGTGTAGTAGATGATATGAATCCAACATTGAAAGATGGTGTAGTAGACAATAAGACTCCAACATTGAAAGATGGTGTAGCAGACGATATGACTCCAACATTGGAAGATGGTGTAGCTTCACAATTCAATTTTCTTCTTGAGCATAATAGTCTCATTTGTTCTCTTTGTCTTTCCAATTCTTCCTCTTTGTTTCTTTGTACCAGTGTTTCTTGATCCTCTTTGAAATTCAATTCTTCATTATTTCTTTGCAATTTTATTTTCTCACGTAGTAATTTCATTTTATCTCTTTTAATTTCCAAATCTCTCTCTCTCTCTCTCTCTCTCTCTCTCTCTCTCTCTCTCTCTATCTTCATTTTTTTGAGTTTTTGGTTTCTTCCTTGGCATGATGATGATTTCTACTTGTCAAATTATTCAAACATCTGAATTACTTAAAATGTGTAAATTACAAATTATTCAAATACATATAACAATTATAATTATTTGAATGAATACAAAATATATAACAAACGACTTCTCAAATTTTTAACCATTTCAAAATAACATTTCATTCAAACATACAAATTTCAATGAATTCACTATATATTAAACAACATGTCAAATTATAATCAAATTTGTATGTATATATCAACAAAAAATATTTAAAATAGATTGCACTAACCTTTTCTATATAAGGAATCTTGAAAAAGTCTTCAAATCATGTATCTAATGATTGAATTTGGTGTTTGCTAGCTTCCAAAAGTATTGAAATAGTGTTTTGTATGTTGAAACCTATGATTTCTATTGGAATAACAGAGTGCATAATAGACCAAAAGCAGAGAATGGATGAAATGGGCACCAAAGTTTCTTTTTGTCCATTTATAGGTGATTTCACATAGTGCATATGCACTATAGTGTGTATGTAGTATAAATCATGTATGCACTATAGCATGTATGCACTATAAAGTGTGTATGCACTATAGTGCATACACACTATGTGGAAACACATCACTCTTAATCTTCCCTACTCTCTACCCTCTCCTCTCTCTCCCATACCCTACCCTCTCTCTCTTCCTACTCTCTCTCCCCTCTCTGATCCCTTACATTCTCTCTCCCCTCTCCCATCCTTTACTCTCTCTCTCACTCTCTCTCTCCCACCACCTACTCTCTCTACCTCTCTCACCCTCTCTCCTCTCCCATCCCCTACTCTTTAGATCACTCACACACACTCTTATTCCCCCCACTCTCTTCTCTCTGATCCCCTACTCTCTACATCTGTCACACACACTCCCATCCCCCCATCTCTTTCCCTCTCCCTCTCCTACTACCTACTATATCTTTCCATCTATAATCTCTCTCTCTCTCTCTCTCTCTCTCTCTCTCTCTCTCTCTCTCTCTCTCTCTCTCTCTCTCCCATCTCCTACTCTCTCTCACACTCTCCCATCCCCTAATCTAACTCTCTCTCCCATCCCATATGAGCTCTCTCTACCAACACCTACTCAATCTCACACTCTCTCTCCCATCCCGTACTCTATCTCTCTTACACACACACTCCCTTCCCCCCCTCTCTCCCTCTCCCACTCCCTCTCCCACTGCCTACTTCCTCTCCCCCATCCCCTACTCTCTCTCTCCTCTCCCATCCCCTACTCTCACACTCTCATACTATCTCCCATTCCCTACTTTGTCTCTCTTACACACATTCCCATTCCCCCTCCCTCTCTCCCACTCCCAGCACCTACTTTCTCTCCCCCATCATCATACTCTCTCTCTCTACCACCCCCTACTCTCTCTCACACTCTCATACTCTCTCCCATCTCCTACTCTCTCTCTTTCATAGACACAAACACTCTTATTCCCCCACTCTCTTCTCTCCCATCCCCCTATCTCTGTCCCTCTCCCTCTCCCACTCCCTCTCCTATTGCCTACTATATATCTCTCTCAAGTTCTCTCTCTCCCTCTCTACTCTCTCTCTCTCCCATTTTGTATGAGCTCTCTCTAGCACTACCTACTCACTCTCACACTCTCTCGCATCCCCTAATTTATCTCTCTTAAACACACACTCCCATCCCCCCTCTCTCTCTCCCTCTCCCTCTCCATCTCCCTCTCCCACCACCTACTTTCTCTCCCCCATCCCTTACTCTCTCTCTCCTCTCCCATCTTCTACTCTGTCTCTCTTACACACACACACTCCCATCCCCATGCTCTCTCCCTCTCCCATGCCCTCTCACACTACCTACTTTCTCTCCCCCATTCCCTACTCTCTCTCTCCTATCCCATCCCCTACTCTCACACTCTCATACTCTCTCCCATCCCATAATTTGTCTCTCTTACACACATTCCCATTCCCCCTCTTTCTCTCCCTCTCCCATTGCCTACTTTCTCTCCCCCATCATCGTACTCTCTTTGTCACCCCTTACTCTCTCTCACACTCTCACACTCTCTCCTATCCCCTACTCTCTCTCTTTCACAGACAAACACACTCTTATCCCCATACTCTCTTCTCCCCCATACCTCCTATCTCTCTCCCTCTCCCTCTTTGACTCCCTCTCCTACTGCCTACTATCTCTCTCTCTCAAGTTCTCTCTCTTCGTCTCTACTCTCTCTCTCCCATCTTGTACAAGTTCTCTCTGCCACTACCTACTCACTCTCACACTCTCTCCCATCCCCTACTCTATCTCTCTTACACGCACACTCCCATCCCCCCTCTCTCCCTCTCCCACCACCTACTTTCTCTCCCCCATCCCATACTCTCTCTCTCCTCTCCCATCCCCTACTCTCTCACACTCTCTCACTCTCTCCCATCCCCTACTCCATCTCTCTTACACACACACTCCCATACCCCATCACTTTCCCTCTCCCTCTCCTACCACCTACTATCTCTCTCTCTCTCAAGTTCTCTCTCTCCCTCTCTACTCTCTCTCTCTCTCCCATCCCCTACTCTCTCTCACATTCTCCCATCCCCTAATCTCACTCTCTCTCTCCCATCCTATATGAACTCTCTCTGCCACCACCTACTCACTCTCACACTCTCTCTCCCATCCCCCCTTCTCTCCCTCTCCCACTGCCTAATTTCTCACCCCCATCCCCTACTCTCGCTCTCCTCTCCCATCCCCTACTCTCACACTCTCATACTCTCTCCCATCCCCTAATTTATCTCTCTTACACACATTCTTATTCCCCCTCTCTCTCCCCCTCTCCTACTACCTACTTTCTCTCCCCCATCATCATACTCTCTCTCTACCACCCCTACTCTCTCACACTCTCACACTCTCTACCATCCCCTACTCTCTCTCTTTCATAGACACACACACTCTTATCCCCCCACTCTCTTCTCTCCCATCCCCCCATATCTCTCTCCCTCTCCCTCTCCCACTCTCTCTCCTACTGCCTACTATCTCTCTCTCTCAAGTTCTCTCTCTCCCTCTCTACTCTCTCTCTCTCTCCCATCCTGTACGAGCTCTCTGTCACCACCTACTCACTCTCACACTCTCTCCCATCCCCTACTCGATCTCTCTTACATACACACTCCCATCCTCCCCCTCTCTCTCCCTCTCCCCCTCCCTCTCTCATCACTTACTTTGTCTCTCCCATCCCCTACTTTCTCTCTCCTCTCCCATCCCATACTCTATCCCTATTACACACACACTCCATCCTCCCCCTCTCTCTCCCTCTCCCACTACCTAATTTCTCTCCCCCATCACCATACTCTCTCTTTACCACCCCCTACTCTCTCTCACACTCTCACACTCTCTCCCATCCCCTGCTCTCTCTCACACTCTCTCTACCATCCCCTCCTCTCTCTCTTTCATAGACACACACACTCTTATCCCCCCACTCTTCTTCTCTCCCATCCCCTACTTTCTAAATCTATCACTTACACTCCCATCCCCCCTATCTCTCTCCCTCTCCCTATCCCACTCCTTCTCCTACTACCTACTATCTCTCTCTGTCTCTCAAGTTCTCTCTCTCCCCCATCCCTTACTCTCACTCTCTCTCTGACATCCCCTACTCTCTCTCACACTCTCCCATCTCCTAATCTCACTCTCTATCTCTCCCATCCTATACGAGCTCTCTCTACCACCACCTACTCTCTCTCACACTTTCTCCCATCCCCTACTCTGTCTGTCTTACACACACACACTCACATCCCCCCTCTCTCTCTATCCTTCCAATCCCCTACTCTCTAGATTTTTCACACACACTCCCATCCCCCTCTCTTTCCCTCTCCCACTCCCTCTTGCACTGCCTAAGTTATCTCTCTCTCTCTCAAGTACTCTCTCTCCCTCTCTACTTTCTCTCTCCCATCCCCTACTCTTACTCTCTCTTCTATCCCCTACTCTCTCTCACACTCTCTCCCATCCCCTACTCTCTCTCTCTCTCTTTGTCTCTCTCTCTTGCTCCCATCCCATATGAGCTCTCTCAGCCACCTCCTACACTCTCTAAAACTCTCACACTCTCTCCCATCCCATACTTTATCTCTCTTATAAATAAATACACATTCTTATTCCCTCCCTCTCTCTCTCACAGTCCCTCTCCCACTGCCTACTCTCTCCCATCCCCTACTCTATCTCTCTTACACACTTCCATTCCACCTCTCTCTCCCTCCCACTCCCTCTCCCACCACCTACTATCTCTCTCTCTCTCTCTCTCACTTTCACTCTCTCCCTCTCTCTCCCATCCCTCTTCCATTGCCTACTCTCTCTATCTCTCTCTCCTCTCTCTCATTCCCTACTCTCTCTCTAGCACACACACACACACCCATCCCCCCTCTCTCCTCTCCCATCCCCTAATTTTTTTTTAACTCGCTCTCTCTCTCTCTCTCTCTCTCTCTCTCTCTCTCTCTCTCTCTCTCTCTCTCTCTCTCTCTCTCTCTCTCACTCTCGCTCTCGCTCTCTCTCTCACTCTCTCTCTCTCTCTCTCACTTTTTCTTACTCTCTCTCTCTCTCTCTCTCTCTCTCTCTCTCTCTCTCTCTCTCCCTCTCTCTCTCTCTCTCTCTCTCTCTCTCTCTCTCTCTCTATTCTACCCCCTAACCTCTCTTACATTTTCACAATCTCTCCTATCCCCTACTCTCTCTCTCTTTCTCTCTTATACACATTTCTATTCCCACTCTCTCTCCCTCTCCCATCACCTACTCTCTCTTCCATTCCCTACTCTCTCTCTTGAGCTACTCTTCCTTTCCCCCTCTCCCATTCCATACTCTCTCTCTTTCACACACATGCACTCTCATCCTCTTCTCTCTCACTTTTCCTCTCCCACTTTGTCTCCCACCGCCTACTCTCTTTATCTCTTTGTCTCTCTCACACACACATATAGCCATTCCCCTTCCCCACCCACCTCTCTTTTGGTCTTGGTTTGAAATTTAGGCCTCAATAGTGTTTGCACCCTATAACGCACACATGCTACTAAAAATTTAATGCTTCAAATAGCACATGCGCGCTATAGGGCATACGCGCTATTGAAAACTTTGCATTAAATCCAATCCTAAGGCTTAGTTTTGCCTTGGATATCCAAACCAAAGGTTTGGAGTTTATAAACAGGTCTGAGATGTGTTTTCTAGAAAACATACCAAAAATGATTCATTTCTCTTGTGTTCTCCCCTTCAAGATTCCTCGTGGTTGGGTATCGATCAGATTAGGTTACATAGTATTATAGGTCTCTGTGTTAGCTATCTAACCATTTAATATATTTTTAATTTGAACTATTTCAAGCCTTTCATCTATAATTTTTTTTGAATGTATGTTCATTTTTTGTCAAAAACCACCATGTACTAATTGGGCTATATATTTTAGCTTGTTCATTGAATTTTGTAACAACTTAGTTTTTAAGAAACTAGACTCTATTCTACACACTTTGAAAAAAAAAAAGATTTTAGATTAGTTTTCAATTATTTCTAGGGGGAGCACATAGATATTTCACATTTTTGGGATGTGTCTAGTTAAAAAATTTGATTAAAAAAAATGCACACATTATAAAATTACCTAAAAAATCTAGGATAAACTACATAGTGTTAAGTAACTTTTGACTAGAGTTATTAAAGAATTTCCAAAAAAAAGTTAAAATTTTAGGGGGGCCACACTTTGTACTGTGTTATTTTTTTTGGAATAAATAGTACCACTTTTTATGGCCCCCATTTTTGAGGACCTAAAACTAAACCATTTTGAAAATAAATTAGTAGTTTAGAAACTAGATTCAAAGGACTATGACTTTTGTTTTTATCATATCTTAAAATTTTGAGCATAACTATCTTCAAATTCTTGTTGAAGTTCAAAATTTGTAGATTTCAAGAAAAAGGTGTCCACTTATAACCCCCTTTTGGCACCACAATTTGGTGCACTTACCCATGAAGATTTTAGTCTTCTCTTTGTCTAGTATGTTTCTATGACACTTGGTGAACATGTGTCTCCATTATTGTAGGAAGGTCTTGAATGACTCACCAGGAAGTTGTTTTGTGTTTCATAAGTTGAGCATTATGACTTCCCTTTTGATATTGTAGGAATATTGGGAGATGAACATGGAAGCCAATTTATCAAAGGTTTTTAATATTGGAGTGTAGCTTGGAGAACCACTCCATGGCTTGCCCTCCAAGGCTCCTAGGAAATAGACACATTAGGTATGTTGTGTCATGGACAAATTCCATACTCAGTGTATAGAATTGTCTAAGGTGATCCTATGGATCTGATGTGCCAAAGTATTTATCATTTTTTGGTATTTTCATGTTTTGTAGGAAAGGTGTGAAGGTAATGTTCTTATCAAAAGGGAGAGGACACAACTTTTGAGGCTGAATTCTACAATTTGCATTTTTCCTTACTTCATCCTTTCCATTTCCTTTTATAGGTCTTGTAATTTTTGTGTGAAGAACATTTTAACAACCTTCATATCAAATTTTGATATAATAATTAATATTATATTATATCGTATATGTTTAATTTTGAATGATCTCTATAATCCTTTAATATGTCTACAATTAGTCAAATCCATGTCCAATTTGGTCTTAGAAGGTCATCTTTGGCCTTAATAGATGTTTCAGTATATACTAGCCCCAAACATTTTTTGGGCTCTATGGTCAAAATAGGGGTATCAATAGGCATCACTAGGTTATTGTATGCCTCAACATGACCATCCTATAGCATTTGAAATTTCACCAATATCCCCCATGAGCTCTAAGTTACAAACCTCAGAAGATCAATCTCCAAACACACTTAGGGGACCTTGGAGACTTTGCAGTATGGGGTGGCCACAAATGTTGGAAGTTCTCCATGGATAAAAAAAGTGTGTCACAATGGTTCACTTTCCCATCTAGACCTAATGGTGCCGACAATTTGATGCCAAGATTAGTGGTTTCAAAGTTACAGAGTGATGCACCAATGAACCGAGGCACACCACAAATTTTGGCATTGAGTGAGATCACTAAATAAAATCAAGATGGAATGTGATCTCTCTAAAATGAGATAGGTTACTATAGAAATTTTCATGACCATCTTATAGTATTCAATGTTCCAACAATAACCACCACAAGTTCTAAGTTGCAACCATCATAATATTAACCTCCAAATGCACATATTCGAGGCTCTCTATGATTGGAACATGGGTGTCACTAGGGTTTATGTTCCCATTAAAAGATAATAACACTGATGATTTGATGCCAATATTAGTGGTTGAACAAAGTTATGTAGTGATACACCAATGAACTAAAGCACATTGCAAGTTTTGGTATTGAGAGAGAATGTTGTGCCAAATCCAAATAGAATGTGATCTCTCTAAAATGAGATATATTATTGTAGACTTTGACATGAACATCTTTTAGCATTTGATAGTTCATTTATAACCCTCACAATCTTTAAGTTACATCCCTCAAAATATTGACCTCCAAATGCACCTAAAGCACCTTAGAGACTATTTGGTACGGGGTGACCACGAACATTGGAGGTTGTCTAAAGAAAGAACAATGGAGTCACTAGGGTTTAACCACCCATTCAAAGCTAATGGTGCTGAAAATTCAATGCTAAGATCAGTGGTTTTAAAGTTACACAATGATACACCAATGAACTAAGCCACACTACAAGTTTTTGCATTGAGCGTGATCGCTATGCCAAATCCAAATGGAATGTGATCCCTCCAAAATGAGATAGGTTATTATAGAACTCAACATGAACATCTTATAGCATTAAACTTTTTGTCAATAGACCCCATGATCTTTGAGTTACAACCCTTAGAAGATTACATTCAAAATGCACTTAAAGCACCTTCAAGACTCTTTAGTATGGGGCAGTCACAAACATCAAAGGCTCTTTGTGGTCAGAAAAAGGGTGTCACTAGGGTTCACACAACCATCAAAAGCTAATAGTGCTAATAATTTGATGCCAAGATCACCAATTTCAAAGTTATGTAGTGATGCATAAATGAACTGAGGCACACTACAAGTTATGGCATCAAGTGAGATCACTATGTGAAATTAAAAAATGTGATCTCTTTGAATTAACATAGGTTATTATAGACCCTGACATGACCATCCTATAGAATTTGACATTTTATGGATAGTCCCCACGAGCTCCGAGTTATGAGCCTTGGATGATTGACCCCCAAACACACTTAGATAACCTTGGAGACTCGTTGGTATGGGGTAACTGCAAACATTGGAGGCTCTCTACAACTAGAAAAAGGTTGTTACTAGGGTTCACCAACCCATCTAGAGCTAATGGCCTAAAAAGGGAATTTGGGCCTAAAAATGTGCTTGAGGGTCCCAAAAAAGGTGCTTGGGCCTAAAAAGGCACTAAGGGGGATGGAAAGTTCTCATGCTTATGCTTACTTATTCTATGCTTCTAGTTAGGTGAGGATGGAAGAGTCTGACAAATATCTAGGCTTTTGGGATAGCATTGATATATTTATTGAAGGAGGCTAGACAAATTGTGGAAACTACAACATAAATAAGACTAAGGATCCATTGGGAATTGTTGTTCTTGACAAGAGGAAGGAAGAGGGGACTTTGTTGATGCCTCTTGCACTATTGATGTTGTCCCAGATTTGCCAAATCCTAGCAAGATTTATTCAAACATAACTACATTGTTTCTTAATACCATTGAGGCACTTCATATGTAAATATTTTATGACACGTTATAATTCCTAATTGAGCTAAAGTGAGCTATGTTTGATAGGAATTTTGGGGTGTTGTTAATTTTTTGAGATTTTGTGGCTATGTTTGGCAATTGTTATCCCGTTTTGAATGTTATTGGCCATTTTTGACAACTTTGGAATGGTTTTGATAATATTTTGACAATTTTTGAATATTTTTGGTACTTTTTGAAAAAAATTGAATTTATTTGATAATTTTTTATTTTATTTTTAAAAAAATTTTGACAATTTTTGAATTTATTTTTTATAATATTTGATGATTTTTGGATTTTTTGGAAGTGGAATGAGGATGTGAGTGAGATTTGTTGGAATACGGCGGTAACTAGGACCATGTGGGGCACCTAAAGAGGCAAGGGGACCAGGAGTGGGAAAAATGGTAAAAAGTGGACATGGATAGCTATATTTGGGACATGGGAGGCAATGAAAGGAGTTTGGGACATCAAATGGGTCAACTGAGGGCTAAAATAAAAATTGGGGATCATTGATCAAGATGGATAGCTAAGATGTGCATTGATTTTCCTATAATTCATGTCTATGGTATCTCAATACATAATCTGACTCCATGTTTCTCATGATCTATTGGGCTTCCCTTTGTTGCTTTTATACTGGCTATCCCTAGTGCTATGAGTTGTTTTGGATGCTAAGGGACCATTGAACTATAACCCACAAGTGTTTCTTAATTATGTATGTGTGAAATTAACTTGACTATACTAGATAAGCCTTAAACAAGAAAAATTTGTCATAGACACGGTTGGTCGAGTATTGTCTTGATTTGTTTTAGCATTGAAGGACTTGTATTATTTTAGGGAAGTCCAAAGGTGATATCTCTTGCTCCTTTTCGAACCAAAGATGGAATTATCACTTCTTTTGTACAACAATTTTTTTTTCTTCAAATTTTCCTATGTTTTGGATGTTTTTGGTATTTTTGATGTGTTTCTCAAGGCTCTAAACATAAAATCCCTTGAGATGGATGCAATTGATGGGTTTTGGTAGGTCTTTGCCATCAAAATCTGAAATTTTGTAAGTACCAATCCCAAAGTACTTTGTGATAATGAAAGGACCACTCCAATTGGCCTCCTACTTTCCCTTGTTGCTTGGCTCTTAGGGTTTTCTTGGAGCACTAGGTCACTAATCTAAAAAAAGGGGGTTTGACCCTTTTGTTGTAATATCTTGATAACTTATTCTAATTCACTTTGAGGTGTTCATGTGTTGCATGTTGATGTTATTCTAGCAACTCTAGCTACTCTAGATGGGCCATTCTATAATCCTCATCTAATAGGATGTCCCAAAGAGTAACTCTCAAAGATGGGATCTAAACCTCCAAAGGAAGAATAGCTTCACAATCATAAACCAAAGAGAAGGGTGTCATGCCTATAGGTTTCCTAACACTCATCCTATAGGCCTAGAGGGTGGGGTTTAGTTGTAAATGCAATCTCTACCAATATCATTGACATTTCTTTTGACAATGTAGATAATGGTTTTGTTGGTGGCCTCTGCTTGGCCATTGCCTTGGGGATAATAAATTGACAAGCGGTGTATAATGTGGATTTTTTCACATAATTCATCAATTATTTGATTTTTAAAGTACAAGGCATTGTCTTTGAGAATGACATGGGGTATGCCAAGCCAATGAATGATATGGTTTAGAATGAAGGAAGAGAATTGTTCTCCTGTAGAGTTAGCAAGTGGTGTCGTTTCAACCCACTTGGTGAAGTATTCTATGGTGGTGATAATCCATTTATGTCTGCTAGAAAAAGGTGGATGGATGAATCTAATGAAATCAAAGCCACAATGATAAAAAGGCCATGGTGTGGCCAAAGGGTTCAGCTTTTGGGATAGTGCATGAACAAGGTTATCATGGATTTGGCATTTTTTGCAAGTTTTAACTTAGTCAATAGAATCCTTTTCCATGGTTGGCCAAAAATAGCCCATCCGAAGAATAATCTTTGCTAGTGTGAACCTACTAGAGTGTGACCCAAAAATTCTTGCATGGACTTCCTACAAAGCAACTTTAGACTCGTCCTTTTCAAGACATCTAAAGAAGGTATTCTCAAGACCCTTCCTATACAGTGTATCGGCCACCAATGTGTAATGTGAGGTTTTTCGAATGAAATTTCATTTTTGGTTAAGCGAGAGGTCAGACGGAATGGTGTTATCATGAAGGTAACTAATGATGGGGTTATACCAAAGGGAATTGGGAGTGTCTAAGTGGAAAATGATAATGGAATCAGGTTGAATTAATGTGGGTTGAAGCACCTCTTCTACTAAGAACTCATATAGCTCGTGTTGCTCTAAGAACTAGAGTAAGGAGGCCAAGGCGGCCATAGTATCTTCTGGTCTATTTTTATCTTTGGCATTTTTTTCAAAATTAATATGAACAAAACATTCCTTGAGGGTGTCAACCATATGTTTATAAGGCAATAATATTTCATCTTTGGTTTGATAAGTGTTAGTGACTTGATTGATGATCAACTGGGAGTCTCCATAAACCTCTACTGCTATTAGTTTTCACTCTAAAGCTTGTTTCAGACCCAAGATAGAAGCTTCATATTCTATCATGTTATTGGTGTAGGGGAAAAGTAGTTTGTAAGACTTAGGGATGGTAACACCTAGTGGTGTGATGAACAAAATACCAATGCCTAATCCATGATGTGTGTAGCAACCATCAAAGTAGAATTTTCATGTTATCGACCCTATCTAAAGAATGTGCATATCTAGGAAATCAGCTAGGATAGGATTTTAACTCTCTATAGGTGCATCTACCAATTGATTGGAAATGGCCGGTCCTTTTATTTCCTTCCTATCAACATACTCAATGCCAATCTCATTTATTTTTATCATCCATTTGGCATATCTACCTATTAATGTTGTTTTGATGAGAAGATATTTGAGGGGATCAATTTTGGAGATGAGCTTGACCTTGTGTTTTAGAAGATAATGACGTAGCTTTTGGGAAGGAAAAATCTACGACTAGACAAACCTTTTCAATAAAAGAGTAATTATGCTCATAGTTGACCAAGGTAGGACTGATGTAATAGATGGCCTATACTTTTGCTTGGTCATTTTATTGTGCTAGGAGGGCTCTAATTTATTTATCCATTAGAGAAATGTACAATAAAAAAGGCTTGTGTGATACTAGAGGTACCAACATGGGCAGATTCATCAAGTAGGTTTTGAGTAAGTCAAAAGCCTTCTAACATTGATCATCCCACTAAAAAATTATAGCTTTGTGTAGTTAGTGGATGAAAGGTACACACTTTTCTGCCAACTAAGAAATAAACTAATGAACTTGGGTATGTGTAGGATCATGGTGTGCCAAAAAGTCACGATCTGGAAAATCTATAGTTCTAAAATATCTTAAACCATTTCAAAATCTATTCCAACTTTTTTCTCACCCACCCTAATACTAAATGAAAATAATTAATATCTTTATAAGGTCTACTATATCTTTTGATACCAAACCTATATGGTAAACTTTAAAAACATTCTAAAAATGTGCTTTTGACCTGTTTTTATGTGATTTTTACTTTGAACATGTAGCTGATGACTTTTTTTTCACCAAAATTTGATGAAATGAAAAGGGTTTCTTAAGAATGTTCTTATCTTCCCATAAATGTAAGGTTCGTCAAGTTATGAGTTTAGTAAGTATTTATTACTTATTTTCTAATGGAGTTACATATAAAATGTTGACTGACACACTACTTGAAAAATAACTACAACTTTCAAATGGTACAACATTTTTTAAATCCAAAAGATGCATCACATTCTATGTTTCTTCTACTATAAGGAAAAAAAATGAAAATTTGAATTTTGCATACTTTTGAATTAGTTAAGGTGGTCAAACATGAGAGTTTTTTTATTCCAAAAATACTAAAGTCAAAAATTAAATATTAATTATTTATTTAGAATAAAAATACGTAAAAATATGTGTCACATCCAAGCATAAGTCTACTACTTATATCTAGAATATTATTAAAAAATATTATCATTTGTTTAAATTAAGGTGGTCAGACATAAGTCTACTTCTTAATTTTATTCCAAATTTTTTGTAATATTGCATTAAAATTCAAAATTTTGACCAATCAATTTTTATTCTTTTGAGATAAGTCCTAGTAGTCTATAAACTAGATTCAATTTTCTAATGATTCATTTCTCTCAACATTTTGATATAAAGTTAAGAACAAGTATAAAATTACATGTCAAGTTGACATAACCTTGATTTTTTATTGCCACTTAAGAGCATAGTTTGGTTGACCATGATCCTGCACATACCCACTTATTGAAGACTACCTTAAAGAGAGTGTAACTGACTCAGGTTCTTCAAAGGTTGCATATTGATTATGGCTTCTACACTTTTAGGGTCAACTTCTATCCCTTTATTTGAGAAAATTTATCCCAAAAGCTTGCCTAATTTGATGCCAAAAGTGCATTTCTTGGGATTGAGCCTAACTTTGAACGCTTCTAGGTAGGTTCATATCTTGGCTAGTATGAGGAGATGTTCTTCTCAACTATGGGATTTGGTGAGTATGTCATCCAACTAATCTTCCATAAAGATGTGCATCATATCATTAAAGGAAGTGGTCATGGCCTATTGATAGGTGGCCCCAACATTGTTTAGCCCAAGGGCATCACATTCCAATAGAACATGCCCCATGCATAAGTAAATGCTATTTTTTCTTAATCTTGTAGTGCTATCCTAATCTGATTATACCTTGAAAACCCATCCATGAGTAAAAAAATTGAATGGCCTACTATCAGGACTACAATGGTGTCAATGTTGGGAAGAGGGAAATCATCTTTGGGACATGCTTTGCTTAAATCTCAGAAATGAATGTAGATGCATATGCTAACATTCCTCTTCGATATAGGAATAATGTTGAATATCCATGATTCACATGACAAGGGTCAAATTAAATTGGTGTTGATAAACTTCTCTAATTCTACTTTGACTAGTAGAGCTATATGGGGATGCATCTTTCTAAGCTTTTATTTTACTAGCTTAACCTTTGGAGAAATATTGAGATGATCAAATATCAACATTGGGTCTAATCTATGCACATCTACATAGGACCATGCAAAGTTTATCTATCTTTCTTCAAAGAAGAAAATGAATGCATCTCTTTCCTCTATGCTTAAGGATTGTGCCAAATAAATGACCCTTAGTTCTTTCTCTATGTCAATGTTGACTGGTTCTATTGGTTCAATCAAGATAGAAGATCTTTTCTTAGAGTATTAGCATAAGGTATATATCACCCCATCATGAGTACCATAGTTGGGTTTTCACCTTGGTATGCATCACTTCTATTTGTTTCTATTTTTTTGTGAGATTATTTACAATTTGGTAGTGATCATTAAGGCTATGAAATGCTTGACCTCTTCTAGTGTGACTAAGGTAATTGATACTAGACTCAACTACACACCTTTCTTCTATTCTTTGTTGATGAGATGGTTCAACTACATTAAGGTAGATAAAAATGAAATGGTCATTGTAAAAATGAGAAATGTGATGAGCCTAGGGTATATCCTAGTTAATCAGTTCAATATGGACTAGGGAGAGTGATTCACAATGTGGAAAGGGTTCAGCGGGGTTTAAAGACATGATTTCATTGGATGGCTGATATGTTGTATCTATTAGATCTATGACATTAGCTTCTTCTAGAGTATTAGGAAAAGTAGAGCTTATGAGAGGCTCATAGTAATCATCTTCAACTTCTATTGGAAAGAAGTTAGGAAATAGTGTTTGAAATTGAAACCATTCAACATATTCATCATCTTCTAAGCTACTTTATTGTACCCTGACTCTTGGTGAAGTGGGCCCTAGACAAGAGGTTCTTCCTGTGTAGCCAAACTGTCAAATGTGGGTATGTGAATACCATCATATTCTTTGTCATGAAGAGACTCCTTGGATAATTATTCAAATTCCCATTTATTGGAATCGTCATCATTTTCATTAGTAGAGGTATTTATGGGTGGTTCTTCTATGGGATGTGTACCTAAGAGGGATAGATTTACATTTATGATGTTAGTTGTTTTCTAACTATTACCATCCCTTTGTTTAGGTACCTACACCATAGTGGAAGAGGTGGAATCACTATGCCTAGGATGAACTCCAAAATATGTTTGTGTCTTGTCTTTTTCACCATACCCTACCCTTGTTTAAGACCTATTGGACCTAAATTATTTTATCAAAGGTTTGATGATGCCTGCCCCTTTCCCTAAGGGACCATCTGCCATGTATCCCATCTTTTTCATCAAATCAAAACCTTTTCCATGTAGCTGAGTGGAGATGTCAACATTTCTTTGACTAATTTCTTCTACTAAACTTGGAGGTACTCCATTTTCTTTGATAAAATGTGCGTGATAATGCTTAGTGGTGGATGATGGTCTCCCATGAGATTTTGGAGAAAGTGGGGGATCAAATAAGGAGACTAAGTACTCACCCACTCTTATGCATTACAATTTATACTTTTTGTCAAATTCTTTCATCAATCTATCCATTTCTTCATACTATGACTATTTAGGATCTTTCAATGATCATGGTGATAGAAGGGAAGGGCTCAAACAACCCACTTTCCCCTTACCCTTAGTTGATGTTGATGAGTGGTTGTCATTTCAACTAGTAGAGCACAAAACATTTTTAGATGTGGATTAGCTGATGTCATCTGTCGATGTGCTAGTTTCTTCTTTTTTATGAGGGACAAGGGAATTACAATATTGGGAAAAAATGTTGATCTCTAGGTATGGTCACTTCTTCACCCATGTAAGGAAATTTAAGATACTGATGGTAAGTGGAGGGAATGACCTACATTTCATGAAGCAATTGTCGATGTTATAAGTTAATTGCAGGTCCAAGACTTGACAAACAGTTTCTTTTACAACTGGTCCTGCTTTGATTGGTAGAATAACCATGCCTTTGAAGGATCTCTCCTCATTATCGAAGGTTTTGAAGGTGATTTTATTTCTTTGGTCATCTGTATACTCTAGGGCTTTTATTAAATTTATTATGCAAATATTGAGGTCTACCCCACCATCAACCAATGCTCTCTTAACTTAGTTTCTATGGATAAAGACTTCAGTATTCAAAGGAGGTTTTCGTGGCTAGATTATGGACATGTCATCTTGGGCTGAAAAAGATACATAATGAGGGGCAACTAGATTGCTAACCATGTTCTAAAATCTACTCACATCTAGGTCATTTGGTACTAAGGCTTCATTGAGTATTCCTTTACACTTTGGGGAGATCTATAATAGTTCAAAAATGGAGATATGGGCTAGAGTATTAAGTAATAGGTTGACCAAGTTGTATGTGGGCAATAAGGAACTTATAGTTGCATTATCAATATTTGTCACACGTCCTAGTAGAATAACTCTAGAGGCTTGGCCTTAGGTGATGACATTTGATGATTGTTTCTTACTTTTGTCCTTAACTATGATAAAATTGATGGCATCATCAAGCTGGAGATCATGTTGATGGTGTTATCATAATGATGCACATAATTAACCGTAGTCTAATTATCTTTGTAGTATTCCTCCTTTTCATGGCTCATAAAAGGGTTCTTAAGGGCCGTATGGCCTTCATTATTGGTAAAATTATTTACTTCAATGGTTCCATCATTAATTAATTTTTTTTTTTCCAACTTAAGGGAATATAATTATTTGTTAGATGCCCCCTATTTCAATGGTAGGCACAAATGTGCTTTTCATTCCACCACTTCAGATTGACTTGGGGTTCATAAGGTTTGGCCTTAGGAAATACAATGAGTTCATTTGCCAAGAGGGCTTACAAAGCACTCTCGTAAGACACCCCGATAGGAGTATACTCCTTGAGTATATCAAAACATTGATATCTATGGGGAGGAGGAGCTTGATTGTAAGTGACTTTTTGATTGGATGTCAAGGGAGTTTTCACATTACATCAATAAAATAGATAGGCATTTTCTTGTTGAGGTGCATTTGAGTTGGTATTTTTGACAATGGGATACAATTGGTTTAGATGGGATTGGGTTTAAGGTTTAACATTGTTGGCTTCGACCATCCCATCATTAACTATATTCTTGTTCTTGCTTCCCCACCATGACTTTTGTTTATCAGTGGCCTAATCAAAGAAGTTATGAGTCTATGTGGAGTTTTTTGAAAAGCAGTTACCATCTTTTAATAGTTTAATAATGTTATTATTTAGTAAGGTCTCTTCTACCTTAGTGGCATTTTCTAAGGTATTTTAAAAATATTTAGGCCCTTGAACTTGGAGCCAATAATTCATCAATTTTGAGAGACTATAAATGAAGATGTCAGTCTTCTCTTTGTCTAGTTTGTCTCTATGACACTTGGAAAATGTCTATCTCCATTGTTGTAGGAAGGTCTTGAATGACTCACCAGGAAGTTATTTTTTGTTTCATAAATTGATCACTATGACTTCCCTTTTGATATTGTAGGAATATTGGGAGATGAACACAGAACCCAAGTTGTCAAAGGTTTTGATATTTGAGTGTAGCTTGGAGAACCACTCCATGGCTTGCCCTCCAAGGCTCCTAGGAGATAGACACATTAGGCATGTTGTCTCATGGAAAAATTCTATACTTAGCATATATAATTGTCTAAGGTGATCTTGTGGATCTGATGTGCCAAAGTATTTATCATATTTTAGTATTTGCACATTTTTTAGGAAAGGTTTGAAGGTAATGTTCTTATCAAAAGGGAGAGGACACACCTTTTTGAGGCTAAATTCTGTGGGTTGCATTTTTCCTCACTTCATCCTTTCAATTTCCATTTATAGGTGTTATAATTTTTGTGTGATGACATCTAAGGGTGACTCTTCTTCATCTCATCTCAAGTTGGTCACATCAAAATCAGATTGCAATTTCACACCTTGTTGTGCTAATGTTAGTATATTTAATGCTCCTTGTATTTCTTGAGTATATGATTTTTCCAGAGTAATAAGCTAGGTTGAACAAGGTGTTTGACAATGTTGATGAGATGAGTTCACTTTTGTGAAGTTAGGTAGGGGATAGATGTGTGTCTTTGAATGTTTCTTTCTTGATGTGCAAAATGAAGTAATAATAATTGTTGGGTTGATAATGATGCTTGTAGTGCTACTTGTTTCTAAAAGATGTTTTTAGTCAATTATGGAATCTCTCAGACTTGTAAAATACCAGTGAGGAAAATGGTATCCAAATTTGTCATTTGTTAGCAAATATCATGCATGTAGATAGCCTCTATTTTATGTCTTTTCTCAGATGTGTCATAGGATTGATCAAATGTTTTGTTTAACTGATCATATGCACTTTTTAAATGCTCATATATGGTATTCTAATGGTCATATGCATTGTTTAATGATTCAGATGGGCAAATGTGTTGTTTAAATTTTTAGATGCGCTAATCTATAGGAATATGAATTATAAAAAAGATCAAGAGTGTCACAAGAATATTCAAAAGTGTTTTTTTATGTAGTATATGCGCTACTTCAGGATTGTTCCACAATGTTCTTGTTTTGGACTTGGTTTCTCAATCCTAGTTTTAAGACACATCCAAGAAAAATAGTAGTAGAAACCAAAGTAAAACATAAAACCACACACACCTAGAGAATGAAAGGAAAGAGCTTCCTAACAAGGTTATCTAAAGCTAGTGACTAGTGGGTTTTAGTGTTTAACCATGTTTAGATTTACCTCTCTTATGATAGAGAACTTCCCACCAATGCTAAGGTGGTTTGGCACAATCCCTTATGGAACTACTAGAGGAAGGCCATATTCTAAACATAGGTCACTTGCATTTGATTAGAAATGTAAGATTGGAAGGTGATCCCTCTCACCAACCCTACTAAGGCAACTCAAGAGGTAGCCTTTCTATGGCTAGATAATCCTACCTAGTGGAAAGTAGGAAATGGAAATAAAAAATAGCTTTGGGAGTTTGATCACTCAAGAAGAGTGAGAGCATATCCCTACTATCTTGACTACCCAAACAAAATAGAATTTTTTTAAATTACCAGCCCTTATACTACTAAAGATAGAGGGGCTCCTAATCAAGCTATGTGTAGATTCTTTCCTCATTCAATTGTGATTGATCTTTACAAATGGTTGGGCATTTTGATCAACCTGAAGGAGTTGAGAGAATAGGCCTACTTCTATTTTAGATCAGTAAGATCAAACACCTCCATTAAGCTATGTTTGGAACTTAAAAATGCCACACTTTAAATTAACAAGAGCCAAGGTCCACTTACTTGATTTAGAGCTAGCAAAGGCTAGGTGCATTTATCATGGTCTTCTTTCTTGCTACATGTTATTTGTGATCTAAGAGCTTTCATTAACTCAAAAGGGACCTGTAAGAAAATGATATTTAGATCTAGAAGTTAGATTCAAGAAACTGTAATTTTTTACCAGATGCATTATAGGAATACTCATATGCAATAAAAAAAGCTTTGTATACACTATTCAATTTAGAAAATGCACTATAATAAAAGAAAATGACTATAAAATACTTTATCTATGCTTCATAAATGATTAAATGCATTACAAAACTCTTTAGAAGTCCTATAGAAAGTTTTAGTTGCATTACAGAACTATTTAAAAATGTTTTAGAAAAATTAAATGTGTTAAAATAGAGTTCAAAAGCATCAGAATATCTATCAGAAGTATTAAAATAGAGCTTAGACGCAATAGAAGATTTTAAAGATCCAACCCTTGTGTGCTCGAGGAAGACTTTGGGACTTTATTCTCACTAATACAAAGCTTCTAGAATACTATAGAACTTGTAATTGATCAGATCTGCAAAAGGAAATAGCAAGAAACATAGATCTATAGTAAAGATGAAAGATTAGACTAAAAGATTTGAAAATAGAGAGGCTTTGAGCTCAAGCCCCATGGTAGGTGCCAATTTGTACACAGTATAATATTGTATTCATGAAACTTTAATGCAAAATGCAGATAGAATGACAACAAACTAGACTAAACTCAAGAAATTGTTATCAAAATGTAAATTCTATGAATGTCTCACATTTCCCTAACTACAACTGCTAAGAAAGCTCATGGACTAGCAACTTAGTGATAGTTCTAGAATGGGAGTATTCTTAGAATGCATATCTACAAGAATGCATGTAGGATCTATGACTATAATGCAGATTATATGAAGATAATGACTCTTAGAATGCTATGAAAATGGACATAAAATGAACTAAACATGTAATAGATGATCCTGAATAACATAAACACAATGCTAAAATGCTATGAAGTTTCTAGAATGATAATGCTAAAATGATAATTGAGAGTGTGCCTATAGTGTAGATGCCTTAAAATTGGGTGCTTTGGCTTTTTGATTTCCCTCCTATTTATAGGATTTTGGAAGGGGTTGGGGTGAGAATCATGTTTTTCACCTTTGACTGGTGGATGAAAGTGAAACTTAAAATATTTCATAAGAGACAAGGATGGAGAGTCCAATAGATTTGGTTTTGAGGATACATGGGGATATTTCTAATTCTTTTAAATGAAAAAGGGACATTTTCTCTTTTGTGAGGATAAATGACTTCATTGAATAAATAAATGTCTTATTTATTTTCAACACTTTATGTTTTTCTTCCTCCCTTTTTGAATTTGATTTTATAAATTTGAGTTATTTTTCTCCTCTTTTAAAGTTAATTTAGGTCATGTTGATTTGATACAAAATTAATGTCCTAATGTGATTTTGATTTGAAAGTCTATTGTGTTGTTTTGATTTCCTCCTTAATTTGCATTGATTAATCAAAATTGCATAATTCAAGTCTTTACCAATTTTTGGGTGTCTATGAGTATAGTAGATGAATGTCCACATATGGTAACTAGATAAAATGACAAATTTAATCCAATTTAAGAAATAATTGTAAGATGAGGAGGAAGAGAGAAGATAGAAAAGAAAAATGAGAAGAAGAAGTGGAGAACATTAATGTTTCTCCTTGATACTTACATTATCTAGAGATAGTATAGTAGATGAATTCTTGTAGATGGGAGACTAGATAGAATGAGAAATTCAATCAATTTTGATATTTAATGAGAAATTTTCTTCAAAAGTAAGGATACAAAAATCATGATAAATTAGTTGGTGAATAATTGAAGTAGAATAAAATGAGGAAGGTGATGGAGAATGACAATAGGAGAGGGATAGAGAAGGAGGTTAAGGAGAAGAAGAAGAGAAAGAATATGGACGATAAGGACACAAGGGAGAAATGAGAGATGTAGAAGGATTAAAGTAAGAAAACAAAAAGGAGATGATGAAAATGAGGAGTAGGAGGAAGTGGGGTAAGAGGAGGAGAAGATAGGACAAAGAGGGAGACCACCAAGAAGAAAATGATGAAGAAAAGAAGAATGAGAAAATGAAGAAGGAGAAGATTAAGAATAAAGGACAAAAAGGGGAAGAAGAAGGAGCGAAAGAGGAAGGAGAAGAAGTAGAAGAAGGAGATGAAGAAGAAATAAGAGAAGGAGAGGAACAAGGAAAAAGAAAAGGAGAAGGAAATGGAGAGAAACAAAAAGGCGGAGAAGGAGGTGAGGAAAAAAAGAGAAGAAAGAGAAGGAGAAAATATACAAAATTGAGGAAGATATAGGTAAGGGGAGAATGGGAGGAAAATGAGAAACAAGCATAATAGAAATAGAGGAGAGAGAGGTTAAAATAGGGAATGTAAAATAGGGAGAGAGTATCTCTATGTGTGTGTATAAGTTAAAGAGATATGAAGGGAGAGAAAGAGGAAGAGAAGTGAGAGGGAGAGAAAAGAGGAAGAGGAGAGAGATGAAGCAGTAGATGAAGTGATAGAAAAAAAACTATATATATGAGGTGGTATATGGACAATATATATATAGATTGATAGATGGATGGATCAACTATTTGTATACAAGTCTATGGTGTATATCCCTCTCTTTAAGTTTCACATCTCTCTTAGGAACATGTAATAAAATAATTCACATAGTTGTAAATTTGTAAGTTAAAAGAAAAAATATCAAGATCATATTTTTTATAGTATTTTTGTAGATAATTATTTTTTTATTTTTTAGATGTAACAAGTAAATTTATTTGGTTAGGTCGTATAACATGCAATAGGACATCAACAGATTAAATTGTGTTAAATAAAGATAAAATTTCAAATAGATATACCATACAAGTTTAAGATAGTATAGATATCTAGATTGTAGATTAAAATCAGACATTTAACATTTGATAATGAGCAGATGGCACTAAAGTAATAAGATTAGAAACCTTCACTTTATATTTCTTACTCCATAAGGGAATATATAATGTCGTATAACTAACATTTGATCAGAACCTTCACATATATCTTTTAATTTTCCTAGCAAAATATATCTTGTATTACTTACGATGACCAATTGTCTTCTTCACGAGGAATCATTGATGTTGAATGTTTGATTTTCAATTTCCACAAATTTTTGTAGAGAGAGAATATAAATTGTTGGTAATATGAGATTATATTACATCTTGTGGCTGTGTATGGTGACCATGTTTTCCCTGACATCCTATCTGCATCATCATTGTACTAACATCAGTTAATTATATTAATAGTACTAAATTATATTACATGCCACTTTAGACGAGCTTAGAATTATGTATGACCGTAATGTGAGAGATATAAATGAAATCATTCACAACCCTAAACTTAATTTTACCACCCTAAAAGTTGCTCGGCAACAACTATTACCGAGTGACAGTATTTGCTCGGTAGCCAAAGAAACCAAGTGGTAGGAGAGTGCTGAGTGAACTCAGCAAATGAAGAGCAACTCGATATACACTGGATACCGAGTGAGCTTGGTAGATGAAGAAAATATAGGGTGTGATTACCAAGTGAACTCAGTAGGCAATGCAAGGTGTGATTACTGAGTGAACTTGGTAGCCATTGGAGAGAGTAGCTTGGAAGAAGAAAATGCCTAGTGAGCTCGGCAATAACTATAAAGTTAAAAGGTCAAATAAAGAGCAAACTAAGTGATAGACTTCCAACGTGAACTTTTCCACCATTAAAACCAGAGAACCCAAGGCTTAAAATATTCAACAATAAACTTCACAAATGCTAAGAAACAATGGATTCACGTATGCCTGCTAGATTTCTATTCAACTTTGATTCAAACTATTACAGAATTTGGGAGCATTTGGCTTCAACCAAAAAAACCCTAAAGTAACCCTAAAAATTCAAAGTGGGAAAACTTCAAACTTACAGCTCTAATGGCTGCATACTATAATGCCTAGAGCAATCACTACTTCAATAGGTCAAATCAAACAACAAAATATGAACTTACAAGATGAAACAAAGAAGCACATGCAACTACATCCACAAAATAAACTTCCTTTGTCCCTACAACAAACTGGATTTGTTGATCACTTTCTCTGCAACTTCTGAGCTCTTCAACTTGAACTTCTTCTACTCTCTCTCTCTCTGTCACTCTATCTACAGGTCAAATGGAATAGAGCATTCCTTTTTTTCTTCTACCCAAAATTTTTTCCCCCCTCATTTGCAAATTTGAAAACTCACATACCTGTAATAAATGTTTATGACTATTCTGCAGGTCGTCAAGGATGGTAGGTGGGCATTTAGCTCAAGGGAGAAATGACCAACTATAATTAATATTCCAACACTGCCCGTTTATCCCAAGCCAAACAAACAAGGATCACTACTGATTTAAATCAACTACACCAAGACACTCTCTTAGGTGTACAAAAGTCCCAATGCCTAATGGCTTGGTAAAAATGTCTGCTAGCTGATGCTTAGACTTACAAAATTCCATTTTGATATCCCCATTCTCCACCAACTCTCTGATGAAGTGATATCTAATCCCTATATGCTTGCTTCTACCATGGAAGATTGGATTCTTGGACGATGCAATTGATGAGATGTTGTCACAATAAATTGTGGTTCCATCCTCTTGGTTTTTATTTAAATTTATCAAGATCCTCCTTAGCCAAATTGCTTGACATGTTGCTGTATTTGCTACAATATATTCAGCCTCTATTGTAGATTTATCAACAATAGGTTTCTTCTTGGATGCCCATGAAATTGCGCCCGATCCCATATGAAACATGTATCCGAAAGTGCTCTTCCTATCATCTATACTTCTAGCCCAATCACTATCAGTGTAACCAACCAACTTGAATTCATTATTTGCAGTATACAAAATTCCAAATCCCTTGGTACCTTTCACATACCTTAGGATCCTCTTTCTCGCTTGCCAATGGGAATCCTTTGGTGTTTCCATAAATCTGGAAATCAAACTTACTACATGCATTAGGTCTGGCCAAGTTGCAATCAAATACATTAAACTTCTAACCATACTCTTGTATAGTGTTGGATCCCCTCTCTTGCTAGAGTCTTCCTTGCTCAAATTTAGACTTATTGATGTTTGTGTGGGGGCTACCTTACTATTCTACATTTTAAATCTCTCCAAGATCTACCTTGCATATTTTTCTTGAGAGATGAAGATGCCATCATGCATTTGTTTTAATTCTATGCCTAGAAAGTATTTCAAGAGACCTAGGTCTGTCATTTCAAACTCATTTTTTATGGTCCCTTTGAACTCACCATTTTTATCCTTGTCATTTCCAGTAAAAATTAAGTCATCTACATACAAGAAAATAATCAATACATTACCATCTGCTGCCTTGATGTAAAGAGTGGGCTCACCATTGCTTTTTCTAAAGCCATTGCTCATCAAATATGAGTCAATCCTACTATACCATGCCCTTGGAGCTTGCTTGAGCCCATAAAGAGCTCTCTTCAATCTATATACTTTATTCTCTTCACCTACAACTTCATAACTAGGTGGATGCTCTGCATATACTTCTTCTTTCAATATACCATTTAAGAAGGTAGACTTCACATCCATTTGATATACCTTCCATTTATGCAGAGTTGCAATTGCTATGACAGCATGCACAGTTTCCATTCTTGCAACTAGGGCATAAGTCTCATCATAATCTCTGCCACATTGTTATTTGTATCCCTTGACTACTAGCCTTGCCCTATGCCTATCAATCTTGCCTTCAACATTGCATTTGGTCTTGTAGACCCATTTCACTCCAATCACTTGCTTCTTGGGAGGAAAATTAGTTAGCTCCCATGTCTTATTCCTTTCTATAGCATCTATCTCCTCATCCATGGTCTTACACCATTTCTTCTCCTTAATAGCTTCTTCAAAATATATTGGATCACTATGAGAAAATAATGCAAAATTAACACTCTCATCATAATCTTCATACCTTTCATCTTGGTATATCTCTCTGAGACTTTTGGTCTTTCTTTGTAATAGGGAGGGGAGTGTGGGATCAGAATCTTCACTACTGCTGCTTGGCACTGACACTTGGTCATGCCTAGAGGAGCTCGGTAATGATTGAGGTTGCTTTCCTTTTCCTCTATCTGCTCCTTCTTCTTGTTGCTCATCAGCATCTTCTTCACTCATAATTGGCACTTTACTTGATGTGCTTGGTGACTCATCAATTGAACCATACCAAGACTAGTTTTCAAGAAATTCCACATCTCTTGAAAGAGTCATCTTATTTTTCAATTGGTCATACAATCTGTATGCCTTTGATTTTGAACTGTACCCTATGAAGATGCACTTCACACCTTTGTCATCTAATTTTTGCCTTTTCTCTTTAGGCACATGTGCATATGCAAAACATCAAAACACCCTTAGGTGTTCAACTATCCATCTTCCTCATGAACATGCTTCCATTGGAATTCTATCACAAACTACCTTTGTAGGACACCTATTAATTAGGTAAACTACTATTTCCATAGCCTCTCCTCAAAATTTAGTTGGGAGACCTTTCTCTTTCATCATGCTCCTTGCCATTTCAACAATGGTCCTGTTCTTTCTCTTAGCCACTCCATTCTACTATGGTGTATAGCTAGCTATGAGCTCTTTCTTTATGCCATGTTTCTTGCAAAAATTTACAAAAGAATTGGAGGTATACTCCCCTCCTCTATTTGATCTTAGGACCTTCATATAATGTCCACATTCTCTTTTATCCTAAGCTTTAAATTCTACAAATTTATCAAATGCTTCTGATTTATTCTTTAAGAAATACACCCATGTGCTACGACTAAAATCATCAATAAATGTCATGAAATAAGTACTCCCCCCAATGGAAGTAACTTGCATAGGACCGAGTAGGTTAGTATGCACTAACTCTAATGGATATCTATCCCTCTTAAAATTTCTAGAATTAAAGGGAAGCTTATGTTTCTTACCCAAAATACAAGCCTCACACTTGTCACATGAATTTCCTATACATGGCAAACCTTCTACCATTCTTTTATTTGACAATAAATTTAAACTAGCATAGCCAAAATGACCATACCTAAGGTTCCATAGCTATGAGCGGTCTTTCTGATTGTGTTGAAGGTGAAACACTAACCTGAGATGAGAAACATGTCTCAATCCGCAAGGGAAACATTCTGTTCTTGGTCATTTGAACTGCTGCAAGTAGATTCTTGCTCCTATCCTTTTCTTGAATGATACACCTGTCATTCTCCATCAGCACTTTGTATCCATTTTGAATGAGTTGACCAATGCTCATCAAATTTTTCTTCATACTAGGGGTGAAATACACATTTTATATTTCCTTTTTCTCACCTTTCTTGGTGTGGACCATAATAGATCCTTTGCCCACAACTAGTAGGGTTCCATTGTTACCCATGTTAATTTTTGATTTGAAACTCTTTTCAATGAATGAAAACAAGGTTTCATTACCACTCATGTGGTTTCTACATCCATTGTCAAGGTACCAAACCTCAGGGCTTCCTTCTTCACCAACATTACACACGATGAAGGCAGTGGCATTGTTTCCACTTCCCATGTTCACATCAGCCACATTTTCTTGTCCTGGCCGATCATTTTTCTTCTTCCAGCATTCACTTGCATAATGCCCATATTTATGACAGTAGTAGCATTCTACATTACTCCTATTTGAGTTGTAGTTTTTCTTACCTCCTCTTGAGGTATTTTGTGATCTACTTGCTCCATCTGCTCTTTTTGAGCTTTCTACTACAGCATTCCTTTGTCCTCCATTACCTCAGCCTCTACCTCTGGAGTTCCTGCCTAAGACATTTCTTCCTCTCCCCCTTCCTCTTGGATTTGATTGAGCCTTGAATTCTTGTTCTTGGGAAGAAGAAGATGTAGATCTATTGATCCTGTGTTCATGGGTTTGAAGAGTACCCATCAACTCATCCATTGTCAAAATAGTGAGGTCTTTTGCCTCTTCTATGGTCATGATCAAATGGTCATATTTATGAGGTAAACTCCTCAATATATTTTCCACTATCCTTTTCTCTTGATAGTCTTCTCCATTTGATTTCAGTTAGTTAATCACTTTAGAGGTCCTTGAACTAAAATCTATAATTGATTCATTTTCTTTCATCTAAAGGTTCTCAAACTCCCTCCTTATATTCTATAGCTTTACTGTACGGACTTTATCAGTCCCCTTGAAGTTTGTCTCAAGGATATCCCATGCTTCCTTTGCATAATTTGTTGCTACAATCTTTGGAAAAATTGTCTCTGTCATTACTACCTCAATAAGACTTAATGCCTTTGCATCGTTTCTCCTTGACTCTTTCAGCCGAGTCTTTTGTGCATTTGTGAGGGTAGCATACTGAGTTGGTTCTGTCACATCATTGAACCCATTAATACAAACTCCCACAAATCATTTGCAACCATAATGGTTTTCATTTTCTTTGCCCATGTATCATAATTTTTTCCATTGAAGGGTGGTTCCTGCTGCCATATCTTTCCTACATCTCTTGCCATGTCAAATATCCCAAGAAAACAAATGCCCTAACTCACTATGGATGTGGGGCCTCAAAGCTCTAATACCATGTGAGAAATATAAATGAAATCATTCACAACCTTAAACTTAATTTTACCACCCTAAAAGTTGCTCAGCAACAACTATTACCGAGTGACAGTATTTGCTTGGTAGCCAAAGAAACAAAGTGGCAGGAGAGTGCCGAGTGAACTTGGAAAATGAAGAACAACTTAGTAGACATTGGATATTGAGTGAGCTAATTAGATGAAGAAAATGCATGGTGTGATTATCAAGTGAACTTGGTAAGCAATGCAGGGTGTGATTACCGAGTGAACTCAGTAGCCACTAGAGAGAGGAGCTTGAAAGAAGAAAATGCCAAGTGAGCTTGACAACAACTATAAAGTTAAAAGCTCAAATAAAGAGAAAACTAAGTGACAGAGTTCCAAAGTGAAATTTTCCACCATTAAAACCAGAGAACCCAACGATTAAAATATTCAACAATAAACTTCACAAATGCTAAGAAAAAATGGATTCACGTATGCCTACTAGATTTCTATTCAACTTTCATTCAAACTATTACAAAATTTGGGAGCATTTGGCTTCAACCAGAAAAATGCTAAAGTAACCCTAAAACTTCAAATTGGAAAAACTTCAAACTTAAAGCTCTAATGGTTGCATATTACAATGCTTGGAGCAATCACTGCTTCAACAAGTTGAATCAAACAACAAACTATGAACTTACAGGATGACACAAAGAAGCATGTGCAACTGCAATCACAAAATAAACTTCCTCTATCTCTACAACAAACTGGATCTACTGATCACTTTCTCTGCAACTTCTGAGCTCTTCAACTTGAACTTCTTCTTCTCTCTCTCTATCACTCTACCTATAGGTCGAATGGAATAGAACATTCCTTTTGTCTTCTACCCAAAAATGTTTTCCCCCTCATTTGCAAATTTGAAAACTCACCTACCTATAATAAATGTTTATGACTATTGTGCATGTCGTTAGGGATGGTAGGTGGGCATTTGGTTCCAGGAAGAAACAACCAATTGTAATTAATATTCCAACACATAATGGTTGCTTCTAAGATTTGACATCAGTTAAATGGTTGTTATCCGTTTGCAGTAAAAGAGATTATGGCTGCCTCACATCTCTCTAATGTTTCCTATGGCTGTGTATGGTGACCATGTTTTCCATCATCATTGTCCACCTTCAATAAAAATAATAGCATGGCAATCTGAATTTCATCATTCTAATTCTAATTTTTCATTAAAAAAAAATGATCGCAAACATTAGTAAATTGTAACTCTAAGATCATGCTTTTGGTACGTGTAATATTTAGTGAGTTTAGCCTTCTGAAAATCTTTACGCAAATATTGCTTCTTCTTTTTTACCTTTCTCTACAGTATAAGATTCCTTAAATAATTTTTCTATAAATATAGTCCTTTTTTTATATTATGGCTAAAGGTTAATATGAATGCTTCATTCTAATAATCAATTGTTTAAATATTTTATTCTTAATGCAAATACTTGTATTTACCAAACATTATCTCAAAGGGTTCAAAGTTAACTTTCTTATAACATTGATTGTTTTTCTTTTGTACTAGATAAGACTCATGCTGAAGCACAACTCTTTCTTTACAAAGCTCTTTATTTTTTTATGTACAATTATTTAATTTATTTAATTGTGTCTTATATTTATGTAAATATAAATGATTGATAATAATTATTATTATTAGATTGAAAATGTTATTTTAGTTTTAGGAGGAAAAAAACCCTTTAAATGTAGTTGATCAATTTTCTTTTTATTTTGATTATGCAATTTTAATATATGGAAAATATTAATATTATTATTTTGAGAAATAAATAATTCATTTGATTGATTGTACAAAAAGATAAGGTCACAAAGTTGCATACCCTTTATGGTAATAGAGGTTATGCTACACTAGCATTATGTATCATTCTACTATCTAAAAAGGAAGAGTAATTTTCTTTCAAAATACAATTAAAGATCTTGAAAATTCAAAGAAATTGGTATTTATTTTAACAAGCAATGTGAAAATAGAAGAAGCTCAATTGATCTCTACAATTGTATCGATATATGTTATAATTATTGATTTTATCTCTATGAACTCAAAACTAAGTGGAATCAAATGTTGATGTATGCTCACTATATTAAAGATAACTAGCATTTACACATTTGTGAATTCATGTAATAAAATTCTGATAGGAGGGTTGGTGTGAGGATATGCTTATGAGATGGAAATGGGCATTTTCTTAATCTAAAAAGTTCGGCATGTACATGTGTTTTGTATTATAGATTTATGATGTATCTATATACTCTATATGTTTTGAAGAGCAATTAGTTAGTGGAGGGGAATTTATTTTTCAAAGATTTGGGTAGGTCTAATTAAGATTTTATATATAGTTTGTACAGTGTATTGCATAGTTGAAGATAAATGATTAAAATCATTTTCATTGAAATATTTTCATTTAATAATGAAATGAGTATTGATATTTATAATTAAGAATTGATGATGGTATGTGATTTATTTCCAAAATTTTGATATTATTATCCATTTTTAGTTGGAATAAGTAAATGGGTACAATATTACCATTTTGAATATACCTAATTGAAAAAATGTAAATATGTAATTTTTTAATGTTGCAGGTTCAATATGTAAGCATAGCTATCCAATATAGCATTGATTCTACGAACAAACCAACCTTGTAAGCTCCACCATAGAACTTTTACCACCCTATATAGAAGTACAAGCCTATAATATGACCTCTTTGAATAAGATTCAAAGACTAAGGGGTACCAATTCTTCCATTTTATTTTAGTAAAGGATGATTATTAAATGTAGTAGAAGCTAATCCAAGAGAAAGCATAACTAAAAAACAAGAATAAATGACTCAATCATTTCCTTTAGAGTGACCTCACACTAAAGGGCCCTAGCTTAATGATGAAGGTTATACCTTTTTTTGTTGGTGATTGATGAGGAAAGTATAGTACAATTACCACTTATCATACAATTTGGATTGACTTGTCAATAATTTACCTAGATTAACTTGTAAGGTATCGTTTAGGATTTACTAGTTAAAATACATTAGAAAACCTGCCAAAGGGCTATAAATAAGTCATAGTGTAATGTAAAATTTATCAAACTATAATTTTTATCTTTGTTGGATAATAAGATAGGACTCTCTATTTGGTGGACATAGCCCAAGATTGGGTGAACCATGTTAAATGTTTTTATTTTATGTTATAATTATGCATATTTTATTCCTTTTCATTATTGTTTATATTTGTATATAATTCTTAGATTTTTGTGTTTTAACCCTAATAAATAGTATCAAGATGAGATTGTTGCTATTAGCTCTTATAGGAAAGTCTTACGTATGAGTGAGAGTCTCACTTGATTGCGAGTAATGATACATAGAGGTAAGTTTAAGATTGATAAATTTAATGAGAAAAACTTGAAGTTATGGAAAGTGAAAATGGAGGAATATCTTTACAAGAAGGATTTATGGTGGTGATTACAAAGAAAATACAAGAGAGACTCAAATATATCATATGAGGGCTAAGATATTTTGCACAAAAGTCACTTGAGAGTATTCAATTATGCCTAGTACAATTGGTGGTATTTAATATTGTAAAAGTGAAGATAACTAGAAAGAATTAATGGAAATCCTAGTGAAGTTGTATGAAAATTCTTCCACTTTGACTAAGGTATTTCTCATGAAGCATTTACTTAATATGAAGATGACACAAAGTGGGTATGTTGTTGATCATATAAATGAGTTTCATATGGTTACCAATCATTTATCTTCTATTAATTTCAATTTTTATCCAAAAATTAGGGTTCTTTTGATTTTCTATTATGTTCTTGAAAACTAGAATGACTTTGTAATGGTTTTTATTAACTCTTTTTCGAGTTTAAATAACAGTGAATTTTATAATGTTGGTTTTTTTTATTTTGAGTGAGGAAATTTGTAGAAATATGTCTAGGTCATCTATATCAAGTAAAGTTTAGAATGCAAAAAGTAGGAATATATCAACGAAGAGAGGAAATAAATTTAGAAATTCTAGAAAATCATGAGGAAGCTCAAAGGGAAAGAGATCTCAATCTAGAGGACCAAGAGCTTGTTTATACTGTGGAAAAGTAGTCCATAAGAAGAAGAATGATGAAGGAGACAAAATAAATGAAAATAAGGAGTCACATTTAATAAGTAATAAATATGAAGAGGACTCTTCTCTTCTTTCACTAGAAAATGAAAATTGTTAATGTGTTTAAGATTCACGTACTTCATTTCATACTACACCACATATACAACATTTTGTTAATTATGTCCAAGGGAATTTTTGGCTTGGTTTATCCAAATTTCTAGAGAAAGAAGAATTAAGATTAAGTTATAGAATGGGAATCATCAACTACTACAAGAGGCAAGGCATGTTCCAAGGATAAAGAGGAATTTATTTTTAGTAGGGAAACTAGGTCATTTGGAGTGACACAAGGGATGACAGTAAAATATTCCAAGGAAGCACATACCATCCACATTATTAGAGTTACATACTGAGGTCAACAAAAATATGGAAGAGATAACAATTTTTATTGATTCTAATATAGATATGTTGTGACTACTTATTTACAATATGTTAGGCATAAGACCTACTTGGTTGTAGCCATTTACAACATAATTAAAAATAGAGATCTTAGAAGCTAAATCTTACAATGCCAAAATAATTCTATCTTTCCTCTTAATAACTTGATTCTACCTACTCTTATCCTAGATCTCAAATATATATAACCAATAAGAGATGAATTTTGAGTTGTTGCAAGACAAGTGTTCTTGATGTATGTTCAATGTTAAATTTTACTTTGACTATTAGTCTCTATTGAGGCTTCAAGGATTTGAAATCATATGCCAATTTATATTTTGTAGTTGAATATTTCAACAAATAGTTGTTGTTCTATGCTATTTTCATTTAAACATGCAGTTTTTATTGATTCCTTCAATTGCCTTATGGTTGAAATTATGTTATGTATTATTATTTATACTCTTTAGGGTATGTGCAGGGTCATGGTATCCCAAAAAGTGGCGATACATGAAAAAGTGGAGTTTGAAAATGTCTAAAAGAAATTCAAAATTTGCTCTGAATTTTTTCCACCAATCCTGATACCAAGGCAAAAAGGTTGGCCAAACCTAATTAGGTATCTGATCCATTATCGGGTATCTAATATAATATCAATTATCTAATATGAGATTAGATGCTAGAAACATGAATCTAGGAATTTAAGAAAAAAAAAAAAAAAAAAAAAACTCAGAGCAAATTAGGCATTTGTATTTGAGCCTAGTTTGTATTGCCTCTAATTCAGGTATCAGATATAGTAATGGGTACACAATATAGGTAACAATTTTTTTTGCATTTGTTTATGATTTTGAATGAATTTTAATATAAATTAGATATTTTAAATAGAATTTTTTGAAAATTATGTTTTCTCTAATAGAAATGATGTTTTGTAATTTAATAGATATGGATGACCCAAATGATGACATTGAGCCATGAAACATTGTTCCTCGAAACCCTCCACCAAATAATCTAGTACCTCGTAAAAAACATCCAAAAAATGATCCCCTACCCCCTCAAAACCCTCTTCAAATTGAAGATTTGATAGAATAAAATCTCACCAAACTGATGGGTTTGTAAACAACATATAACATTATACCTACAATGGCTCCCATGTTATCCACATTGAACACCATAGTGGATAATATTCAAACACTTACCAATGAAAAGAATCGTACACTTCACTAGCATGGAAAAATTCATGCCATGTTTGATGATGGGTTGGACTATAATGAGATCCAATCCCTAAACATAAGTAAATATGATATGGTTAACCTTTTTGCAGACCCAAAAATTGGTAAAATAGTAGATTGCAAAAAGCCCAAATTATCAATTAAATGGTACACAAATTAGGCTATGTGTGTAAATGTTTGGGATCATTGGTGAATTTTTTTTTAGAAACCTTTACACAACAATTTAGAGGTGACATTTTATTTCATTATAAAGAAACATGTATTCCAAATTTGTGTTGGGCCTCAATGTGAACTAGTGAAGCATGAAATGAAGTATACTAATGAAATGTGTAGAAATGGTTGAAGTTTAAGCTTATAATTTTTAATAATTATTTGGAATAAGAAATGATGTGTTTTCCTAATTTTTATAGACAATTTTTTAGTTGTTTAAAAATGCTAAAAAATAGGGGTTTAGTTCCCACCACAAAGTTATATATGGAAATAAACCTATTTCTATTTGAACTTGGACTATGTTATAAATAACACATATAGCTAGAACAGTCAAAAATAAAAATTGACTTTAGACCTATATTTCTCTTTTATATTGATTCAAATTTGAACTCACCTAAAATTAGTAGTTTTCATCTCCCACCACATTTTCCAAAAGAAATCTATTATAACTAGAAGAAAAATTATACATTCTAAAATTGGACTCTCTCCTCTAGAATGCCATATAATTTTTAATTTTTTTAATGATTTAATTTTATTTTCTTTCTCAAAATTGACATCTTTTAGAGTGTTAAAATACGTGCTTGTAAACATTTTAAATTACAATATACTATATGTAATTAAAACACTATAAACTCTATATAAAAATATTCTTGAGTTTGAGCTCTACAAAACGGTGTTTATATCTTACTTAAAAAATATCATAAAAAATAGTAAGAGTTATTGAAATGCCAATTTTCTAAAATAATTTGATTTCTTTGGTAATTGGATAAAAATTAGAATAAAACATGCATTTAATAGACATTTCCATTTGGAAATGTGTGGGACCATATATAACTTAGCTAGAATGAATTTATCTAGATCATGAATTTGAGCAAAATTGATTTTTGGATAGAAATACTCAAACTCCAATAGTTTTGATAAGTTAGCATGAAAGGTGACACAACTTTATACTTTTACACTAGCAATTGTGTCCACCCTACATATGCCTCCCTCCCTCTAGTGAAACATCTTGATATCATTGTAAAGACTAGCTCTTAGACTATTAGAGCCATCCATAGATTGAGTAACCTATTGATAACCTAGGCTAGATCAGTGTTGCCTCCCCATAATGATGATGCTAGTAAAAGTTCATCATTGGCAAGATCATCACATTTTTGTGTGCCACATACTTGCATAATGTGCAAGAATACTTGTCTTGGTCCCATAGGTGTTCTTTTAAAGTATTAGTTTGTGTTTGAGGAGGAGGATACATTAGATGCACATACAAAGGCTACACACTTGACATGAGAGAGGAGGGGCATGAAGAGGCATGACATCCTTCTAGGTTGGTATGTGTATACATTTTTTGTTACAAAATATGTGATTTAAATTTAATATTTATATTTAAGGGTTAATTTTAACCCATACTAACATATTCATGTATGTGATCTTCATTCATGTTTAGTTGATGACTAAGGAGGACCTCACACAAGTTGATGATGTCATGCACTCAGTTATTTCATTTGGCCTTGAGACATCTACGACATATTATGTTGTGTTCTCATTATTTTTCTATTTGATATTGGACCATATATAGTTTCTAATCTTACTTTTCTCTTGTAGGTATCAACTTTCAGTGGTGGGTAGAGTGCAGGGGGTGAGGCACGACTTATTCACAAGAGAAAGGTAATTGGGTTCCTTTAAAGTGATTAAATATATTCTTTATTGTATAGGGCATGGCTACTAGTGATGAGTCTAGGCTATTTTGACAACATAAACCCTCTAGAATTTCCATTCTTAGTGAGAGCCCTATTGGTGTATAAGCAACACTTAGTTTTTGTTTTCCTTATTTTAATAAACATATTAGAAATTTATTTCCATGATATTAAGAACTAGGATTTTGTATCTGATAGGAAACACCTAATGCATAAGAGGTCAGACATTAGAGTTGACAAAAGTAAGTCTAATTTTAATTCTTGATTATATGTTATAAATTTAGTATGCTATGAATTATAATGTTATAGTTTAAGTTGTAGATCCATCTCGCAAATATAGTTGAACATATATAGGCCAAATGCAACTAGGTTCCAAAAATCTTGACATTTGAGAGGACTCCTGACCACCTTAGGAGGTCAAAAAGACATGTATTTATGATGAAAGTTAAATGCTAGAAATCTTCATTAAAAATAGGATCATTATGAATTAGAGTAATTCAATGTTAGATACATAAAATCATATAAATTTAGTAGTTTAACTTTGGGTTTTCCTATTTTGTTTATGTAGGAGGCATCCGATCCACCTAGTTCAATGAAGGGGCTACATTTTGATGATCCACTAGAATCATAGGATAATATAGTTGTCATAGGATGCATCATGAGACATTTTGAGATTTCATTTGACACATTTCATATAGAAAAAATTGATATTATACATATTTTAATGGAAAGATCAATCACATTTTGCATATGGATATATATATTTTGATATATATTTGCATAATTTATCTATGGATACATGAATGTGTGTGTGTGTGTGTGTGTGTGTGTGTGTGTGTGTGTGTGTGTGTGTGTGTGTGTGTGTTGGAAATAGAGATGGAGTAACTGAGAGGGGAGGGGTGAATCAGTTACTACAAAAATAAATCCACAAATCCTTAGATGTCTTAAAATATAGCTGCTAACAATCTCACAAATAAATATGAAACTTGATAGATGTTCTAATAACTTATTTAACATTTAAATTGATAACATGCATGCATAAAGAAATAACATGAACACAAGAGACACTAGATTTAACGTGGAAACCCAATTTGGGAAAAACCACCAAGTAACTAGTTACCAATTTTCACTCTTCTGAAGTGAGCCCTATTAAGAGCCAACCCTGTTAAAGGTTACAAAACACACTGTTAGGTGTGACCTTATTAGAGGATTTGATCACCTTGTTAGAAGTGGCCTTGTCAGAGGTCTTTAAAAAAATTCAACTGAATTGTCACCTTGTTAGAGGATTTACAAAATGGCTATCAAACCAACTCTGTTAAGAGATTTTGAATCACTGTTACAATGATTAGAAAGCAACAATGAAGTGATCTAAAATATATGCAACTTATCTTTGCTGAATACAGATCTCTATTCTGCTTCACTAGATCCTCACTGATCAAATGCAACTTTGCAGCTTCATAGGGATATCTAATTCTTCCTCAAAATTCACTCATATGTTTGCTTATTCATACATTCACACTTTTATGCATCCACACGCTTCTACATTTTGAATTCACAACTTGACCTTTCATATATACCTTACAGATTGTCAAGTCGGCTCAATCAATTGAAAAGCATAAATCAGTCAGCTGCATAAAACAATTAAACTTAATTCTTTAGAACAATAAAATTCTTCAATGCTCGACCTAGCTTGGTGACCACTACTCAGAATGCTTTCCCCGATCTTAACCAAATGGATCTTGGTAAATATTGAAAACCTTGAAACTTCCTTCGGAGACCAAGTTAACTCAATAAATACTAACCTTCCTTTGTTTACTGAGTGATCTTGGTAAAAGCTAATTTTTCTTTGCTTACCAAGTGAGCTCGGTAAAAGCTAACTTTCCTTTGCTTACCGAGTGAGCTTGGTAAAAGAAAACTTTCCTTTGCTTACCAAGTGAGCTCGGTAAAAAGCTAACTTTCCTTCACTTACCGAGTGAGCTCAGTAAAAGCTAACTTTTCTTCTCTTACCGAGTGAGCTCGGTAAAAGCTAACTTATTGTGTAATGTTCAGGAATGTTCGGTAGTCACTATAAAATGCTTTGCTAACCATCTGAGCTTGGTAGACTCTGTTTGATGGCTGATATGAAATTTGTGTAACATCAAAGACAATACACAATTAAAAATTGTATCCAACAATATGTTCATGTGTATCCATAGATAAATTATGCAAATATATATATATATATATATATATATATATATATATATATATATATATATATATATATTTGTGTAATTTGTATATAGATACATATATTTTGATATATATTTTTTTCATTTATGCACATAATGATATACATATTAATTTAGTATAGTACTATTCAATTTATCATGGATCATGTGTATTGCTTATGTTTATGGAATATCATTCATATTGATCATGTTTGTTATATTCAATTTAAATTCAATAAGTTGTGAAGAACATTTTAACAACCTTTATTATCAAATTTTGATATAATAATTAATATTATATTATATCATACATGTTTAATTTTGAATGATCTCTATAATCCTTTAAGATGTCTACAATTAGTCAAATCCATGCCCAATTTGGTCTCAGGAGGTCATCTTTGGCCTTAACAGATGTTTCACTATGTACTAGCCAAAAACATTTTTGGAGCTCTCCGGTGAAAATAGGGGTATCACTAGGCATCACTAGGTTATTGTATGCCTCAACATGATCATCCTATAGCATTTGAAATTTCACCAATATCCCCCACAAGCTCTAAGTTACAAACCTTGGAAGATCGATCTCCAAATGCACTTAGAGCACCTTGGAGACTCTGTGGTATGGGGTGGCCACAAATGTTGGAAGCTCTCCATGGCTAGAAAAAGTGTGTCACTATGGTTCACCTACCCATCTAGAGCTAATGCTGCTGAAAATTTGATGCCAAGATCATTGGTTTCAAAGTTACGGGGTGATGCACTAATGAACTGAGGCACACCACAAGTTTTTGCATTGAGTGAGATCACTATGGAAAATCAAGATGGAATGTGATCTTTCTAAAATGAGATAGGTTATTGTAGAACTTTGCATGACCATCTTATAGCATTCAATGTTCCAACAATAGCCCCCATAAGTTTTGAGTTACAATCCTTAGAAGATTGACCTCCAAATGCACATATTCGGTATGGGGTGGCCGTGAATGTTGGAGGCTCTCTATGGATGGAACATGGGTGTCACTAAGGTTTATCTTCCCATTAAATGATAATAGCACTGATGATTTGATGCCAAGATTAGTGGTTGAACAAAGTTATGCAGTGATGCACCAATGAATTGAAGCACATTGTGAGTTTTGATATCGAGAGAGAATGTTGTGCCAAATCCAAATGGAATGTGATATCTCTAAAATGAGATAGATTATTGTAGACCTTGACATGAATATCTTTTAGAATTTTACATTTCATGATAACCCTCACAAGCTTTGAGTTACATCCCTCAAAAGATTGACCTCAAAATGCACCTAGAGCACCTTGGAGACTATTTGGTACAGGGTGGCCATGAACATTGGAGGCTCTCTAAAGAAAGAAAAGATGAAAATTCAATGCCATGATCAGTAGCTTCAAAGTTACATAATGATGCACCAATGAACTAAGGCACATTGTAAGTTTTGGCATTGAGCATGATCATTGTACCAAATCCAAATGGAATGTGATCCCTCCAAAATGAAATAGATTATTATATAAATCAACATTAGCATCTTATAGTATTCAAATTTTCATTGATAGAACCCATGAGCTCTATGTTACAACCCTTAGAAGATCGACCTACAAACACACTTAAAGCACCTTGGAGACTCTTTAGTATGGGGCAATCACAAATGTTGGAGGCTCTTTGTTGTCTAAAAAAGGGTGTTTCTAGGATTTACTCAACCATCCAAAGCTAATGATGCTAATAATTTGATGCCCAAACCACCAGTTTCAAAGTTATTCACTGATTCATAAATGAACTGAGGCACACTACAAGTTATGGCATCAAGTGAGATCACTATGTCGAATTAAAAAAATGTCATCTCTCTGAATTGACATAGGTTGTTATAGACCTTGATATGACCATCCTATAGAATTTGACATTTCAGGGGTGGTCCCCACAAGCTTTGAGTTACAACCCTTGGATGATTGACCTCCAAACGCACCTAGAGCACCTTGGAGACTCTTTGGTATGAGGTAACCATAAATGTTGGAGGCTCTTTGCAGCTGGAAAAAGGGTGTTACTAGGGTTCACCCACCCATCCAGAGCTAATGGCCTGAAAAAGACATTTGGGCCTAAAAAGGTGCTTGAGGGTCCTAAAAAAGGTGCTTGGGCCTAAAAAGGAACTAAGGGGGGTGGCAAGTTCTCATGCTTATGCTTACTTATTCTATGCCCCTAGTTAGGTGAGGATGATCAAAGAGTTTGACAAATATTTGAACTTTTGGGATAGCATTGATATATTTGTTGAAGGGAGCTAGACCAACTATTTCCACTACAACATAAATAATACTAAGGATCCATTGGGAATTGTTGTTCTTGATAAGAGGAAGGAAGAGGGGACTCTGTTGATGCCTCTTGCACTATTCATGTTGTGCCAGATTTATGAAAGCTTAGTGAGATGTTTCAGGACATAACTACACTACTTCTTAATACCATTGATGCACTTCATATGTAAATATTTTATGACATTTTATAATTCCTAATTGAGCTTAAGTGAGCTATGTTTTATAGGAATTTTGGGGTGTTGTTAATTTTCTGGGATTTTGTAGCTATGTTTGGCAATTATTACTCCGTTTTGAATGTTATTGGCTATTTTTGACAACTTTGGAATGGTTTTGATAATATTTTGACAATTTTTGAATTATTTTGGTACTTTTTGAAAAAAATTGAATTTCTTTGCTAATTTTTTATTTTTATTTTTATAATTTTTGACAATTTTTGAAATTTTTTTTGATAATTTTTTTAATTTTTGGATTTTTTGGAAGTGGAATGAGGATGTGAGTGAGATTTGTTGGAATACAAGGTTAACCAAGACCATGTGAATCACGTAAAGAGGCAAGGGGACCAAGAGTGGGAAAAACGGTGAAAAGTGGGTGTGGATAGCTATATTTGGGACATGGGAGGGGATGAAAGGAGTTTGGGACATCAAATGGGTCAACTAAGGGCTAAAGTAAACATTGGGGGTCATTTATTAAGGTGGATAGCTAAGATGTGCATTGATTATCCTACAATTCATGGCTATGGTTCTCAATACATAATTTGACTCCATGTTTCTCTTGATCTATTGTGCTTCCCTATTTTGCTTTTATACTGGCTATCTCTACTGCTATGAATTGTGTTGGATTCTAGGGGACCATTGAACTATAACCCACAAGTGTTTCTCAATTTTTTATGTGTGAAATTAACTTGACTACTCTAGATAAGCCTTAAACAAGCAAAATTTGTCACAAAGACAATTGGTCAAGTAATATCTTGATTTTTTTTAGCATTGAAGGACTTGTATTGTTTTAGGGAAGTCCAAAGGTGTTATCTCATGCTCCTTTTCAAACCAAAGGTGGCATTCTCACTTCTTTTGTACAACATTTTTTTTTTTGAAATTTTTCTATGTTTTTTTTTTTTTGGTATTTTTGATGTTTTTCTCAAGGCTCTAGACATAAAATCTCTTGAGATGGATACAATTGATGGGTTCTGCTAGGTCTGTGCCATCACAATTTGAATGTTTGTAAGTATGTCATGTCCCCTTTTCAAATAATTAAAAATAATAATCTTTGCTAAGGCAAGCAAGCCCAAAAAGGTGAAGTTTCAGCAAAGGGGGATAATCTTTGGAAGCGAATGGACTAATAAATGAAAATTATTATTAAAATATGTTTCATTAACCCCTCTTGGACATGAGTTAGGGTTATGCCCTCTTTTAAGGGGTTTGGAGGCATTTTGGGCTCATTCCAGAACTTGATTTTTGCTCATTTCTTTGTTATTCTTCAGAGGTTGCCAAACCTGTGGAGAAGGAGACCCAAGAATGGGAGTTTGTAGGTTTCCAGGGAGACCCAAGAATGGGAGTTTGCAGGTTTCTAGGAAGGCTAAGGATGGGAGTTTGAATCCATTCCATGTGCATGTTCATATAGAGTTTGCCTTTGTGCTGAACAGTGCAGATTTGTGGGTTTTCGGGTGTGTTTTTTGGTACGAGTTTGGTGTTTTCAGTTGAGTATTTCATATCAGTTTGGGTTGCTGATATATTTCAGACTTTAAGATGTTAAAATAGAGCTTAATATACATATTGGGATGTGATTAAACTTTTTAGATAGATTATTAGTGTTTTTGTGGTGTTTCCGAGCATTTTTGTGTTAATTTCGGGAGCCTGATGAGCATAGTTTTTGTCCTACATTTGTGAGTTGTTGTGTAAAGGCTATATAGATCTAGAAATGTCATTTTGTAGGCTGTTATGCTGCTGAAATTTCTGTAAAAATGTCCATTTTCAGATTTATTAATAATTTGTGAAGTTGTGAAGTTTTTTGGCACTATTTCGGACATACCCAATTTGGGTTTATTTGAGAAATTGGTGGATCTTTGTAATATTGGTTGTTTGGTTTTAGAAATCTGATTTGAGGCTTGAAATATCATGTAAAATCAGAAAAGGGACATTTCAGTGGTATCAGAGCCATGATCTTTCCAGCCTGAGGGTTTGTAGAAGTTTGCATGTCAGTTTTGACAACTACCCAGATCTTGCATGTCAGTTTTGACAACTACCTAGATCTTGCATGTCAATTTTGACAACTACCCAGATCTTGCATGTTAGTTTTAACACTACCCAGATCTTGCATGTCAATTTTGACAACTACCCAGATCTTGCATGTCAGTTTTGACAACTACCCAGATCTTGCATGTCAGTTTTGATAACTACCCAAATCTTGCATGTCATAATTTATGATTGCATGTTGCTTCTAATCAGATGCATGTCAAAATTTATGATTGCATGCTACTTCTAATCATTTGCATGTTAGTTCTTGGTGAATTTGGTGGTTGCATGTTGCTTCTAATTAGTTGCATGTCAAAATCTATGGTTGCATGCTACTTCTAATCATTTGCATGTTAGTTCTTGGTGTTTGAAGAAGTTATATCCTATTGGGGTTACACTCTACTTTATCCAAAATGGATAGGTATAGTACAAAGTCTTAGAGGACATGATCTCAAACAATTGATATCCAGAGTCAAAATAGTAGAAAGGATGGTTATTTAGACATTCGAGATAAACTTATGAAAATAAGCCATGACATGTCTGAACAGTTGGTTGAGCACCACTGTATGATGAATGACATGTTGTCTGACCCAACTAAGGTGGATAAGTTGACTATATTTCTATTTGGTAGATTTTCTCACAGGGCAGATGACACAATTACCAAGAACTTGCATGAGGAGTTTGAGAAACTAGCTTATAGCCAGGCAAACGTCTCAGATTCTACTCTGCCATAGGAGGTAGTGGGTTTAGATGATGATTATGAGGATGTTGTTGTGCATGATGGTGAGATACCTGGTAGAGATGAGAAGACATTGAGCATTCATGACTTTGCTGAGAAAGAGTACCAGGCACAGTTAGATGCTTCATCATATGAGGTTGAGGCAGGTAGTACTTCACATGATTTGTCTAGCCAGCTGAAGGTGAACAAAGATAGTATTGTGACTTCATTATCTCATCATGATAGGATGTGGGATATGATAGAGGATCACATTCAGATGATTCAGTTACAGGGTAGACATAAGGGAGTTCAGGAAAAGTCTCCTTGTGTTGACTTACATCTTCTATCAGATCATGACCATCTTCTTAGCCTTTTCGGAGACTATTCAGATGCCTTGAGGAGGAAGGAGGAGGAAGTTGATAGGCTTTCTCATGAGCTTGAGGACACTCGAGCTTCTTTGGTGAATACTCCATTGGCATTACAAGACTGGGAGAGACATGGGGATAAGCATGGCATGGAATTGAGTTTAGTTTCATCTTGCACTCCTAATACTTAGCTTTCTGCGAATGGTAGATCATATGTGGACATTGATAATGTTGCGAGTTCATCTTGCATTCACATCCAAGATATAGGGATAATGTCATATAGGTATGTGGAATTAGTTGGTATTCGTCATATTACTCAGGTGAGGATTTTGCTTGAGTTACCAGCTGATTATAGTTTATGGATATGGACTCGAGATTGTTATATTGGCATTTGGGATTCAGTTGACTGGAAATCTTTAACACTTTTTGGTAGCAGTGATTGTTTGGGTGCTATCATGGATTTGATTAGTAGATTGCACGGTGTTGTCTTTTCTTGTGCCAGGAGCTTATCCAATGTTGGTATTAGTTTTTATACACCGGTGTTGGGCTTTGTTCATATATCCAGTCGATCATACTTGCTGAATGTGTTGATGATATTTCATATTTGGTAGTGTGTATAGATGAGTCCCAGGATCATATTGGCATTGATGACATCCAGGAGGATGCAGTGGGTAGTTTTGAAGACTTAGTTTCCTTGGGTACAAAGGAGTTGGACAGCAGTGCTAATTTTTTTGATACTCCGTATGTTGATATGAGCTTTAGATTTGGTTCACAGGATATGGATGGTAATACTCTAGAGACTAGTAACTTTGAGAATACTCCTTTAGACAGTGCATCAGAGGAGGTTTGTAGGAGATAGTCAAGCCAGTGTCATCATGTGTCTAATCAATTGAGAGTTAGTGACTGAGACATTGCTGTCACTTGCCAGCATTTTGATGCTGCTCGTCAGTTGTTAGCAGTTTATGGATGGGGTTCTCCTACTAGTGATGAGCAGGAAGGCAGTTATCTTTCCTTGATAGAGATCCACTCTTTATGGGATGCTATTTGGATTTTGAGATAGAACTATATGTAGTTGGTAGCCAACAAAGATTATCTTATGGAGTGGGGTAGTACAGCATATGATGCATTGTTGGCCAGGGAAGATGAGGTGAGTGAGCTTACTGAGCAGCTTGAGGTGACTTCTGAGATTCTTGAGAGTACACAGTTGGCTTTCAAGGAGTCACAGTTTCATTTGGCTAAGGTGACCATGGAGTTAGAGTGACTACAGTCTTTACCTGATTCTATACAGTCACAAGCTGTGGTGTTTGGTGATTCGAGGATGTCCATGGCTGAGATTGTCAGAGACAGTGGAGATGGGGATGCATCCATCCTTGATAATAACATTGGCATATCAGGTTCATTCCCACTAGAGTTAGGTTCAATTGAGTTGGGTGTTGTAGTAGATTGTTGTATGTCTGACATGGTGGTGGCCTCTAGTACTGATGGCACAGAGACTAGAGATGTATCAAAGATCATGTGTGATGTTGGTGAGTTGGCAGTTGGCATGGTTCCTACTAGTAATACTACTCCCTTGGTGATATCTTCGTAGGTAGTAGTTAGTTCCAACATGGTTAATGATCAATTGCAGTTAGTTTCATCTGGATTACAATCTGAGCCACTGACTGAGATTGGCGCATTCTATCAGCATTACACTGTGAGGCATGCTCATCAATTTACCTTTGATGACCATGTTGATGAGATGATGATACAAAGATGTACTTTGGTTCCTAGTGCTTGTCATCAGTTATGGGACAGTTTGACATCTTCGATGAGAGTTGTGATGGGCATGACATGGTGATAGGTTCTACAGTTGACAGCTTGATAATACATGACTTAGAGTAGGAGTTTGGGAGTGATGCTTCAGCAGTTGTTGTTATTGATTCTACTCCTTTGGCTATGACATCTCCTAGCTTAGCTGGTAGTCAATCACAGTGGGCTATATCACTTGTTCATGGAAAATTTGGTTTGCTATATCACAGTGGGCTATATCACTTGTTCATGGAAAATTTGCTTTGCATTCCATTTCTTACTCTTTATCTTGTAATGTCTTTTCACCATCAGCAGTGCATGGGAGTTATGGTTATGAGATAGTGGTCGGTGATTTGCAGAGTTGTGTTGACTACAGGAGTTGTACAGTGTGTGGATTCTCCATACTTGGTATAGTTTCATTCGAGAGCGTTCACCATTGTTGCAGAGTTGGATTGTACATTCTGTATAGGCTAGTGGGATGCGTTGATGGTATTTACTGTGTTGGTAGTTTGATTTGTCCACTTTACTTAGGTTTTAATGTTCTAAGAGTTTGTTTCTCATGGGTTTTTGACTGTGGTAGTGGTGATTTTGGAGTTTGGTTTAGTTGTAATTGTCAGTTTGATTATGGATTCCTCTTGGTCATATTGCAGAGGATATTGCAGGAGCCTGTGTTAATTGGCAGTAGTAGAGTTAATGACTACATTTGGGATCTAGGTGGATTGATTGGTTTATTGTTTAGCCATTGCTTGAGGACAAGCAATATTTTGGAGGGGAGGACTTTTCATGTCCCCTTTTCTAATAATTAAAAATAATAATCTTTGCTAAGGCAGGCAGGCCCAAAAAGGTGAAGTTTCAGCAAAGGGGGATAATCTTTGGAAGCGAATGGACTAATAAATGAAAATTATTATTAAAATATGTTTCATTAACCCCTCTTGGACATGAGTTAGGTTTATTCCCTCTTTTAAGCGGTGTGGAGGCATTTTGGGCTCATTCCAGAACTTGATTTTTGCTCATTTCTTTGTTATTCTTCAGAGGCTGCCAAACCTGTGGAGAAGGAGACCCAAGAACGGGAGTTTGCAGGTTTCCAGGGAGAACCAAGAATGGGAGTTTGTAGGTTTCCAGGAAGGCTAAGGATGGGAGTTTGAAGCTATTCCATGTGCATGCTCATACAAAGTTTTCCTTTGTGCTGAACAGTGCAGATTTGTGGGTTTTCGGGTGTGTTTTTTGGTATGAGTTTGGTGTTTTCAGTTGAGTATTTCATATCAGTTTGGGTTGCTGATGTATTTCAGACTTTAAGATGTTAAAATAGAGCTGAATATATGTATTGGGATGTGGTTAAACTTGTGAGATAGATTATTAGTGTTTTTGTGGTGTTTTCGAGCATTTTTGTGTTAATTTCGAGAGCCTGATGAGCATAGTTTTTGTCTTACATTTGTGAGCTGTTGTGTAAAGGATATAAAGATCTGGAAATTTCATTTTGTAGGCTGTTATGCTGCTGAAATTTCTGTAAAAATGTCCATTTTCAGATTTATTAATAATTTGTGAAGTTGTGAAGTTTTTTGGCACTATTTCGGACATACCCAATTTGGGTTTATTTGATAAATTGGTGGATCTTTGTAATATTGGTTTTTTGGTTTTAAAAATCTGATTTGAGGCTTGAAATATCATGTAAAATCAGAAAAGGGACATTTCAAAGTACCATTCCTGAAGTACTCTGTGATAATGAAGGACCACTATGATTGGCCTCCCACTTTCCCTAGCCACTTGGTTCTTAGGGTTTTCTCGGAGCACTAGGTCACCAATATAAAAAATAGGGGATTTGATGCTTTTTTTGTAATATCTTGATAACCTATTCTGATACACTTTTAGGTGTTCATGCATTGCATGTTGATGTTCTTCTAACAACTCTAGCTACTCTAGATACTTTGTAATCTTCATCTAATAGGATGTCCCCAAAGAGTAACTCTCAAAGATGGGATCTCAACCTCCAAAGGAAGAATAGCTTCACAACCATAAACCAAGGAGAAGGGTGTCACACCTATAGCTGTCCTAACACTCATCCTATATGTAGAGAGGGTAGGTTTTAGCTATAAATGCCAATCTCTACCAATATCATTGATGATTCTTTTGAGGATGTAGATAATGGTTTTATTGGTGGCCTCTGCTTGGCCATTGCCTTGGAGATAGTAAATTGACAAGTGGTGTATAATGTGGAATTTTTCACATAATTCATCAATTATTTGATTTTTAAAGTACAAGGCATTATTTGTGAGAATGACATGGGGCATGCCAAGCCAACAAATGATATGGTTTAGAATGAAGGAAGAGAATTATTTTCATGTAGAGCTAGCAAGTGGTGCTACTTTGACCCACTTGGTGAAGTATTCTATGGTGGTGATAATCCATTTATGTCTATTAGAGAAAAGTGGATTGATGACTCTAATCAAATCAAAGCCCCACTGATAAAAAGGCCATGGTGTGGCCAGAGGTTCAGCTCTTGGGCTAGTGCATGAACAAGGTTTCCATGGATTTGGCATTTTTTACATGTTTTAACATAGTCAATAGAATCCTTTTCCATGGTTTGCAAAAAATAGCCCATCCAAAGAATCTTCTTTGCTAGTTTGAACCTACTAGAGTGTGACCCACAAATCCTTGCATGGACTTCCTATAGAGTGAATTTAGACTCATCCTTTTGAAGACATCTAAACAAAGTGCTGTCAAGACCCTTCCTATATAGTTTGTAGGCTACCAAAGTGTAATGTGAGGTTTTTTGAATGAAATTTCATTTTTGGTTAAGTGGGAGGTCAGATGGAATGGTGTTATCATCAAGGTAACTCTCGATGGGGTTATACCAAAGGGAATTGAGAGCATCTAAGTGGAAAATGATAAGGGAATTAGGTTGAATAAATGTGGGTTGAACCACCTCTTCTACTAAGAATTTGTATAGCTCATGTTGTTCCAGGAGCTGGAGTAAGGAGGCCAAGGTGGCCATAGCATCTTCTGGTCTATTTTTATCTTTGGCAATTTTTCAAAAGTAATATGAACAAAACATGCCTTGAGGGTGTCAATCATATGTTTGTAAGGCAATAAATTTTCATCTTTGGTTCTATAAGTGTCAGTGACTTGATTGATGATCAATTGGGAGTCTCCATAAACCTCTAATTCTATTAGTTTTCACTCTAAAGCTTGTTTGTGACCCAAGATAGAAGCTTCATATTCTATCATGTGATTGGTTTAGGGGAAAAGTAGTTTTTAAGACTTAGGGATGGTAACACCTATTGGTGTGATGAACAAAATACCGATGCCTAATCCATGGTGTGTGTAGCAACCATCAAAGTAGAATTTTCATGTTATCGGCCCTATCTAAAGAATGGGCATATCTAGGAAATCAGCTAGGAGAGGATTTTAACTCTCTATAGGTGCATCTACCAATTGATTGGCAATGGCCTGCCCTTTTATTGCCTTCCTATCAAAATATTCAATGTCAAACCCACTTAGGATCATCACCCATTTGGCCTATCTTCCTATTAATGTTATTTTGATGAGAAGATATTTGAGGGGATCAATTTTGGAGATGAGCTTGACCTTGTGTGTTAGAAGATAATGATGTAGCTTTTGGGAAGGTAAAACCTACAACTAGACAAGCCTTTTCAATAAAAGAGTAATTAAGCTCATAGTTGACTGAGGTACAACTGATTTAATAGATGGTCTATTCTTTTCCTTAGTCATTTTCTTGTGCTAGGAGGGCTCTGATTGATTTATCCATTAGAAAAATATACAATAAAAAAGGTTTGTGTGATACTAGAGGTACCAACATAGGTAAATTCATCAAGGAAGTTTTGAGTAAGTCAAAAGCCTTCTAACATTGATCATCCCACTAAAAGATTACATCTTTGTGTAGTAAGTGGGTGAAAGTTACACACTTTTATGCCGATTGAGAAATGAACCAATGAACTTATTAAGCTTACCTTGAAGAGAGCATAACTGACTCAAGTTCTTCAGAGGTTGTATATTGATTATGGCTTCTACACTTTTAGGGTTAACTTTTATCCCTTTAGTTGGGACAATGTATCCTAGAAGCTTGCCTGATTTGACACCAAAAGTGCATTTCTTGGGATTGAGCCTAACTTTGAATGCTTCTAGGTAGGTTCATATCTTAGCCAGTATGAGGAATTTTTCTTCTCAACTATGTGATTTGGTGAGTATGTCATCCACATAATCTTCCATCAAAATGTGCATCATATCATGACAGACAATGGGCTATTGATAGGTGGCTCCAACATTATTTAGTCCAAGGGCATCACATTCCAATAGAACATGCCTCACACACAAGTAAATGTTATTTTCTCTTGATATTGTAGTTCTATCCTAATCTAATTATACCCTAAAAAGCCATCCATGAGTGAAAACATGGAATGGCCTATTGTTAAGACTACAATGGTGTCAATTTTGGGAAGAGGGAAATCATCTTTGGGACATGCTTTGCTTAAATCTAAAAAATTGATGCAAATACATATTGTACCATTCTTCTTCAATATAGGAACAATGTTGGATATCCATGATGCATACACCAAGGGTTGGATGAAATTGGTGTTGATCAACTTCTCTAATTATGCTTTGACTAGTAGAGCTATATGGGGATGTATCTTTCTAAGATTTTGTTTGACTAGCTTGAACTCTAGAGAATTGTTGAGATGATGGAGTATCAACATTGGGTCTAATCCAGGCATGTCTACATAGGATTAGGAAAAGTTTATCTATCTTTCTTCAAAGAAGCAAATGAATGCATCTCTTTCCTCCATGGTTAAAGATTGTGCCAAATAAATGAGCCTTGGTTCTTGCTCTGTGCTGACGTTGACTGGTTCTATTGGTTCAATCAAGATAGAAGATATTTTGTCAGAGTATTAAGGTAAGGTATCAATCACCCAATCATGGGTTCCATAGTTGGGTTTTCACCTTGGTGTGCATCACTTCTATTTGTTTATTTTTTTTTTGAGATCAGTTACAATTTGGTAGTGATCATTAAGGCTATGAAATGCTTGACCTATTCTAGTGTGACTAATGTAATTGATACTAGACTCAACTACATGCATTTCTTATATTCTTTGTTGATGAGATGGTTCAACTATGTTAAGGTAGATAAAAATGACATGTTCATTGTCAAAATGAGGAATGTGGTGAGCCTAGGGTATATCCCAATTAATGAGTTCAAGATGGACTAGGGAGAGTGATTCACAATGTGGAAAGGGTTTAGTGACGTTTAAAAACATGATTTCATTGTATGGTTGATATGTTGTATCTGTTAGATCCGTGACACTAGCTTCTTCTAGAGTATCAAGAAAAGTAGAGCTTATGACAAGCTCATAGTAATCATCTTCAACTTCTATTGGGAAGAAGTTAGTAAATAGGATTTGAAATTGAAACCCTTCAACATGTTCATCATCTTCTAACCTACTCTATTGTACCCTGACTCTCGATGAAGTGGGCCACAGACAAAAGATTATTCCTTGTGTAGGCAAACTGTCAGATATGAGTATGTGAACACCATCATATTTTTTGTCGTGAAGAGACTCCTTGGATAATGATTCAAATTCCCATTTAGTGGAATTGTCATCATTTTCATTATTAGGGGTATTTATGGGTGGTTCTTCTATGGGACGTGAACCTAAGAGGGATAGATTTACATTTATGATGTTAGTTATTTTCTGGCTATTACCATCGCTTTGTTTAGGTACCCACACCATGGTGGAAAGGGAGGAATCACTATGCTTAGGATGCACCTTAAAAGAGGTTTGTGTCTTGTCTTGTTCACCATACTTGACCCCTATTTTAGACCTATTGGACCTAAATTATTCTATCAAAGGTTCAATGATGCCTGCCCCTTTCCCTAAGGGACCATCTCCCATGTATCCCATCTTTTTCATCAGATCAAAACCTTTTCCATGTAGGTGAAGGGAGATGTCAACATTTCTTTGACTAATTTCTTCTATTGAACTTGGAGGTACTCCATTTTCTTTGATAAAATGTGTGTGATAATTCTTAGTGGTGGATGATGGTCTCCCATGAGATTTTGGAAAAAAGGGGGATCAAATAAGGAGACTAAGTACTCACCCACTCCTATGCATTACAATTTTCACTTTTTGTCAAATTCTTTCATCAATCTATCCATTTCTTCATACTATGACTATTTAGGATCTTTTGATGATCATGGTGATAGAAGGGAAGGGCTCAACCAACCCACTTTCTCTTTAACCTTAGTTGATGTTGATGAGTGGTTGTCAATTCAACTAGTAAAGCGTGAAGCATCTATAGATGTGGACTAGCTAATGTCATCTATTGGTGTGCCAGTTTCTTCTTTGTTATCAGGGACAAGGGAATTACAATACTGGGGAATGTTGATCTCTAGGTATGGTCACATCTTGACCCATGTAAGGAAATTTAAGACAATTATTGTAAGTGGAGGGAATGACCTGCATGTCATGAAGCAATGGTCAATGTTATAAGTTAATTGTAGGTCCAAGACCTAACAAATAGTTTCTTTTACAACTAGTCCTGCTCCAATTGGCAAAATAACCATGCCTTTGGAGGATCTCTCCTCATCATCAAAGGATTTGATGGTGATTTTATTTCTTTGGTCAACAACATCCTCTATATGCTCTAGGGATTTTATTAAATTGAGTGTGCAAATATTGAGGCTTGCCCCACCATCAACCAATGCTCTCTTAACTCAATTTCTATGAATGAAGACTTAAATATGCAAAGAAGATTTTTGTGGCTAGATGATGGACATGTCATCTTGGGCTAAAAAATATACACAATGTAGAGCAACTAGATTGCTAACCATGTTCTAAAATCTACTCACATCTAGGTCATTTGGCACTAAGGCTTTGTTGAGTATTTCTTTGCGCTCTAGGGAGATCTGTAATAGTTCAAGAATGGAGATATGGGCTAGAGTATTAAGTAATTGGTTGACCAGGTTATACTTGGGCAATGAGGAACTTACAGTTGCATGATCAGGATTTTTGACAAGTCCTAGTAGAATAACTCTAGAGGCCTGGCCTTGGGTGATGATAACATTCAATGACTATTTCTTACTTTTTTCCTTAACTATGATAACATTCATGGCATCATCAAGCTAGACATCATGTTGATGATGTTATCATAATGATGCACATAATTAACCTTAGTCTAATTAGCTTTGGAGGATTCCCCCTTTTTATGGCTCATGAAAGGGTTCTTGAAGGCCGTATGGTCTTCATTATTACTAAGATTATTTACTTCGATGGTTCCATCATTGATTAATCTTTCTATTTCCCACTTAAGGGGAAACCAATTATTTTTTAGGTGCTGCTTATTTCAATGGTAAGCACAAATGTGCTTTTTATTCCACCACTTCAGATTGAGTTGGGGTTCATAGGGTTTGGCCTCAGGAAATACAATGAGTTCATTAGCCAAGAGGTCTTACAAAGTACTCTCATAAGACAACCCAATAGGAGTATACTCCTTGGGTATATAGGATGATTGATATCTGTAGGGAGGATGAGCTTGATTCTAAGTGGCTTGTTGATTAGATGTAGAGTGAGTTTTCACATTACATCAGTAGAATGGATAGGCATTGTTTTGCCAGGGTGCATTGGAATTGGTATTGTTGACAATGGGATATGATTAGTAGAGATGGGATTGAGTTTGAGGTTTAACATGGTTGGCTTCGACCATCCCATCATTAACTGTGTTCTTGGTGTTGCTTCTCCACCATGACTTTTGTTTATTGGTGGCCTAATTAGAGGAGTTATGAGTCTCTGTGGAGTTGTTTGAAAACCGCTTACCATCTTTTAATAGTTTTTAATAATGTCATTATTTAGTAAGGTCTCTTCTACGTTAGCAGTATTTTCTAAGGTAGTTTTGAAATCTTAAGGCCCTTGGAGTTAGAGCCAATAATTCATCAATTTGGAGAGACTATTAATGAAGATTTCAGTCTTCTCTTTGTCTTGTATGTCTCTATGACACTTGGTGAAAATGTGTCTGCATTGTTGTAGGAAGGTCTTGAATGACCCACCAGGAATTGTTTTGCATTTCATAAGTTGATTATTGTGACTTCCCTTTCAATAAATTGTAGGAATATTGGGAGATGAACATGGAAGCCAATTGCTCAAAGGTTTTGATATTGGATTGTAGCTTAGAGAACCACTCCACGGATTTCCCTCCAAGGCTCCTAGGAAATAGACACGTCAGGTATGTCGTGTCATGGAAAAATTCCATACTCAGCATATAGAATTTTCTAAGATGATCTTGTGGATCTAATGTGCCAAAATATTTATCATATTTTGGTATTTGCACATTTTTTAGGAAAGCTTTGAATGTAATGTTCTTATCAAAAGGGAGAGGACACACCTTTTCAAGGCTAAATTATGTGGGTTACATTACTCCTCACTTCATCCTTTCCATTTCCATTTATAGGTCTTGTAGTTTTTGTGTGATGGCATCTAGGGGTTACTCTTTTTCATCTCATCTCAAGTTGGTCATAGAAAAATCGAATGGCAATTTCACACCTTGTTGTACTAATGTTAGTATATATAATATTCCTTGTATTTCTCAAGTATCTTGTCTATGATATCAAAAAGTTAAGGATTGTCTTGAAAATCTTCAAATTTAGTTTCAATACTCTTGTCATCCCATATGGTATATGAACACATTGTGGCTAAGGAGTCTGGATTTTGGTCAAACAAGGGTGATTCATGAGTAACTACATTTGGTGAGGAATCTAATTGTGAGTTAAGTTGAAAGAGATTTAGAGGTTTTGTGCATTTGATGGTTCTGTTGGCTATTCTAGCACTCACTCTTATAGGTGATCATTTTAGTTTTGTAGCTATACTAGATTTATGTGGTGGCATGAAAGGTGAGTTGGATTTCTTTAGTTCTTATGCATTTTTTAAATGTGAAGGTTTCTATCGATTGTGATTTGTCTGGAGTAACAAGCTAGGTTGGACAAGGTGTTTGACAATATTGATTAATTGAGTTCACTTTCGTGAAGTTAGGTAGGGGACAAATGTGTGTCTTTGAATGTTTCTTTCTTGATGTACAAAATGAAGCAATAATAATTGTTGGGTTGATAATGATGTTTGTAGCACTACTTGTTTCTAAAAGAGGTTTTTGGTCAATTATGGAATCTCTTAGACTTGTAAAATACTAGTGAGGAAAAGGGTATCCAAATTTTTCATTTGTTTGCAATTATCATATGTGTAGATAGCCTCTATTTTATGTCTTTTCTCAGATGCATCATAGGATTGATCAAATGTGTTGTTTAACTAATCATATGCACTTTTTAAATGCTCATATATGTTATTCTAATTGTCATATGCATTGTTTAATGATTTAGATGTGTTGTTCAGATGGGCAAATGCATTGTTTAAATTTATAGATGTGTTGATCTATAGGAATATGCATTATAATAAAGATCAAGAGTGTAACAAGAATATTCAAAAGTTTTGTTTTATGTAGTATATGCGCTACTTCAGGATTGTTCCATAATGTTCTTGTTTTGTACTTGTTTTCTCAATGCCAGTTTGAAGTTGCATCTTTTGGAAGGACATTGATCTCCACTCGTGTTTCTTATTATGTTTTAAGACACATCCAAGAAAAATAGCAGTAGAAACCAAAGTAAAACATAAAAATACACACACCTAGAGAATGAAAGAAAAGAGCTTCCTAACAAGGTTATCTAAAGCATGTGACTACTGGGTTTTAGTGTTTAACCATGTTTGGATTTACCTCTCTTGTGATAGAGAGCTTCCCACCAATGCTAAGGAGGTTTGGCACAATCCCTTATGGAACTATTAGAGGAAATCTATATTCCAAACACAAGTGGCTTACATTGGATTGGAAATGTAAAATTGGGAGGTGGTCCCTCTCACCAGCCCTACTAAGGCAACTCAAGAGGTAGCCTTTCTATGGCTAGATAATCCTACCTAGTGGAAAGTAGGAAATGGAAATAACAAATAGTTTTGGGAGTTTGATCACTCAAGAAGAGTGAGAGCATATCCCTACTATCTTGATTTTCCAAACAAAATAGACAAATTTTTAATCACCAGCCCTTATACTACTGAGACAAAGGGGCTCCCAATCAAGCTATGTGTAGATTCTTTCATCATTCAATTATGATTTATCTTTACAAAAGGTTGGGCAGTTTGATCAACTTGAAGGAGTTGAGAGCATAGGCCTACTTTTATTTTAGATTAGCAAGATTGAATGTCTCTATTAAGCTATGTTTGGAACTTAGAAATGCCACACTTTAAATTAGCAAGGGCCAAGGTCCACTTACCTAATTCAGAGCTAGCAAAGGCTAGGCGCATTTATAATGGACTTCTTTCTTGCTACGCATTGTTTTTAATCTAAGAGCTTTTGTTAACTCAGAAGGGACATGTAAGAAAATGATATTTAGATCTGGAAGTTAGATTCAGGAAATTGTAATTCTTATTAGATGTGTTACAGGAATGCTCATATACATTACAAAAAGCTTTTTATGCATTATTCAATCTAGCAAATGCATTATAATAAAAGCAAATGAGCTTTAAAATACTGTATCTATGCTTCATAAATGATCAAATGCATTTAAAAACTCTTTAGAAGTGTTGCAAAAAGTTTTAACTGCATCACAAAACTATTTAAAAGCACTTTAGAAAGATTAAATGCATTAAAACAAAGTTCAAAAGCATCAGAATATCTATTAGAAGCATTAGAAGCCCTTGTGTGTTCGAGGAAGACTTTGGGACTTTATTCTCACAGATAAAAAGCTTCTAGAACATTGTAGAACTTCTAATCAATCAAATATGCAAAAGGAAATAGCAAGAAACACAGATCTATACTAAAGATGAAGGATTAGACTAAAAGATTTAAAAATAGAGAGGCTTTTAGCTCAAGCCCCATGGTAGGTGCCAATTTGTACATGGTATAATCGTGTATTCATGAAACTTTAATGCATAATGTAGATAGAATGACAACAAAATAGACTAAGCCCAAGAAATCATTATCAAAATGTAAATTCTATGAACTTCTCATGTTTTCCTAACTACAACTGCTAAGAAATCTCTTAGAGCAGCATCTTAGTGACAGTTCTAAAATAGGATTATTCTTAGAATGTAGATCTACAAGAATGCATGTAGGATCTATGACTATAATGCAGATTATATGAAGATAACGACTCTTAGAATGCTATGGCAATGGACATACAATGAGCTAAACATGTAATAGATGATCCTAAATAACATAAAGACAATGCTAAAATGCTAAGAATTTTCTAGAATGATAATGCTAAAATGATAACTAAGAGTGTGCCTATAGTGCAAATGCCTAAAACTTGGGTCCTTTGGCATTTGAATTTCCCTCCTATTTATAGGATTTTGGAAGGGGTTGGTGTAAGAATCAAGTTTTTCACCTTTGACTGGTGGATGAAAGTGAAACTAAAAATATCTCATAAGAGACTAGGATGAAGAGTCCAATAGATTTGGTTTTGAAGATACATGGGGATATTTCTAATTCTTTTAAATTAAAAAGGGAGATTTTCTTTTTTGTGAGGATAAATGAATTTATTGAATAAATAAATGTCTTATTTATTTTCAACACTTTGTCTTTTTTTTTTTGTCCCTTTTTGAATTTCATATTATAAATTTGAATTGTTTTTCTCCTCTTTTAAAGTTAATTTAGGTCATGTCGATTTGATAGAAAATTAATGAACTAATGTGATTTTGATTTGAAAGTCTATTGTGTTCTTCTAATTTCCTCCTTAATTTGCATTGATTGATCAAAATTGCATAATTTAGGTCTTTGCCAATTTTTGGGTGTTTACGAGTACAATAGATGAATGTCCACATATGGTAACTAGATAGAATGACAAATTTAATCCAATTTAAGAAAGAATTGTAAGATAAGGAGGAGGAGAGAAGATAGAGAAGAAAACTAAGAAGAAGAAGTGGACAACATTAATGTTTGTCCTTGATACTTACATTATCTAGAGATAGTATAGTAGATCAATTCTTGTAGATGGGAGACTAGATAGAATGAGAAATTCAATCAATTTTGATAAATAATGAGAAATTTCTTTTGAAAGGAAGGATACAAACAACATGATAGATTAGTTATTGAATAATTGAAGGACAATAAAATGAGGAAGGTGATGGAGAATGACAATATGAGAGAGATAGAGAGAGAGGTAAAGGAGAAGAAGAAGAGAAAGAATATGGAGGATAAGGACACAAGGGAGAAATGAGAGAGGTAGAAGGACAAAAGTAAGAAAACAAAAAGGAGATGATGAAAATGAGGAGTAGGAGGAAGTGGAGGAAGAGGAGGAAAAGATTGGACAAAGAGGGAGACCGCCAAGAAAAAAATGATGAAGAAAAGAAGAATGAGAAAGTGAAGAAGGAGAAGATTAAGAATAAAGGACAAAAAGGGGAAGAAGAAGGAGCAGAAGAGGAAAGAGAAGAAGTAGAAGAAGGAGATGAAGAAGACATAGGAGAAGGAGCGGAACAAGGAAAAAGAAAAGGAGAAGGAAATGGAGAGAAACAAAAAGGTGGAGAAGGAAGTGAGGAAAAAAAGAAAAGAAAGAGAATGAGAAAGAGGGAGGAGAAAATATACAAAATGGAGGAAGATATCTAGGTAAGGAGAGAATAGGAGGAAAATGAGAAATATGCATAATAGAAATAGAGGAGAGAAAGAGAGATTAAATTGTATTAAATAAAGATAAAATTTCAAATAGATATTCTATACAAGTCTAAGATAGTATAGATATCTAGGTTCTAGATTGTAGGTTCTAGATTGAAGTCAGACCTTTAACATTTGGTAACGAGCAGATGGCACTAAAGTAATAAGATTAGAAACCTTCACTTTATATTTCTTACTCCACGAGGAAATAGATAATGTCGTATTACTAACGATAACGAATTTTCCAGTAGACCAGGAATCAATAGATAATCTCTTATTAGAAACCTTCACTTTATATTTCCTACTCCTCCACGGAATAGACAATCTCGTATTACCAACAATTTACGTTCTCTCTCTACAAAAAATTGTTGAAATTGAAAATCAAACATTCACCATCGATGATTCCTCATGAAGATGACAATTGGTCATCATAAGTAATACAAGATATATGCGAAGGTTCTGATAAAATCTTATGCGCCTCACTTAATTGTAGAACGTAGAAAAGACTAACAGCAGTCAGTCGATGCTCTCTCAAATGCCTCACGTCTCTCTAACGTTTCCTGTGGCTGTGTATGCTGACCATGTTTTCCCTGACATCCTGCCTCCATCATCATTGTAACTCTAAGATCATGCTTTTGTTACGTGTAATATTTAGTGAATTTAGCCTTCTGAAAATCTTTGCGCAAATATTGCTTCCTTTTTTTTCACTTGGTCTACAATATAAGATTCCTTAGATAAATTTTCTTTAAATATAGTCCCTTTTTTATATTATGGCTAAAGGTTAATATGAATGCTTCATTCTAGTAATCAATTGTCTAAATATTTTATTCTTAACGCAAATACTTGTATTTACCAAACATTATCTCAAAGGGTTAAAGTTATTTTTTTTTAAACATTGGTTATATTTTTGTATTAGGCAAGACTCATATTGAAGCACAACTCTTTCTTTGCACAGATCCTTTTTTTATAATGTACAATTATTTAATTTATTTAATTTTGTCTTATATTTATGTAACTATAAACAATTTATATAGATTATGATAAAGTTAAAGAAAATATTGATAATAATAATTAGAGTATCAATTATTAGATTGAAAATGTTATTTTAGTTTTAGGTGAAAAAAAAAATCCTTTAAATGTAGTTGATCAATTTCTTTTGTTTTGATTACTTAATTTTTATATAGTGAAAATATTAATATTATTATTGTCAGAAATAAATAATTCATTTGATTGATTCTAAAAAATATAAGGTCATGAAGTTGCACACCCTTTATGGTAATAGAGGACGTGATACACTAGCATTACCTATCATTCTACTATCTAAAAAGGAAGAGTAAACATTTTTTAAACAACAATTAAAGATCTTAAAAATTCAAAGAAATTGGTATTTATTTTAACAAGAAATGCACAAATAGAAGCATCTCAATTGATCTCTACAATTGTATCAATATATGTTGTAAATATTGAATTTATCTCTATGAACTCAAAACTAAGTGTAATCAATTATTGATGCATGCTCACTATATTAAAGATAACTAGCATTTAGACATTTGCGAATTCATGCAATAAAATTCTGATAGGAGGGTTGGTGTGAGGATATGCTTATGAGATGGAAATGGGAATTTTCTTAATTTGAAAAGTTTGGCATGTACGTGTGCTTGGTATTATAGGTTTTATCTGTATCTATATACTCTATACATTATAAAGAGCAACTACTTAGTGGAGGGGAATTAATTTTTCAAAGATTTGGGTAGGTCAAATTAAGATTTTGTATACAGTTTGTACAATGTATTGTATAGTTGAAGATAAATTATTAAAATAATTTAAATTCAAATATTTTCATTTAATAATGAAAGGAGTATTAATATTTATAATTAAGATCTCATGATCGTATGTTTTTTATTTGCAAAATTTTGATATTAATATCTCATTTTAGTTGGGATAAGTAAATGGGTATAATATTACCATTTTGAATATATCTAATTGAAAAAATGTAAATATGTATTTTTTTATGTTGCAAGTTCAATCTACAAGCATAGCTACCCAATATAGCATTGATTCTATGAACAAACCAACCATGCAAGGTCCGCCATAGAACTTTTACTACCCTGTATAGAAGAACAAACCTATAAGATGACCTCTTTGAATAAGATCCAAAGATTAAGGGGTATCAATTCTACTATTTTAATTTAGTAAAGGATGATTATTAAATGTAGTTAAATCTAATGCAAGAGAAAACATAACTCAAACACAAGAATAAATAGCTCAATCATTTCATTTAGAGTGACCTCACATTGAAGGGCCCTAGCTTAATGATGAAGGTCATACCTTTTATTTTTTGGTGATTGATGAGAAAAGTATAGTACACTTACCATTTATCATGCAATTTGGGTTGACTTCTCAAGCATTTTCCTAGATTAACTTGTCAAGTATTTGTTAGGGTTTACTTGTTAAACTACATTGGTAAACCTCCTAAAGGGCTATAAATAAGTCATAGTGTTTATGTAAAATTTGTCAATCTATAATTTTATCTTTTCTACATAATAAGATTGTGTTGGAATTACAATAGGAAAGGTAAAGATTTGAGGGGGGCATAGAGGTGGACCCATAAAACTTTCACCACACATCCATCTCATACATTTATTAAGTAAACTAAAATAGCATGTAAAGCATGTAAATCTAAAACATGTAAGCAAGTAAACATTCACACACATATGACACCAAATATGATTACCCAAAAACCCTCCAATGAGAAGGTAAACTGGGGTGGGGATGGCACCCACAAATCTTCACTACTACAGTAATAAAGTGTATCCAATGAAGGTTACAATGTTTTGACCATGAAACATGATCTACCCTATGAGAGGTCTACCCTATTAAAGGCTTAAAAAGACTATTAGGTCTCACCCTATTAGAGGATTTCAATACAACCTATCAGGACTATTTTGTTAAGAGATTTTGACTAAAATAACCTATTAGAATGTCTCAGCATTGATCCTATGGTTAGCACTTGTTTGATTGATGACAGATCACCTCTAAACTATTATCTTCTTGATACTTCTTGATCAGATGTCTCTTTGTTATAAGCTTTTTACTTTCCTCTGTTATGCTCTAATTAATTCTATAATGCAATCTCACTTCACCACTCCTTAGCCACCATGAATGCTCTATTTGTGCATGCAAACTATTCTCTCCGCTCCTTCAACATTCATCAACATTCATAGAAAGTTTAGGGTTTCTCCTCCTTAAGAAGAAATAGGTGACTTAGGGTTAGGTATGAATCAATGGTTGTGATTCATCAATTTTGCCACTTAATCCTTCCCATTTTTTGATTGGCTACATCCAATGCATTAGGAATCCAACTTGATATTTTTCCTTATCTCCAAAATGTCATAATTCATCTTTAAGTCAGCTCAAAAATGGTTTACATAGTTGTTTGTGCCATTATAAATAATTATGTCAAAATTGTCTCACTTGGCATTTGAAGTCTTTGATGCTTGGCATATACTATTCTCTATGCTATGACTCAGCATATGTACCACTTATCATCCATTGTTTACTTGGCTCTTGAATCACTCGACATACATTGTCTACTCAACAATTGAGTGACTTGACACATGAGTGGCTCGACACTCACTATTAACTTGACATGTTCTATAATATACATGTTTTGCTCACCATGTACTACTTGTTCAACATAAACTAAGTAAATAACTTAACTTTTTTATACACTCATTTGTCAAAACCAATCTAAGATCAAAAATCTCCGCCTTTGACATGGGTGTCAAAAACACTTGAGTATACACTAATATCCGTAACCTTATGAGTATAACATATCTCTAACTCAGCTTATATAAAAAACTTCAAAACTTCAAAAGTTTGTAACAACTTAGATACCTCAAATTTTGATAACTCCCCCTGAGTTGATAGGTGTGTTCTATGACCAAAATTTTTTAGTCTCATTGAGTAAATATGTTTCAACTGATACTCTTTGACTTCATGTTGTTTTGTGCTTGCTCCTCCTTAGCTTAATTTGTCTTTTTTTGTTCCTTTTCATACTCTCTATTTGTTTCTCTTATCTTTATTTCTCACCCTGTGCTTACCCTTCCCCTTTATCTCATCCTTATATCTCCCCCCAAAATTCAATCTCCCTATATTACTCTCCTTTTGACACTTATGTCAATGGGCTATACACTTATAGTGTGTTTGTCCAAAAAATATTTATGGACATCTGGGATTATCTTGAGATCCGCATCCCAATTTTCACATGCTACATCCAAAGACTTTATTTGGATGACCAGCTTGATAGAAAGGTGGACTAGACCATCTAGTGTAGAAAGATTTGGGTCTTTCTTTATTAGGTTTTTGGCATAGCCTAGTTCCTTGTACAAAATTTCCATATGAGGCATTAATGTTGTCTAGATGCTAATTAGTTTAGCCCTTATGTTGGTCTCATCTACTGACAATGCAACTAACTGACTCTGGGTTTGTAACAATGTTCTAAAGTGCTTTTCACTTTGAACTTGTGTTAGAGGTAATTTTGCACCTAATGAAGTAATCTAACTTTCCAAACTCAAAATGTGAATTCTAATATCTTGGGTGAAGAGTGTTGGATTACATAGATTAGTGTACAATGAGAAAATGTTCTCAAGTACCTTCTTCACATCCTCAACCTTAGTTGCCAATGCAACTTGTGTTAGTGCTATGTCACCCAATATCTTTTCATTCACTTTGCTCTGAAATTTCATTTCTGACCATTCTAATAATTTTGCATTAGTGTCTAGGTCTACATCGCTAACCTTTTCCAATATATTTGTCAGTTTTTCAATCAGTGGCTTGGTCTAATCTAGAGTTGGTAGATTGAATGCATCTAAAAAGATGTGTTTGATACCCTATAGTGCATGCTTCTACCTATGCTCCCTTCTAAGCATTTATTAATGCTTCTACCTTGCTAGGGCTTGTTGGAGAATGCCCATTTGTTCTATAGTCATTATATCATAGTAATACTTTAGTAGAACAATTTATTCATCAAGGCTCACATTTCCATATTGGATTACTTCTTCAACCTTTGATGAACCCAGGCTTGGCACTGAGATTTGCAATGGTGTTGAATTTGTGCTCAGCTTCTAAAGAGTATGACTAGAAGGAGTGCTAAATACTGGTAAGGTTACTAGGGCTTGGATAGATGTTTGCTCCTTTAGTTGTGTCTCACCTCTATCTCTTCAGTCTTGTCCTTAACATCCACACTAACTTGTGATGCACCTTGATCTTGTGCTATAGGTGCAGATAAGTCTATCTGACCTATTTCTTGCAATTCTTTAGTAGTGACTTGTGTTTCCACTATATCCATTTCAATTGTATTATCCCTTTTAGATGTGATTACTAGTGTTGTGTCCAAAGTTTGTACATGAGTGACTTGAGGGATGATAGAAGGTGGTTCTTGTGGATTCACCTCTACCCTTGTTATTTTTGTGAGGCTTTGCCCTGACCCATCCTACCATCGATGATACATTATTATTTTGATACTCATGACTCGATATGTTAGAACATTATTTGATGCACTGAACATTATTATGCTATTTTACGATGTGTGATGCTTTACTTTAGTTATTTGATTTCGTCATTTAATGCTTTATGAACATGTATAATGATGAAGTAAATGATTGCAAAACTAACACTTTGATTATGCAATTCTAATGGTTGGAAATATGATTAGAATTAGATAAACAATTGATTATTAGAAAATGGATGCTTTAATTTATATGATTTTTTTTATACGTAATTTACATAATGCATGTAATTTCTTGATCTACTAATGTGTGCAATGAGTGTGCAGGAAATTTAGCTGGGAAAACTCAATGGAAAGACAGAACTAAACCACTTGTTAATTTTGTGCTATCTTTCATTGTCTTCTTTGGAAGGTTGTAATTGGTCTTAAAATTCTCCTAGCTTTGTGGGTTCTATTAAGTCTTTAAGGCCTAAAAGCATTAAATTTAAGTACCCTAGGGGTAAGGGTGTGGGTGGGGAGCACTTTCCAACCCCTTAGTCTCTTTGGTTGACTTTTAGGGTCACTCAAAAACCCTACTTTTGGTTGATTGCGAAAATTGATTGTATTCTACATGAGTTGGTGTCTCAAACTCCATCTTGAGTTTACTTGAAGTCTAGTTGAGTTAAGGATTAGACTTAGAGGAATTTTGGAGTAGTTTTGGGGTTGTTACCCAATCTCTAGTTTTGGAGAAAGTTTGAAGATTGAAGGAAGAAAAGGAAAAGCTCTTCTCAACCTATCATTGTGCCATAACTCCTTTTGTGAAGGTAGGAGTTCTTCACTCATTTGAATTGTTTCTTCATGTTGTTCATGCTTGAACCTTGCTTGAATCATGCATAAGGCATTGTGTTGTTTTTGTATTGCTTTCTTGTGTGTTTGGGGTTGATTGGAAGGGATCTTAACTTATTTTTATTTTGATGTTATTCTTATGCTTGCTTTGATATTTTGTGTTTTGAGGGGATTTCATGAGGATGGTTTTGGCATCACTCACCCTTAGATAGGGAAGAAGTGGCCATGTGTGGGGGAAGGGCCTTAGTTGGACTTCAATAGTGTAGAGTCTCCTCTCATGGTGAGAGGAGGGAAAGAGGGTAGGGTGTATGGGCCCCTACTTGTCATCCCATATCTTGTATGAAAATTTAAATTCTTGAAGAAGCAAAGGAATGAATACCCTTGTTATATTGGCCCCGAAAGGGCATTGTAGAAGAATGGAAGTTCTTGAATTTTTGTATGGTGATTGACATCTCCTATTGAGAAAATTCACCTCCCCCCTATTTTGGTTCAATGTTGAACCTATTGTGCAAAACTAAGTTGGGAATGCGTGCTTGAATGATTCATCTTATTATGTTTTTTTGGCTCCATGTTGGTTCTTGTCTTTCCTATGCTTCCCTTGATGCATTGAAGACATTGGAAAATATCTCTTGTGAAAGCCCTTGAAGAGAATTCAATTGAATTGTAATGTTTGTAAAAATGTATTTTAAATTTTGATGCATTGGCAAAGACGTTGGGTTTTCTTATTGGTTCTTTCCCGATGGAGCCTTGAACTAGGTTAAATAATAGAGAAAGGAAAAGATCGTGAAAATCTCTTCGCATTGCTCTTATGTGTTTTCAAACTATGCATATGTATGTGAGAAAATAGATTAATGGATAATGTTGTTGAATTATGAATTCTCAAGTTTTCAAATATGTTAAGGAAGAGTAAATTGGGTATGTTGAAGTTTTCAATTCAATGTTATATGTATTAAGAGGAAATGAACAATCCTACATTGTGAATAACAAATTCATTCCTCTCCTCATTAAATTATATAATTGACAAAATCAAATTTGATTAAGAATTATGCGTCTCCTTGATTTCTAAATGAAAGGTTCATATCCAGTTGTTGTATGATGAATTATAAAACATAAGTTATAAAAAGAGTAATCTTATTCTCATCCTTGTATTAGTATGCTTGTTAATAGGAAACAATGTTGTTACTAGGGGAGAAATCACTCCTTGTATAACCAAAAAAAAATAGCAAGAAGAACATATCAACACTTAGAAAAAAAAACTGGCTTCAAAATGTGCATCTCTAGGAGTAAAGAGCTCTTTGGAAAATGTATGGAGGAAATTTTATTTCCCCCAAGTCATAGAGAATATTCTATGAATTATTCCCCTTTGAACTTCACACAAAATCATTATTAAATATTTTAAGAGGAATATAAATTAAATAAATTTAAAATTAAAACATTTAAATGTATATCTTATTGTATCTTTCAACAACAAAAATTTATGCATTAAAAGCTTGCCCTTTGTCAAGAAAATATAAACAATTTGCACCACCTAGAAGTCTGAGTTAGCACATGGGCTTTGAATTAAAGTTGGCAAGTCAAAATTTAAGATTGACAAGGAATTCGAATCATACCTAAAAGCCCACCTTGGATCACATGCTTTTATGACATGTTAGTTTTGAGGAGGAATGAAATTTAAATTTTGGCAAGGTTTTCAAAAGTTTCCTTTTAGTCTTTTCTTTATACCCTATGTTCTGACATAACATCCCTAGTGAATCAAATTTGGAGGGGCTCAAGGTATTAATTAATGATAGAATTGTTAAGTCCTTACCCTCCCCATCTCTTGCTTTTTTTCTACCTTCTCATGGCTAGGCATGGACATCCCAACTACCTACCAACATGCGCACTCATGTCACTTATGACATGTTATGTCAATAAGGGGAGCAAGAAAGTTTTAAATTTAACAAATTTTATATACCTTACCTCCCCCCACACATTCCTATCTCTCATGCACTTGAATTAAGGCAAGAGCATCACTCATGCAAGGGGCAGGGTGGACAAGTCTGCATTGACAGACCTTGGTCAGTGCGCAAGGTGTATGGGTCAGTGTGGAGGGCAAGTGGCTAGGCCACTTAGCTAGTAGGTGGGTCTAGGATAGTTTGTTTAATTAGTTTATTATGTTATTAAGTTAGTATGTTAGTTATTGATTAGTTAGTAGATTATATTGTTAAGTTAGTATTATATTTATTTTGGGGTTTAGTTTGAAAGTAATTATTAGATGTAGTCTAGGTTAGTATAGTTTGTTTGGTTAGTTTTAGATTTGTTAATATTTCATATTAAGAGTAGCATTAAATTTATAATTAGATTTGTGGTTGTTGATGTTAGTAGGAAGTAATATAAAATTTATATGTTAGTGTAGATGTTAGTATAGAATAGTGACTTTGTTGTTAGATTGTTAATTAGTTCTAATTTAAAAAGTTTTAAATTTGAAATTTATATATTTTTAATTAAAATAATTTTAGTGTTTTATTAACCAATTTTATACTATTTTGAGATAGTTAGATTAACTTAATATTGGCATTATTATTATGAAGTTATATTTATACTAATTGGAAATAAAGTTTAGATTAACTTGTAGATTTATTGAATTAATTCTAGCCATCAATTTCAATTGTAAACGATAAATTAATAAATTAGATTGTATAAGTATGTTAGGGAAAATCTTAAGTTTAAATGTAGGTAGTATAATTTATGATAACATTTACCTCTATCATATGTGTATATCCAAGGTGAATTAGATTTTTGGATTAAAGCTTTAATACGTAGGTAGCATGCGTTGGATAGTTAGATTTAATTGATCTCTAGAGTGTTAAATCTTCTAAATGTTAAAAGATTTAATTTGTAATGTCAATCAAGTTATTAAGTAAACAAAAGGAACTACTTAATTAGTTCATTATAAGGTTAATGGTATGTTGATCACAATCAAATTGATGCTAAACAAGTTATGTAATTAAGAGATAGATGTCATTTTAGATAGTAGGTCATATTGACGTATTGAATAAGTCATTATGCTAATCTTTGGTCATTCAACAAAATGTTCAAACTGAGTTGTAACCTTTTTATATCATTGAGAACTTGCATCTAGCTTCCAAGTACCTATGGTTATCTAAATTTTAAACTAGCCAAAAAATTAGTTCCATTATAGTTAATCATCTAAACCTTTGTCAACCTTATTATCTGAATTAATTCTTATCAAGAAAAAAAAAAATTGTGCACGTTTTGCCTATAAATTTTGGGCATGACAGTTTTAGTCACTATCTTCTACAATTGATCCACACTCACCAAAACAAGATTATCACAAAGTTTGGTCTGTAGTGTAGACTGATCAAGTATCTTCTTGAGATCTTCCTTTGTAATGGGATTGATATTCTAAGCTATGATATTAAAAACATCCTTGATTATGATTGTTTCAATATTCTCACTTGTTACATGTTGAGGACTAACATTAGGCAATTGTGTGCCTCGTACACTCTCTTCCTCTTGTTGCTTTGGCTCAGCTATTGCCTTGTTATCTATATGCATTTTTGTTCCTTCCTCAATAGTGTCATCATGGTCATCTTCTTCATCATGTTTAACATCTATGGGTTCCTATTCACCTTCCTTGGCTATAGTCAACCCATATGTAAGTTTCCACATCTGAGTGGTCTTCTTAGCTACATCCATAATATAATTTTGTAATATGCTAGAGGTTATATATTTAGGTACAACCCTAATTATATATTTCTTCATAGCCTTAGCAATTTATGCCTTGTTGAGTTTAAACATGAATTGTACAAGTGATTATTCTCTAATTTGTCTCTCCAAGTTCAAACAATAGTGTCATTTCTGCTCAACTCTATCATATAAGCTTTTGGGCATTGAGTTGGCAATTTCTAGTGGGGTTGTCTTGAATTTTTCCATCATGGCATATATAGCCTCCTCCACTTGATTCTTCTCCACTTTACCAAGATTATCAAAGTCTATATGAGAAAACCCTAATAAGTTTACACTATTCTTAACATTTTCACATAGATTCTCTAGATTTGATAAAGGATTATCTCCTTGATCTTTTCTACACTTGACCTCCTTGCTCTATTGGTTTTGTCTTTTCTTTAGCCTTTTGTGTAGTCACACATGCACTAGCCCTTGTAGTAGGTACTATAGGCTTGGCTTGGCTTGGTTTGATAGTCTTTTTAGCCCTTGTCAAAGGTTGTGAATTGGCTCTTCCTTTTCTTCTAATTAGTGGGAGTAGGTGCTTACTTGACTTCTTCTCCCTTAGCACCTTTAGAAACTTCAATCTCCTCTTCTTTCTGGTCTTCTCCCATTCCTTGAGTTAAAGCTAGTGGTGCATGAGTTTGAGAATCTTCTTCCTCTTCTTCTTCTTCTTGCCCAACACCTTCACCAAATTTAGCTTTTAATTTCTTTACCAATTTATCTTTCTTCTTTATAATAGAGGCTATATTTAGTTCCATTGAGATTTTGGACTTAGCCAACTCATAGTTTCCAAATGCCTTGGAATTTTTATCTACCTCTTTTGTAAGTAAAGTAGTAATAGCTATAGAGGCCTCATCTACATTTATTTCATATCCAAGTGTCCTTTTCCATCTCACCCTTGGTGTAGCAGCTTGTACAAAAGTATAGTCAACATCCATTATAAAACATACATCATCATAGTGTTTCTCTACTAGAGATACTAGTGTTCTTAATCTCTTCTTCATTGATTATTTGAAGTCCTCAAAGTAACTTGTCATCATAGATTCAAAGTTCTCACCTAATTGCTCAATGTATTCACCAATTTGTACTGCTACTGACCTGTTGGTTTTCCATACAACTATGCCAAATGTAGGAAAGGTGTTTTGAACATAAAGGAAAATGCATATCAAAATAGAACCAAATTTACATTGTGCACTCTTAGTTTTTCTAATTTCTCCAAGGTTCTTAACTAGTTGCTGTAATTGTAGCTCTGCAAGATCATGTGTGATCTTCCTTAACAAATTTATATCCCACATCTATAGCTATAAAGGACACACTGTTTAATCTACTAGATTGGTAAAACTTTTATGAAATAACTGTGACTACAAACTCTATCAAAGGATCAGTAATGGTGTCAATAGTCATGTCTCTCTTGTTCCATATAGCTCTAGTATTCTTCTCAATGACCTCTTTTGAATAACTCTTCAATATCTTAGGCTGATCTAGGGTTGGGTAACTAGTAACCCTATGGATTATCCTTTTAGTTATCTTGATAGGTCCATTATCTAGGCATAATGAACTATCATGAATCCTACTAAGTACTATTCTAATCCATTCGACCTTGAACACATTTAGAAAATCTAGGGCTTGTGTTAACCCTTTCTTCTCTACAATTTTGTATTCTTCTTTCTATACACTATTCTCACATAATCAATTGTATACTTCTCTGATCTCCACATCACCAATGCTACCAATTTTATAGTTATAACATTTCCTTACATCTTACACCATTAAAACATTTGGTGGTATCATGGATAATGCACCAGAGGGGTCTTTCTTGTAGGTGATGTTAGGAATGGCCTTGAATATGGGTTTCTTGACCTTAGTACTAACTAGTTGAATGTTTAAAATCTCCTTACCCTCTATATTCTTAGAACTAGATGTCATTCTATGAAACTAGATTTTATGAAAATATAAATTGTGTAGCTTAGCATTTGATAAATATCTTGTAAGATTCGATGAAATGATGTAAAATCATTGCTCAAATCTTCTACATTTGCTTTGAATGAATTTCTTGATTGCCTCTAGCTCTCCTTGCTCTTTCTCAATTTCAAAATAATGAAAAATGAATCAAAAATCAATCAAATACCCATTGAAACTCTACAATTAATTTTCAATACTTACATAGCTATAAGCTTGGCATCAACCAATTTTACATTTACTTGGCATCCATTATGAGTTGGGCATCAACTAGCTAGTCTATAAGCTCAGCATCATCTTGCATTTTACTCAGCACACATAGGAAACCTTTCATGTTCGACAATAACATGAAAAGTTTAAAGATTCATCTTGAATTCCTAATAACATCTTGCATCCTTTTTGCATGATATAACTTTTGAATATCAATTCCCACATACCTCTTGATTTCTTAGTTTGATGAGGTGTGTTCACCTGACCCATTAGGTGAAGTGATCCCTTCTCCATTTGATGTGTTGCAACCATCCTTTTCCTATTTCCATGTCTTGGTCATTTCAGTTATGATATTTTCAACATCTGCCTTTTCTATGCCTTTATCAAACTTACAACTTGGTGCTTTTAACTTTTTTGGACAATATCTACTGATGTGGTCATTCTTCAAAGAGTTAAAACATGTGGTTTGACTCAAACACCTTTTTTAGTCACTTATGAAGTATGTTCTAATACAATTCTTAGGAACATGTCCATATCCTTGACAATAATGATAGCTATATCTTATATTACAATCCTAGTTATAAGACTTTCCATTGTTCATTACCTTTGTTTCCTTGTTTGATGACCACATGGGTTTGGACCTACATTCAAAAGCTCTATGTCCATACTTCTGATAGTTGTAGCAATATCCTTCAAATCTTTGTGTGTGCAACGTCTTAGTTCTACATTCATGTTCCTAATGACCTTTCTTGTTGCACTTATGACAATGAACCATGCTCTTGTGCTTGATATTCTGATTTATAGTCTTGGGGTATGTGCAGGATCATGGTCAACCAAACTATGGCCTTAAGTGGTAGTAAAAAACTAGCAAATTAGGGTTATCTCAACTTGACACATAATTTTAAAGTGGTTCTAGAATGTATATCAAAAAGTTATAAGAAAATAATCCATATGAAATTGAATGTAGTTTCTAAATGACTAGGCCTTATCTAGAGAAAAGAATAATTGATTGGTCAAAAGTTTGGATCTTAATGCAATACTATGAAAATTTCAAGGCAAAAATAAAAAGTAAGTGTATGTCTAACCACCTTAATCAAAATCAAATGATAATATTTTTAAATATAATTATAGATATAAAAATTAGACTCATGCTCAGATGCGACACATAGTTTTGGGTGTTTTTATTTCAAATAAATAATTAAATATGAATTTTCTACATAAACTATTTTGTAACAAAAAACTCTCGTTTCTGACCACCTTAACTAATAGATATCTTTACCAAATTTATTTTATTTTTTTATTTTTCTTATATTAGGTGAAGCATAGAATGTGATGCAACTTTTGGATTTAAAAAATGTTATACCATTTAAAAGTTATAGCTTTTTCAATTAGTATGTCAATCAACACTTTACAATCATCTTCATTGAAAATTAACTAATAAATACTTATTGAACTCAGAATTTGAGAGCAATTATATTGATGGAAACTCAAGAGTTACAAAAATACCCTTTTCATTTCATTTAGTTTCAATGAAAATAACATTGTCAGATGTCTACCCGAACTCTGAGTGTCATTGAAACCCTTCAAAAACATGTTTTTTGGGTTGACCAAATAGGCTTGGTAAATACCAAGGCTAATCAGATACCTGAATCCAAATAGGATACCCAATTACTCAATTTCAAATTGGGTACCTGATTAGGTTTAGGGATTTTCAATTGAAATTTGGAAGGGAAATTTGAGAGGAAATAAATTTAAGAGGAAATTTTTAGAGTGTTTTAGAGGGAAATTTATTAACTATTATTATTATTATATATGATTAAAATTATTATTATATTATAGTAATATGTATGATTATTATTGTTAAATATAATATAGTTATAAATATAATAATAATTATTATAACTAAATATAATATAGTAATATATATGATAAATATTATTATTATTTTATATATATATAGTAATATTATATGACTATTATTATATATAATAATATATGGTTATTGTTATTATTAAATCTATAATCTAATAATATATTATTATTATATTAAAATACACAATATTATATTATTATTCAATATAATATTGTCATAAATGCATCAAAAGGGGTCATAAGTTTTGATGCATTTCATGACAACATATGTCCTGATGGCCTCTACTGACCCCTTTCAAGACATTCCTAATGGGTCCTTAGGGGTCCTAGCTACCCTAAGGATATATATTGTCATGAAATGCATCGAGAGGAGTCATAGGTTAACATATGACCCCTCTTGATGTATTGGAAAAAACCAAATTCGTCCCTAGGGGTCCTAGGACCCCTAGGGACATAAGTTGTGATGAAATACATAGAGAGGGGTCATGAGTCATCCTATGGCCCATTTCAATCCATATAAACTATTATGAAATGTCCTTAGGGGTCCTAGGATCCCTATACACATATGTCATCATAGAATGTGTCGAAAGGCATCATAGGTCATCCTATGACCCATTTTGACTCATATAAACAATTATAATATGTCCCTAGGGGTTCGACCACTAGAGACATATGTCATCATGGAATGTGTTGAAAGGGGTCACAGATGATCCTATGGCCAATTTTGACCCATATAAATGATTTCAATACCTAGTGACATGTTGTAATAAAATATTACAAAAGGGGTCATAGGTCATCCTATGGCCCCTTTTGACCCACATAAAAAATTATAATATTTCCTTAGGGGTCCTAGGAGCCCTAGAGACATATGTCATCATGGAATATGTTGAAAGGACTTTTGACTTATATAAATGATTCTAATATTTCCGTAGGGGTCTTAGAGACCCTAGAAATGTATTTTTTAATAAAACGTGTCGAAAGGGGTCATAGGTCATCCTATGACCTATTTTGACCAATATAAAAAATTATAATATGTCCCTAGGGGTCTTAGGACATCTAAAGACATGTTGTAATAAAATGTACTGAAAAGGGTCATAGGTCATCATATAACCAATTCTAATATGTCACTAGGGGTCCTAAGACTCTTAGTGAAATATGTCATCATGAAATGTGTTGAAAGTGTCATAGGTCATCCTTTGGCACCTTTTAACCCATATAAACAGTTGTAATATATCCTTAGGGGACCTAAGACCCCTAGAGACATATGTTGTCATAGAATGTGTCAAAATGGGTCATAGGTCATCCTATGGCCCCTTTCGACCCATATAAATGATTGTAATATATCCCTAGGGGTCTTAGGACCCCTAGCGACATATGTAGTTGTAGAATGTGTGGAAAGGGGTCATAGGTCATCCTATGGCCCCTTTCAATCCATATAAAAAATTGTAATATGACCCTAAGAGTTGTAGGACCCCTAGAGACATATGTTGTAATAAAATCTATTGAAAGGGATAAGAGCTCATCCTATAACCCCTTTCGACCCATATAAACAATTATAATATGTTTCCAAGGGTCTTGTGACCTCTAGCAACATATGTCATAAAAAAAAGTTTTAAAAGGGGTCATAGGTCATCTTATGGCCCCTTTTGACCCATATAAATGATGATAATATGTCCACACTGGTCCTAAGACTCCAAGCAACATATGTCATCATGGAATGTGTCAAAAGAGGTCATAGATCATCCTATGGCCCTTTTCGACTCATATAAATAATTATAATATGTCCCTAAGGGTCCTAGTACCCCTAGCAACATATATCATCATGGAATGTGTTGAAAGGGATCATAGGTCATCCTATGGCCCCTTTCAACCCATATAAACGATTCTAATATATCCTTAGGCTTCCTAGGACCTCCAGGGACATATGTCATCAAAGAATGTGTTACAAGGGGTCATAGGTCATCCTATGGCCCCTTTCAAACCATATAAACAATTCTAATATGTCCCTAGGGGTCCTAGGAACCATAGAGGCATATGTCATCATGAAATGTGTCAAACTGAGTCATAGGTCATCCTATGGCTTCTTTTGACTCATATAAATGATTGTAATATGTTCTTAGTAGTCCTAGGATCCCTAGAGACATATGTCATCATGGAATATGTCAAAAGGGGTCATAGGTCATCCTATGGCCCCTTTTGACCCATATAAATGATTGTAATATGTCCTTGGGGGTCTTAGAACCACTACAGACATATGTCATCATGGAATGTGTCAAAAGGGGTCATAGGTCATCATATGGCCCCTTTCAACCTATATAAACAATTTTAATATGTCCCCATGGGACTTAGGGCCTCTACTAACATATGTTGTAATAAAATGTATCAAAAGGGCTCATAGGTCATCCTAATACCCCTTTAAACAAATATAAACAATTATTATATACACCTAGGGCTATTAAGACCTCTAGGGACATATGTTGTAATAAAATGTGTCAAAAGGGGTCATAGGTTATCATATGACCCCTTTCAACCCATATAAATGATTTCAATATGTTTATAGGGTTTCTAGGACCCCTAGAGACATATGTCATCATGGAATATGTTGAAAGGGGTCGTAGGTCATCCTTTTGCATTTTTCAACCCATATAAATAATTATAATTCATCCCTAGGGGTCCTAGGACACCTAGAGACATATGTCATTATGGAATGTGTTGAAAGGGGTCATAGGTCATTCTATGGCCCCTTTTGACCCATATAAATGATTGTAATATGTCCCTAGGTATCTCAGGACCCCTAGCAACATATGTCATCGTGGAATATGTCGAAGTGGTCATAGGTTATCCTATGGCCCCTTTCAATCCATATAAATAATTGTAATACATCCTTAGGGGTCCTAGGGCCCCTGGAGACATATGTTGTAATAGAATATTTCAAAAGCAGTCACAAGTCATCCTATGACACATGTTGACCCATATAAACAATTATAATATGTCCCTAGGGGTCCCAGGACCCCTAGCGACATATGTCATAGTAAAATGTGTCAAAAGGGGTCATAGGTCATCTTGTTGCCCCTTTTGACCTATATAAATGATTCTAATATGTTAGTTGTAGTCTTAATACCCCTAGTGACATATGTCATCATGGAATGTGTCGAAAGGGATCATAGATCATCCTATTGCCCCTTTTGACTCATATAAACAATTGTAATATGTCCCTAGGGGTCTTAGGACCCCTAGCGAGATATGCCATCATAGAATGTATTGAAAGTAGCCATAGATCATCTTATGGCCATTTTTAATGTATATAAATGATTGTAATATGTCTTTAGTGGTCTTAGGACCCATAGCGACATATGCCATCAAGGAATGTGTCGAAAGGGATCACAGGTCATGCTATGGCCCCTTTCAATCCATATAAGTGATTCTAATATGTTCTTAGGGGTCTTAGTACCCATAGGGATGTATATCTTCATGGAATGTGCCCAAAGGCATCATAAGTCATTCTCTAGACCCTTTCATCCCATATAAATGATTCTAATGTTGAGACATATGTTGTCATGGAACATGTTGAAAGGACCTATGCCCCTTTCAATAAATATAAATGATTCTAATATATCCCTAGGGGTCCTAGGACCCCTAGAGATGTATGTTGTTATGGAATGTGTCAAAAGGAGTCATAGGTCATCATATGGACCCTTTTGACCCATATAAACAATTCTAATATGTCCTTAGGGGTCCTATGACCCTTAGAGATATATGTCATCATATAATGTGTCAAAAGGGGTCATAGGTCATCCTATGGCCCCTTTTGATCTATATAAATGATTGTAATATGTCCCAAGGGGTCCTAGGATCTCTAAAGACATATGTCATCATAGAATATATCAAAAGGCATCATAGGTCATCCTATGGCCCTTTTAGACCCATATAAATTATTATAATATGTTCCTAGGGTTCCCAGGGCTACTAGAGACATATGTTGTAATAAAATGTGTCAAAAGGGGTCATAGCTCATCTTATAACCCCTTTCAAACCATATAAACAATTGTACTATGTACCTAGGGGTCATAGTTCACACTATGTACCCTTTCGACCCATATAAATGATTCTAATATGTCACTAAGAGTCTAAGGGCCCCTAGAGACATATGTCATCATTGAATGTGTTGAAAGGGGTCTTAGGTCATCCTATGGCCACTTTTGACCCATATAAATGATTCTAATATGTCTTTAAGGGTCTTAGGACCCCTAAGGACATATGTCATCATGGAATGTGTCGAGAGGGGTCATAGGTCATCCTATGGCCACTTTACGCCCATATAAATAATTTTAATATCTCCCTAGGGGTCGTAGGACCCCTAGCAATAGATGTCATCATCGAATGTGTCAAAAGGGGGCATACATCATCCTATGGCCCCTTTCAACCTATATAAATGATTCTAATATGTCACTAGGAGCCCTAGGACCCCTAGCGACATATGTTGTCATAGAATGTGTCAAAAGTGGTCATAGGTCATGCTATTTCCGCTTTTGACCCATATAAATGATTCTAATATGTTTCTAGGGATCCTAAGGCCCCTTAGAGACATATGTCATCATAGAATATGTCGAGAGGGGTCATAGGTCATCCTACAACCCCTTTTGACCTATATAAACAATTCTAATATGTCTGTAGGGGCCGTAGGACCTGTATAGACATGTGTCATCGTGGAATGTGTCAAAAAGGGTCAGAGGTCATCCTATGGCCCCTTTCAACCCATATAAATAATTTTAATATGTCCTTAGGGGTCCTAGGACCCCTCTAAACATATGTCATCATGAAATATGTCGAAAAGGGTCATAAGTCATCCTATGGCCCTTTTTGATCCATATAAATAATTGTAATATGTCTCTATGGGTCCTAGGGCCCCTAGAGACATATGTCATCATGGAATGCATCTAAAGGGGTCATAGGTTATCCTATAGCTCCTTTCGACTCATATAAATAATTGTAATATTATCCTAAGGCTCTTAAAGACATATGTCATCATGGAATGTGTCAAAAAAGGGTCATAGGTCATCTTATGGCCCCTTTTGACCCATATAACTGATTATAATATGTCCCTAGAGATCCTAGGGCCCCTAGCGACATATGTAATCATGAAATGTGTCAAAAGGTGTCATAGGTCACCCTATGGCCCCTTTCAATATTTCTAAATGATTGTAATATGTCCCTATCAGTCTTAGGGCCCCTAGTGACATATATCATCATGAAATGTGTCAAAAGGGGTGATAGGTCATCCTATAGCCACTTTTGACCCATATAAATTATTCTAAAATGTCCCTAGGGGTCGTTAGACCCTTAGAGACATATGTTGTCATGAAATCTGTTGTAAGGTGTCAAAGGTCATACTATATCCCCATTTGACCCATATAAATGATTCTAATATGTCCCTAGGTGTCTTAGGAGCCCTAGAGACATATGTCATCATGAAATGTGTTGAAAGGGGTTATAGGTCATCCTATGGCCCCTTTCAACCCATATAAATAATTATAATATGTTCGTAGAGGTCCTAGGGCTCCTAGAGACATATATTATAATAAAATATGTCAAAGGGGGAATAGGTCATCGTATGGCCCCTTTCGATCCATATAAACAATTCTAATATGTCCCTAGGGGTCCTAGGGCCCCTAGAGACATATGTCATCATGGAATGTGTAAAAAGGGGTCATAAGTCATCTTGTGAGCCCTTTCTATCTATATAAACAATTCCAATATTTTTCTAGGGGTCTTAGGAGTGCAAGCAACATATGTTGTCATGGAATGTGTCGAAAGGGTTCATAGGTCATCCTATGGCCCCTTTTGAGCTATACAAATAAATCTAATATGTCCCTAGAGGCCCTAAGACTGCTAGTGACATATGTAATCATGGAATGTGTCGAAAGGGGTCATAGGTCATCCTTTGGCACCTTTTAACCTATATAAATGGTTGTAATATGTCCCTAGGTGTCCTAGTACTCCTAGAGACATATGTCACCATGGAATGTGTCAAAAGGGATCATAGGTCATTCTATTGCCGCTTTTGACCCATATAAATGATTGTAATATATCCCTAGTGGTCTTACGACCCCTAGTGACATATGTAGTCATTGAATGTGTGAAAAGGGGTCATAGGTCAACCTATGGCCCCTTTCGACCTATATAAATCATTGTAATATGTCTCTAGGAGTCGTAGGGCCTCTAGAGACATATGTTGTAATAAAATATGTTGAAAGGGGTCATAGCTCATCTTATGACCCTTTTTGACTCATATAAACAGTTATAATATGTCCCTAGGGGTCCTAGGACCCCTAGCAACATATGTCATAAAAAATTGTGTTGAAAGGGGTCATAGCTCATCCTATGGCCCTTTTTCACCCATATAAATGATTATAATATGTCCCTAGGGGTCCTAAGACCCCAAGTGACATATGTCATCATGGAATGTGTTGAAAGTGGTCATAGGTCATCCTATGGCCCCTTTTGAACCATATAAATAATTATAATATTCGAACCATATAAATAATTATAATATGTCCCTAGGGGTCCTAGGAGCCATAGTGAGATAGGGTATGTGTAGGATCATGGTGTGCCAAAAAGTGGCGATGTGAAAAAAATAGAGTTTGAACATGTCTAAAAGCGCTTCAAAATCCACTCTAACTTTTTTTCACCTATCCAAGTACCAAGCTTGGAAGAAAAAGTTGAGCCTTATCAAATATCCAATCTAATATCAGATATTATCGGATATCCAATTATCATATGATATTATTATTATTATATTATAATAATATAAAAACATTATATTATAACAGTATAATACATTATAACATAATATTATTAAATATATAATATAATATTATTATTATAACAATAATTATACTATAATATAATAAGAATATTATTATTATACTATAATCATATAATATTATACTGTAATAATAATATTATATTATAATAATATAATAATATAATATAATATAAAAATATATAAAATATAATATAATATAATATTTCAAAGCTATATGTTATATGTTATATATCTTATATATATAATATAAGATATTCAGGTGATTGGATATCTGATTTAGTATTGGATATCTGATATAATATCGAATATCTAATATGATATCAGATATCTGATACCTGTAGCATCACTTTTTAAAAAAAGACCAGACCCGCAGGCCCTCATTTCTCACATTTTGGGGGCCAATATTCGCGCATGATCGGATATCAGATATCGGATATTAAGGTATGTTTTTTTTTTTTTTAACTAATTTTAATCTAAATTTGATAGATTTTAGCATGATTTTGTTTTTTTTAGTTGAATCTAAGGTTTTTTGAAAAAAAAAGGTTAAAATTAATGTTTTTTTAATATATATTACATTTTGCAATTCAATAGGAATGGCTGATCAGAATGATGACACTGAGGCAGAGAATAATATTCCTCATAACCCCCCACCAAATGATCTAGTACCCTCACAAAATTGTCCACTAAACAATCCTCTACCCCCTCAAAACCCTCCTTGAATCGAGGAATTGATAAATGAAAATCTCACCGAGTTGAGGGGTTTGCATAGAACATATAATAATATACTTGCATTGGCTCCTATGTTATCCACGTTAAACACCATAGTGGCTAACATTGAAACCCTTACAAACTAAAAAAATGCCCCTCTTTGTTGGCATGATCAAATGCACAAAATGTTTGATGATGGTTTGGATTATGATGAGGTTGCGACCCTCAACATAAGCAAAGACAATTTGGCCAGCCGTTTTGCAAACCCGAAAATGGGTTTACTAGTTGACCCAAAAAAATCTAAACTATCGATTAAATGGTGCACAAATGATGCCATACATGCAAACTTTTGAGATCATTGGTGGATGGTCTTTGATATCCCTCCATATGGAAATTTAGACATACCATTTTATTTCCTTAGAAAATTATATGTTGAATTTTTGTTGAAACTTAAAGTGAACTATTGGAGCATGAAGCCCAACATGGGCTTAGGACTAGGAGCTCCTCAGGATAGACCCTCTTCCTAGCAGAAGAAAGCTGGCACTTTTGTCTCCCCCACTGATATCTCCCCTCCTCCTTGAGTGTAACATCCAGATATTATGATAGAGGCTAGCTCTCAGACTATCAAAGCCATTCATAGGCTGAGTAGCCTAATGATATCTCAGGTTAGGTCAATCCTGCCTCCTTGTGTTGATGATGCTGGTGCTAGTTCATCATCGGCTAGCTCATCACATGTTTGTGTACCTCACACTTGCATTACGTGCGAGAATATTTGCCTGGGTCCCAGAGGTGATCTTCCTGAGTATCATTTTGTATTAGACAAGGATACACCAGACACACACGCAGAGGCTATAGACCCTGATGTGAGAGAGGAGGGAAATGTAGAGGCATGGACTCCTTCAGTTTCGATATGTGTATATATCTTTTTGTTATGACATATGTGATTTAAAGTTAATTTTTATAATAGAGTAATTTTAATTTTTAAGCCATATTGACTTTTATATGTATGTGATCTTCATTCATGTTTAGTTGATGATTGAGGAGGAGCTCAGATAGATTGATGATGCGACACTCTCAACCATTTCATTTTGCCTTGAGACATCTACGGTACATTATGTTGTGTTCGCATTTTTTTTTCTATTTGATATTGTAGCATATATGGTTGCTAATCTTTCTTTTATCTTGCAGGTAGCACCTGTCTCGAAGGGACAAAGTGCAGAGGGTAAGCTAGCACACATTGACAAAGGAAAGGTAATTAGGTTCTTTCTATTTGATTAAATATCGATGCATTCTTGTAAAGTGTTTGTGGTGATCCCATTTAATTACATTCTTTATTGTATATAGGGCATCACTACTGGTGATGAGCCTATACAGATTCAACATCGTAGACCATCAGGGATTTTCATTTGCACTAAGAGCCCCATTGTATGTATAAGTATAATTTATTTTTTATTATCCTTATCTTCATAAATAAATTCAAAACTGATTTCTATGATATTAACAACTATTATTTTGTATCTCATAGGAGACTCCTAGTGCACATGAGGTCCGATGAGAGAGTTGTGTAGATTTGATGATGCAGACACTCACTCCTAAGGAGGAGCCTACAATAGTAAGTTATAGTTTGAATTCATGATTAGATATGTTATAAATTTAGCATGCTATGAATCATAATGTTATAGTTTAAATTGTAGATTCATCTGACAAAGGTATTTGAACATATACAACCCACAATCAAAGAGGTACCAGCATTGTCGAGGGCATACAAGAGGACTCCTGACCAGCACAGGAGGTTGACAAGAGAGGTATTTATTATGAAATTTTGATACTATTAATATCCATTACAAAAAATATCATTATGCATTTGATTAATTCAATTTTAGATACGTAGAATCATATAAATTTAGTAGTCTAACTTTGGGTTTTCCTTTTTTGTTTATGTAGGAGGCATTCGATCACCTAGTGTAGCGAAGAGGCTGCATTTTGATCATCCACCAGCACCCTAGGATAGTATAGTTGTCGTAGGATGCATCATGAGACATTTTGAGAAGGCATATACCACATTGTATACAGAAGCATTGATATTATACACATTTTGATGGCATGATCAACCACATTTTGTATATGGATCTATGTATTTTGATATATATTTAAGTACTTTGTCTATGGATACATGATCTTTGATATATATTTGTGTTAAATTTTGTCTATAGATACATGTATTTTGATATATATTTTTGTCATTTATGTGCACAATGATATACAATATTAATTTAGTATCTAGTATTGTTCAATTTATCGTGGATCATGTGTCATGCCCTAAATTTTACTAGTAAAAACAATTTTTTTTTTTTTGTAGCTTATGAAGTTTCATAAGAAATTACATATTGTAAAACAAGGTTATCATTGAATAGGAGTTCAAGACTGATGTGGATAGTGTCATCTGGTTGTAACATTTTAATCACAGGTGGTTTTCAAATAGATTTAATGAGAGTCTAGTTCAAGTTAGCATCATGAGTCAAAAGAGCAAGTTCAAGATACAACACTAATAAATTAGTGAGGTAATTGATATCCTAACTAGCCTTTGATACTAATATTCTATTAGGGTCTATCGATTGTATCATATGGACTAGGTCATGATTCTAGCATGTAAGGGAAGGGGATCAGAATTACTTATTATCCTCATTACCAATGTACACGCATTCATTAATCATTACAATATATATTAATGTGACAATTACTATATGGTGTGGAAGTGTACTATATCTTAATCAATTAAACACATGTATCTAGAGAATTTAGATTTAGTACTCATCACATGAGCACCCTTAGTCAAATAAGAAAATGTGCACTTATCTACCACACTATATCAGATTTAACCATTGGAAACTAGAAAAGATATGCCCCAAAGGTAGCTTCGAAGTCTACATGATGGAGAAGGGGCCACTTGTATTGATAGCATCCATCATTCAACACATACTATACACAACTTATGGAATAAACAATTTGTTTTATGTGCCAAACGTGTATCATGTGCTTGCATCCATATCTTACTGGTTACAGGTCCTCTCAAAGATTGGACCAATACTGAGTCATTTTCTCCCTCTTTACTCTATTTAGTCATCCTTATGCATTCTATCAACATTGCTTCCTCACCAAAATAGCACTCACTATAGTTTCCCAAACACAAAAATTACTATTTCAATACATAAATTAAACTCACTCTAACAAAAGACAATTACTAACTATCTAGCTCATCAACTACTAACTAATCTAGCTACATTGCCATGCTTTTAAATTTACTATTTTAATTACTATAATTAGTATACTATTACATTTACTTTTTACATTATTACATCTAATTATTCACCATAAGCTTACTTTCTTACTATAAATATTATTATTATCAAAGCATGTTAAGATTCAAAGTAGTTTCATAGTATGAATTAGTAAGCACATAAAATGAGGAACTCATAGTAAGTCTAAGGGCCAATTCAAAGTACTTAACTCAATAATAATTCACAATTAGTATTTAAACACATCCTACTACATCATTGTATTAAGTGTGTCAATTTAAATTTGTTAGATGAATTGTTTATGCAAGGATTAGGTGCAAGTGTATAAATAAGGTTTGTATATAACATACCTTGTCATTCTGACATATATGTATTCATCCTTTCATGCAACTAATGTAGTAAAATGTGGTGTACATGAATCATATTATCATTAATTATACATAGGTTACATGAGCTGACAAGCTACCTCTAATGACATGCCTATTGACCCTTATTACATACTAGCTAACTAATGCTTTATTCCTACACTACATTTTCAAATTGATATATATATTCTGTCAACTTTGATATTCTACTAATATCTTCAATCAAATCCACAACATTCATTATCTAACTAACATTCCCTCAAGCCAAATATAAAATTCACTTGACATTAAATCCAACATCTACACAGGTGTGTCATGCATTCAATTCTATCTAGTAACTCTTATCTATCAATGTGCTTATTGACTAGATAAAACTAGATTTGAGTTATTATTTTAATCTACCATCCATCCTTATCCTTCATTCTCCAATCCCATCATCCCGAAAAATTAATTCATTTTAACCCTATTATATCTACATCCAACTATCCTAATTTATAGTCTTAACACTAATTTCATTAAACCCTTCGTATTTAACATCATGTTCAATTATATATGCATTCTCATAAACTTATTTATTTCATTTAATTTATTTTCCTATATTGAGCTTTTAGATTACCATATGGTTTAATTGTTACATGTTTCTAAATGAGCCCCTTGATATAAACATTACCCTTAAACTAAGCTCAAATACACTGTCATTATCCTCTACTCAAGACTTGAAATGATTAAATAATTATCTGATAAAAATAAAAACAAATCTAAAAGGTGAATCTCCTATCTATCTTAAATCCTCATCATTCCCTAACTCTTACCAAGGCCACATTTCTTCCTACACGTGGTCCCCACAAGGTCCCACGTGGGTCATGTGCAAAAATTTGACTAATCCAAGCCTTAGGACATCTTTTTCCCATCCCTCCAATCAGCAATCCTTATGTGAACAAGTCATATTAAATGTCAACTTGACTTTCTCTTAAGTACAAATCCCTTGGGATTTCTATCCCACACCCCTTAATTTCAAGTCAACTACCTATGCTTGGGAACACTTGACCACTGCTGCAAGGAGGGGATGACTAGTGCATAAGACAAGGATGTGACATAAACCCTTTCTCCTATGCTTAGAATTGCATTAAGCTTGGTAATTAAAATCAATGTTATCCATGCATGTGATATGAACATAAAATTTTCCTTCCAAATTATTGAGTGCACAACAAGATTGTAAGCAATCTACTAAGTTTTAAATTTATACAATCAATGGTATCACATAACATCTATGGATTGTTATTATCAACTAGTTATTTACAATGCCACAAGGAGAAAACTTTCTTTCACATTTTCAAATTATAACAACGATGTTAAAGTAAATCTACGACTCATACCAATGCTTTCATAAAAATATAAACTCTAAATGAAACATGCATATACAACCTTATCAATTATTTCCCCTACACATACATTAGGAAACAATGATACAATCTCCTTCCATCACAATGGGGCAACATAAGGGACTTTTCAAAATCATAAGGAACATGAAAATTGAAAGATATGGACAATGAGTAGCATGAATATTGTCCAACATGATCGTTGAGAACATGAAAAAGCTAGTGAATCCTCCTTCACAAATGAGGGCACAATGTCAAGTTTTCTCATCCAACATCAATCTGCAAGATGGTCATTCCAAGCCATTCCCATTGCTCCCTTGGACACAAATTTACATATGCAACACAAAAAAATAACAAGGACCATGGGTGCTTTCCACCCAGCCATAGGACTCAAAGAGACCACCCCCGCACTAGGGAACAAGACTCAAACTTGGATACACATACAATCTTTCAATGCATAAACATTACATTTCAAACTTGAACAATTTTCCCACAAGGCTATTTCACATTGGCTTCACAGATGGAACCATAAACATAGGGTGAAGGTGTGTTCTAAAATGGAGACTTGCCATACCAAAGCATATCTACAATAAACAATTTTCATGCCCTCTCGGGGCTATCATAATTCAGCAAATTTCATGCCCTCTCAGGGCTATCATAAATCAACAATTTAATGCCCTCTCAGGGCCTCCACATTTCCTCCTCCAAATCCACTACCATTAGCTGCAACTCCTTAAACTTCCTTTCTAGACCATAATTTCCTTATCACCCCTAGCAAGATATGAATGGTTATGGCATACAATGGAGCCCATACTCCAAGGTTCTCAATACATTTTTTGAACCCAACTTAAGCCCTTCACCTTGGACTTATCTTCCCTTCCCACAAGGGTGAGTGTAAGTCCCATGCCCATAACAACACTCAAGCAAAAAACAAGAAAAAAAAACCAAGTAGAAATAAAACAAGAAATTTTCAAGAGCACATCACATTTTCACAAAATAATATCAACACCCATAATACAACAAGGAAATAGAGGAAATCCAAACTTCATACTTACAATACTCCACACAATGCAACAAGATTCACAATGGTGTCACACTAATCTACATGGAATGAACACCATTCAAACACTCACATGAATGCACTAATACATTAGGGGTTAATTTGTGACGTCAATTTGTGATGGCAAGAAAATGAAATGTGTTTTTGGCCTTTTTTTTTTCAATTTTAGCCCAATGCCATCATAATTGCGACAAAAAATGTCGTAATTGTGACACCACTAGGATATAAGAGGGAAAAAAACTGAAAAACCTCATTTGAAAGAAATTGACACAGGGTTCTTCAGAAAGGAAAGGCACACAGGAGACTTTAGTAGCATTGAGAGGGGCATTGAGGTGCTAACTCGAGGCACTGAGAGGGGTAGAGACCTGCATCGGCTAACTCAACGCATTGAGAGGGGCAGAGACCTGCATTGACCTACTATATTCTATGGGGATCTCTGTAGTGAAAGGGCCAAGGGCAACATTCAGAGGAGGATGATGGCAAGGTGCAAAACAAACCCATTACTCTTAGAATCTTTTTTTCTCCAATCATTATTATTATTATATATATGAAGTAGAAAATGGGAGGAGATAGAACCATACCAGATGTAAATTATCTCCTAGCCACCAAAAATGCGATGGGCTCAAGCTATTTGCAATTTATCTTCCCATGTCCTACAGATGGTCATGCATTCTCATTATAATTGTTAATGTTTCTCATGAATGCCCTTTCATTTCTTGAACAAGACACTTGTTTTTAAGTGTTTCCATTGCATGCCAAGAGCTCCATGATGATGCCTCCCATACTTCCATGGCAGTGTGCTTGGATTTTTCAACAAAAAAACATGCGAAATCCATGAAAACTTGTTGTTCCTCACAGTCCAATGCATCAAAGCTTATTTTAAGGCTTTGGTGTATGTCTCGAGGCAATGTCTTGGTAACTTTATTCAATTCTAACCTCCAATAATTCTAATCTCTGCCATGAACATGACTGCCAAGAACTTGAAGTGAAAAAGGTAATCCTCTGCATACATTCAGGAAGAAGTTAACCAGATTCTAATTACCCTTAGCTGGACGGGATTGTCCAAAGGAATGCCAACAGAACAACTCTCTGGCATTGTATATATCCACCCCTTTTAGATTATAAGCAACACTAATTTTTGCATTTATAAGCACCCCCACATCATGAGTTGTAACTATTACAAGGCTATAAACCAACTTCTTTACAATTTTTGTTATAAGTAGAGCATCTAATTGCTATAGGTGATCAATATCATCTAGAACGATTAGGAAAGTTAGCCTATTGCTCCTGTCTAGGCAATTCACTATATGAGTTTTTCCGTCCTCTGTAGATTGAAAATGGAATGGATCTATCTGGAATAGATCTTTGATGAATTCATTTGTAAAGAAGAAAAACTTATATTTCCATAGGCTTCCCTCACATCGAACAAAAAACATGCTCACTCATATTGGGAGCATTTTCGGTTAAACAACTCTTTGGCTAGAGTTGTATTGCCAACCCCACCCATTCCAAAAATGTCAATGATCTGAACCTTCTCTTTGTTGCCTTCATTCATTTGGCATAACCTCTCAAACTCTTCCACAAGCTGATCAAGGCACACCCTTTCAAAATCTTTCACAAGCATGTGAAGTCCCACTGGGTATTTGGTGACATGCAAATATCTTTTTGTTTCAACTTCTCTTTGGACAGCTGACACTATATTTTGGTTGTCACTAATACTTTATGAAAGAAAATATCTTGATAAGAAATTTTTTTGGCTTGCTAAGATATAGTATTTTTTTATATGAAAAAATGTACAATAACCAAGCATAATGGGAACACAGAGATCTGTGGATGGAAAGTATATTCAGTCACCATGATATTATTGCATCTGCAGTGTATCTACAGTAATAATCTAGATTTATTGAAGGAACAATTTAGGGTATCATTAAATCACAACAGTGAGGAATTATCTATATTGGGTGTGGTCTAAGATGAATCTTTATTGGAAAGTATTGCCTTTGATAGATTCAAAGTGTCTAATCAAATATTATGATAATATCTACAATGAAAATCAGACAATCATTTTACATTTAACCCATAACCATATCAATGAAAACAATTGTAGTTCATATGTTTCAACATATTCAACCTGGTAAATAAGGGAAATAAATAACAACAGTTTCACCAAAATCTCAATGCACCAAATATTGGAGATAAATAGACACAACTTTGAGTAGCCAAAAATGGACACTGAGTTGTTATGTTGTCAAATTGAGCAATGAGGTCCCAAGTTGAAGGCGGGCATGAAGGTTCTTCCATGAAAATTAGGCATCCATATGGCTTACCCCTACAAACTGAGCTTGCCACATTGTTCACATGTACAAATCCACTGATCACATGTATTTCCATTCTTATTATTTTTAAGCTTGGTCATGCTACCCTCCAGTAAACACAAACCTCCATACCTATTTTTGAGAAAATTTCTTTTACTAAGCATCTCTATTTTATTCATAAATAAATGAATGTCATAATTTGGTATACTAGTTAATAAGAGGAAATAGTTAGTTCAATTCATTCCCCCATTAAATTTGAAACTAAAGGCATAATTATTTAAATCTAGATTGACTTTTACAAAATAAAACTAAAACTAAAATAAACAAGATTTTAACTATAATAATATACTAATTTGTGACATTCTAGAGTTACTCCCACACATGACATGTAAGATTTGTGATGAATGACTATACTAGAGCTAAAAAAAACATGGTTCATCCATCGCTCTCTTCCAAATCCACTGGTACCACTACACACTCCTGATTCACTCTCTAGAAGAAATTGATATTAAAAAACCTTTTTGCAAATAATTCCAATCCATAACTTGCAAACGGATAGAATATAAATTCACATAATCATAATATAGCTTAATGGGTCAAGAATACTATCTCCAACATAAGCAACAACAGCAAAATGCATGATTGCATCAAATGCATTATTTTTGAATATGTTATCAACTTGACTTTTCTATTAAAGGCTCTCATGCTGAATTGTAACAAATGGTGAGCTCAATAAACAATAATCTCTTAAATTCAAATGAATTAACATAATTTCTCAATTTAAATACAACCATTTTCTCACCCAAGTCAACATTTATGAAATGCAGCTAGTTAGAGATCAAAAATCATTGTCGTAACACACATACAACTCCTATATTTCCCAAGATAAATTGTCCTCCAATTTAGTAAATATTAAATTAACCCCTCCACCATCCTTGAATTCATTAAAAGATAGAAGAGGATTTGTTACATAAATTTCAAATTACATAGGGGAACATAATTCAGTTTAGGTACTTCAAATTACCAAAAAAATTATTTCTTGGCTTGTTTGACGGGGGGCACTAACTATAGTATTTCTTCGTATCATTATGATTAAAGTAGGCACGTACATTGTTTGCCATTTGAGGCTATATCTAAATTATGGGAGGCAAAATATTAGTATCTGAATGGGAAGATTAGAAAGATGACCAAAATTTGTCAATCTATTTGTAATTTATCTTAATTTTTCGACTGTGTTCAAGAATTATTTTGTTTTCTTGCAATTTTAGGTATGGATTTTATGATGAATGTCTGAGATAATATGGAAATGCAAATTTATGGAAGTATTTTACAGATCTCTTTGATTACTTGCCACTAATAGCCCTCATTGAAAGCCAGGTAAAGAAAAAGATATTATACACTATTTTGTTGGTACCCTGTGCAGCACAACAAACTTGTTCTTACTATAAGAAAATTTTCTTTTCTTTTGTTTCATTGTAAATCTACTACTTGCATGAAGGTCTCTCCCCATCATTGGACACACTTGATAACATACAAGCTTTGGATCGCATACAGGAAGTGCATCTATACACATAAGTATAATGTTCTGTGCTGCATAGATTTGAAAAGAAGATCACAACCATAACATTTAGTTCTATGCATGATAGTGTCTTAGATCTAGTTCTATGTAGTGTTCTCTATTAGAAGAATTTTCTGTCCTGGTTACTAAATAGTTTCTATTTGAAAGTATTTTGGTTGTACTGGCTATGTAGTGCCTCACCAAGGAACCCTTGGAACTAAGTGTAAAACATGCATGGGATTTTGTTAAAGCAATTGCATCATTACACACTTAAATTAGGACAACAATGCTAACAACATGAACAAAATTGAACAAAAAATCACTATCACTTTGTGCTTGTGCACAAACAATTGTAAACACCAGTGTCTACATGTGAAAATATGTGATCTCACTTGTTGCCTATTAGAAGAGCCTCCTATACATTCACCATACCCTTGATGGTGTGTTAAATTTTTTGAAATGATGATGAAATCACTAGAAAAAAGAAGTTGAAACAGTGGCCTAGAGATGATATGTAAATCTTTCGGTCATGCAATAATAAATGTGGCATGGATGAGCATCAATTTTTCTTTGACTTCATGCCAACCACATAAAGGACAATTTTCTTGGAGCCTTCAAATTGAATCTAGTAGTTGTAGGGTCAAATCAAACTATCAATGAAGCTCTAAGTTGTTTAAGAGGATAGGTGGGACCTGTGGTGAAAAATGTCACAATTCTGGGTACATTGGTGCATTTGGGAACTTTCTGCATGCTAAAATGAAGACTTGAGGGATTTTGGAGTGCATTCAAACCTTTGTGGGTGAACATAATACAGACATCATAACCAATCAATATAATCAAATGAAACTCAGATTCAATCGATGAATAATGCAGATGCTGAAGTTCTAAACCATCCAAATAGCCCTAATAATTGTTGGACCTAATTTATTGCCAACCACTATAGTGTTCAGCATTTAAGGTTTGATTCTTCACAAATGGCCATTCACATCAATGCATTTTAAAAAATATATCATGCCTCCAAGAGTCTACCTTCGATAAAATGTGACTGAAATGTTTCTCCAAATAATAGTATCTCCAATGTTGTCAGACGTTGAATATAATTTTAGGCTACTAAAGTTATCAACTTGCATAAATGTCAAACATTGGAAGTATGGGGACAATATAACAGATCACACCTTAATTCCTTACCTCATGCAGAAAAATCTAATAATGGACCCTTCTACCGTCTCTTGTCTCTTGTATTTTGAGTTCCATGGAAAATCAGTTTCATACATATCATTGAAGGAAAAGAGCTTCTAGAAGTCTTTTCACTACCTACTCTAAGGAGCATGCTCAACATGTTGAACAGTCTCAAACTCTAAGAAGTCGACATCCCCTTTACCATTGTTAACATTTATGCCACCAACTATGAAAAGAACATTGTTGGAATCTCTTCAAGTATGCTAAAACCATCACATGCCTAAATAGTTCTAAATTTTTTTGGAAAAAAGGAAGTTGTCAAGTGAAGAATGTAAATGGTGAATCAGTGGCAGATATTATGGATTCATCTAAACATGGTTAAATCCATCCTATCAAAGGAAAATATTCTTGGACCAGTAAAGATCTGGCAAGCAATTCATTGCCAAAAGACTTGACAGATTTGTGCTTGCTAAAAATCTCACCTTCTTCCCAAACCTGTTCTCTAAAACAAAATACACGGTTCACCATTGTTGAAGATGCGGAACAAGCTTCGGTGATGATGAAAGAACAATATTGAGGAGACCGTAGAGCATGGATTGGAGAAAATATAATACAAGGATACAAATAAGAGATTAAGTTAGAAATAAATGATGGACCTCTAAATCGAGTTCATTAAAATTGCTAAAGCAATTGCATCATTACACACTTAAATTAGGACAACAATGTTAACAAAATGAACAAAAATGAACAAAAAATCACTATCACTTTGTGCTTGTGCATTACAACCAAGGACCCCTAAACTATTCCCACATTCCATTGTTTTGCCTGACACAAATGGCCTGTTCTTAGACTAGTAGGGATGAAGGTGCCAATTACCAGTTGGAGTCACCGATTAATGTATGTGTTGAAATATTGGTGGAGACATTAATATTGTTGAAATATTGAATTATTATGCATATTGTCCTCACAAGTCACCCATAGCCTAGAGAAACTGCCCACGACATGCTGGTAGATTCAATCGTACAGCTACCCTCACAAGTCATCATAGCCTTGTGAAAGTCGGCATACTTTTGAGATGGAAATAGAGACCCACTTCTTTTTCTGTTGCCCCTCCTACCATGAGATCAAAGGGAGATTTCATTGTCTTTTTAGACACTGTACATCCCTGCCGACCTTCTTTAGATACATTGATCAACATTGTCTAGTGCTTTACCTTCGAGAGACTACTCATCTCTGTGATCACATCTTACAGTTGCTCTAAATTTTGGCACATTTAGAGTCCCTTTTACCATGCCAAGGGGAGAATATTCATGTGTGACTATGTAAATGCTCATTGTTTCACCATTCTAAATCCTAAAAACCAATTTGATGCATGCACTCAATGATCAATTTTTAGATCTTCCCCACTACTTATGTTCAAACAATATACTGATTAAGAGAATGTTAGAGATTCATGATTAAATATTGCTATTAATGTCAAAAGTGTGAGCCAGATCACAAGTGTCAGCATCAATGTCAAAATGAGGACTAGAAGAGATGCAATTCCTATATTAAAACTAAGCATAATTAACGATGGAGGATTCATGTTAAGTTTTTCAAGGGGTGGTCTATTGAAACATATGTACTAGCATAGTATGGCAACATATTATGCAATTCTTCATATAGATCAAATTCACCAAAGGAACTATTAACACACAGTCAGATATTGGAAAGAGAGAAACTTAAGGAAGAAGATTGTGAACTTCCATTTTGGTATGGAAGAACTGGCAGCATGAAATTACATGCTTAGCATCTCTTACACTACAATCGGCGAATATGGGAGTTCAACTTGTCATTTGACTTTAATTCAATCAATTCTAAAAATTTAAGTGGACTTTTCCACAAATAGACATAAATATGAATCTCTACCTATGACAAATATTGACAAGACCAAAACAAGTATAAGATATCCATAACGATTGCTCAAATATGCAGATGGATGTGAAGTAGTGAGAAAAAGACAGTAGTTCCCACATCATCATTGGAAATAACTGCACTTGGAGAGTATGATAGAAAAGAATTTAAACACTCTATTTTTTAGAGATTGAAATATATACATGTCATGTGTAGTTGTACATACCTTTATGCAATGATTGGAGAAGGAATAGTGACTATCAAACATAGTGGGATAAATTTGAAGATTATTATGAGAACCCTTGAATTACTATAGCAGAAATACCCAGGCATCTGACTGAATATGCACAAGGACATAGTTGTTATTGATCAGTGCTAATGATTAGAATATTGCTCTTCAAAAAATCGTATGAATCTATGAATTGCTTCATATTGATAATAGAAGGTCATCGTGTATAATGAATGTATATATAAACTTTGAGGAAGAATCTGTTGGAAGGCTACAATATAATAACATGACTCCATTGGCCAACATGCCAAGAGGGTGGATCTCAATAAGATCTCACATTACCAAGAAATATCCCAATATATTTATATACCAAATCACAATATCCACAACATCGCATAGATCCCCTTTTACAAGCAAAGTCAATGTGCAACAAGCATACCATTATTAACAGAAAATAGTCTTTGACATTAGTGCTTGGACCCCTTAGACAAGATAATAAATTAATGATCATTATATGGTGAATATCCTTTAAATAAAAGCTGTGAATTTATCCAAGGATAGTGAATCTCCTTGCAAACACTCTAAATACCTTTAACAAAAAGGTGAAATTGTCTCTCTTTCTACCCCTCATCATATGCGTCATTCTCTCTAATATTTATCATAGTTTTGATCTTCTTCTTCACTAAAATTGATTGTGATCATGTTGTTTTAATGTCATTAAATCTACTCATATCATTGTTGATAGCTCTTCTATAACCTCTGATGATGATGCTCCTCTAGACAATGGTAAATGTACATCTTGTCATGTCCTATCATCTCTGAGTTTCTATAATAGTCCATCTCACTATCTCGTCATCACTGTTATGGATTCCATTTGATGACATATTTGTTTTGTTATTTTCAACATTTTCCATGGTTCTTTATTTGTGCTCACTGAACATACAGATAAAAGTGTGTAAAAGTCTTAGATGATACTCATCAATGGCAAGTTAAAGCAATGTAAAGTTCTTCTTTTCCTGCAACACATATAATAGCAATGTAAACTTATCTTGAAACTTCTTCTTTTCTTGCAACACATATAACAACAATTTTAAGTACTTGCAAGGTATATACTTATGAATAAATATTACATCCTGATTTAAATGTATGAAAACAATTTTCATTCCTTTTAAGCTTCATTCATCTCAAGGTGCAATTCACAAACTCAAGAATAGTGGCTTTTGTTCTTCAAGATACCTTTAGGGGAAGAGTATGTGAATGCTCCCTCATGTCTAGAGTCTAGTTTAGAGGAGATGGCTATTTACACTACTAAGGTTTGTTGAATCTAATTCTGAATAACATTGCTTGCTATTGTTGAATTTAATCTAATGTATATTTTAACTAGACTTGTAGCTTATATGTTTTGAAATTGTTGTTAGGCCTTGTAGTTTGTATAATTTGATTGTTGGAGAGCTTCTACAGCTAAGCAAGAAGGCCGTTGCACGAGTTATAGCCAGGCACTTGGGTATCAAAATTGTATATTTTTTATTCTAATGTGTATTTTAACTAGACTTTTAGCTTATATGTTTTAAAATTGCTTTTAGTGGCTTAATTTTGTAAGGTCTCTTGAAATAAGACCTTCAGGCAATTGGTCAAAGTTTTACAAATAATCTTAGGAGTAAATTCAAAGAAAGTATTTTTAAAATATTAAAGTATTTAGCTAGGTCTAAGAAGATTTGTGTACTTTTGACAGTTTTTCTTAGTTTGTGGAAGTTGTAGACCGAAGTTTTCATAGCCCGATTTTTGCTTCCTGCAAAGAACGATCATGTTAGATAATATAAGTGAAGAACAAAACAGGGAGAGAATCGCTAGATTGTGGTCTAACTTGACAAGAAAAGGTGATGGAAAATTTTATTGTCCTTGCAATATTTGTAAGGGCTTAAACCATAGAAGACTGCTAATCAAAATAGTTAAGAGACATTGTAGGGAGAATGGTCACATTGAAGGGGGGCATGACTATCATCCACTGGTAAGTCGTTCATTATATCATTTTAACAATTTATATACATATGAAATCACTTCATGATGAGTTGATGATCATGGTTTATTTATGTTAATCAATTTTATATAGGTTGATCTTCCCAAGGAAGTACATGATATGAACCACAACAATTCGAAGAATATGGTTTTCAAAGTGGAGGAACATGGAGGTGCAAATATCCAAGGTGAAGATAATGATCCCATGGAAGATGACGATCGTGCACTAGAAAACACAATTGAAGAGGATGGTATAAATACATTGATCCATGACACATCTAGTCCAAGTGTATCTAATCATGATGATGATGATAGCCTCAATGTACCTCTACTTCAGAAGGCATACGAGCCCCTATATAAAGACTCCCAAACAACTCTTCTCTCTATTGTATTGTTGTTGTTGAACTTAAAGGTTATGAATGGTTTATCCAAAATAACAATGTCACATATGTTAAGGTATATCATATATGTCTTTATAGTTAACAAAGGTTGAATAATGTAACACTAATAGTGTTTATATTAACAACTTATATATTTTTCTATAGATTGATAGGAAAGTTTCTGTTACCATCATCAAATATTCTACCTCGCTCATATCGAAAATTAACTGCTGTTATGAAAGATATTGGAATGGAGTATGAAGCAATACATGCATGTCCCAATGATCATATTATATATTATAAAGAACATGAATTTGCAACACAATGCCCTTTATGTCATATGAGTAGATATCGAATAGATCGACTAACAAAAAAGGTACCTCAAAAGGTTCTTCGTTACATCCCCATTATTCCACAGATGCGACAATTATTCAGGTGTAGTAGCTTGGCTCAATTTATGGATTATAATGCACATAATAGAAGTTGAGATGACATTATTCGAATCCCTATGGATGGTTCGGTATTTATACACATAGAGGAAAAATGGAAACACTTCAAAGAAGAACCTCATAATCTTAGGCTTTCATTGACAGCGGATGGTCTTAATCCATTTGGAGAGATTAGATCTGTTTACTCAGTGTGGCCTACTTTTGTTATCAACAATAACATTCCTCCGTGGATGTCAATAAAGAGGGAGCATATTATGTTGGCAATGGTTGTTCCAGGTATCTTATCATTTGATAGTTATTAATTTACATGTACTTACAAATTTTGCAGTAAAACGGTCACAATAATTATGTAATGTTATTGTTCATTCAAGTAGGTAAATATCAAGTAAAATATATGAATGTATATATTGAGCCTCTTATCGATGAGTTGGTGGAGTTATGGAATGGTGTCACTATGTATGACATGTCTAGACCAATAGGACAAAGACAATTTCAATTCCATGCAATACTTGCATGGACAATACATGATGCCCCAGGGCTAACACATTTTTGTGGTATGTTATAGTGAATTCAAGTTGCGTACAATAATTCTAATTATAAAGATCAACATATTTAATAATCCAATTATATCATTATCTTGTAGGTCTTCAAACAAAGGGAAAATTTGCATGTCTAGTTTGTGGTCCAAAGATGAAATCTTGTCATTCAAAAAGTTTAGGAAAGTAAGTGTTTGATGAGTGTAGACACTTCCTCCACAGGAATCATAAGTATCAAAGTACAGAAAAACATCTTTTCAATGGGAAAGAAGAGACTACATCAAAGCCACAAAGAATGACACCTCGCCTATGGAAGTTGGAATATAATAGAATTAATGATCGAGGTAATGCCGTTCCACCTAATGGTTTATGTTTGTAATTTATATATTTCTATTGTGATTTTTTTTTACTAATTATGTAATTGATGATCGTGAAGGTTGTCAAGGAAATACTGACAACCTTCCAAAGAGACTAAAAAGCTATCCCAGACAATTTAGTAGGTTGCCGTACTATGAGCACTTACAAATTGTGCATTTGTTTGATACTATGCATATTGGAAAGAGTATAACAGAGACATTGTGGAAAATATTGAATGGAATGTGTGACAAAGAAAAAATTGTCATACATGAATCCAATCATGCATTGAAGAATTTCATTCACTCAAATAGCAACAGAGATCAGATTAATATAAGTGCCCTTCCATGGTTATTAACGAAGAAGCAAAGGGATGCCATAAAAGAAGTCATACAAAAAATTTGATTGTCCATAGTATTTGCTATGAACATAAACAATCTCATATCCAAAAAAAGTGAATTTGGGCCAGGGCTCAAAATGCATGATTGGTATACTTTTGTCGAGGTAAGTTATGTTCTTCTGTATTTACAATATATTCATAAACTACATATACTATTCGTTATGTTATGTTAGAAAACAATGAAATGATTGGTTTATAATTACTGTAGTATGTGCTTCCTCTATCTCTCCCAGAGCACTTCAACAATAACATCAAACAAGTGATATACAATCTTGGAAAATATATGAGGTAAGAAGTAATATCTATTCAATTTGTTGTATATATTTATTATATTCACAATTTTTTTTCTTGCTATGTAATCTATTGTATATTATTTTGTAAAGTCTCATATCTATATATTTTTTGTGACTGGAATCTCTTAATGTAGGTGGTTGTCATCTAAAGAAATCCATAAAGAAGATATAAATTATTGGAAGAGAAGAATTCCTCATTTACTGTGTAAAATGCAAAAGTATCTACCTCCAACTTTTTTCAATGCATAGAAATACTACCTCATACACCTAGTTGAGGAGATTGAATTGTGTGGACCTATACACACTAGGTCAATGTGGATGGTTGAGAGGCATTTGAAATCTTTGAAGGCTTTGGTTCAACAAAGAGCACATCCTGAGGGTTCTATGGTAGATGGATATATGGTATACTAGACTATGGTGTACATTACTGAATATCTTCCTAAGTTTGCATCAAATATCCGTGTAGATTGCATTTGGGATCTCGAGCCTTTTAAAAAATTAGAAGGGGAGTACTTGATGGGGAAAGGTACATTGAGAAAAGTGAGAGGTAATAAATTATAAGATGTTATTGTAATAAATTATTTCTTAATCTTCAAAATAAATCAGTTCTAAGTTGTCTATTTTTTTTTTGTACAGGTGCTCGAGAGTGGGATGTGCTAAATTTTTATATTGCAAACAATCTTGATTGGATAACAGTATGGATTGAATGATGTCAACATTCTAGTCACACATTAACATGGGAAGGTGTATCTTCATTGGTTAAAGAAGCTCATCGTAATGGAGATTCCAATGTTACTCAAAGGGAAATAGATTTAGCACATCGTTCAAGATATTTCCAAGTATGCACAAATTTATTAATCACCCGTATGTTTATCAACTCATGATACAATAATTTTGACATGTTTCACATATTATTGTAGGTTAAACACCATAAGGCTATGTTTTGTAATGGTCAAAATTTTTTTGTCAAAGTGTTGGATGACACGAAGAAAACTTGTGATTCAAGAATAACTACAATCTTTCAAGTGACTAATATTTCATCTAGAAATGACTTACATCCTCAAGAGTCTGAAAATCGATACTATGGCATTTTGGATGAGATACTTGAGTGTGACTTTAGTTCCTTCAAATTAGTACTCTTCGTTGTCAAATGGTAGAGGCTACAACTTAATCCAAATGATCCTGATAGAACTGTTATTGAACATGATAATGGATTTACAATGGTTAATACAAGGTCATTTGAGCCAGTTGGGGATGACCCTTATGTTCTTCCAAGCCAATGTGAGCAAGTATTTTACTCATAGGTTCCACATAAACCAGGTTGGTCATTTGTTGTTAGACATGAACCGAGAGGAAGGCCAATAAAGTATAATGTGATGGAAGAAGAAGATACCGAAGAAGTAGAAGATGATGTAGATGGTGATCATGATCGACAGTTATTGGATGATGTTCCTAACACAAATTTTCATGAAGAAAAAGAAGATGATGATGATGATGATGCTACTGATGATGATGATGAAGATGATGTTGATGTTGATGATGATGACGATGATGACGATGACAACAATGATGACAATGATGGCAAGGATGATGATGATGACGACAATGATGATGATGACAAGGATGATGATGATGATGACGATGATGATGACGATGATGAGGATGATGATGATGGAATTTAGAGGTATGCCATCAATCCTTAATCTATTTAATATTCATTTCTTGATAGAAATATATTAGTCTTATATGTATGGTTACATAGTTTATTCATTATCTATTTAAAAGCTACAAGTTTCAACTACAAATAGAATATTGCTAATCTAAATTAACTATTAATCTAAATTAATTAAATAAAACTATTTAAAACACATATTGATGCGTGAATGTATTGAGCCTTATTTTCTTTCAGGTCAAAAGCATTTGTAAGTGTTTAGTTTAGAAAAAGGAATTCATTAAATAATTATAAAAGGGAGTTGTACCTAGAATAAAATTCATAGGGAAAACATAATATAAGTGCTTACCCAATTTGTTGGTTAATAATTCTACCTTTGTAGGTGATGCAGAGACCCTAGGTGGACTTGCAATCATTCATAACAAGAGGGACTTCCATAGTGTTCTCACAACACCAACCAAGCATCTTCCTAATATCCCTCTCCTTGATCCAAGCCAACTCCATAACCTATCAAAGTGCACACCAAATCCTTATGCCACCTTAGGTTCTACATCTTTGGAATAATCTCATGAATGTCCCTTAATCCATCCAATGGATTCATCCAAGCAATCTAATCAACAAACTATCAAATGCTCACAATGCCTCAATAGGGGCCAAACTTAACTTCACCTTAACTAGGTGTTTCCTCCAACTCTACACACATTAAACAAATTCAAATAGGATGTCGCCAAGGTGACTAAGCCCTTAACTCATCAGCTGATACAAAAACCCAGTTTTAGCCCTTCACTAGGCCTACTTCCCTAGTAGGCTTATAATGTGAGCCTGATTTAAGTGTTTTATTGTGTACCTTTTAATGTTTTTAATTTTTATGTGTTGCTAATGATGGATGTGATTATGATTATGATGTGATTATGCTGATGATAATTGAATTACATTTGCAGGAAACTAAACCCCTTTCAGGAGCATCCCGCATAGTCTCATGGATTGACAGGTATAAGTCAATACTCCTTATAGACAGTCTATTTAATACACTTATCAATAGTAAGATTTATGTCTTCTAAGATCTCTCCTATTTGCAGGTACCGGTGAATAGGTATTTGTCATAAGTGTCTTCCTTGAGTGAGGGAAATATAGGAATAGAAGAGGAAAGTGAGACATTCAATTTATCTAAAACATGGAGATTAACTAGAGGTCAAAGGACTAGAAGGAAATTCAATAAACACATGAAATTTTTCCTTGCTCAAGGGGGGTCATGTTCTTATGATGATGAGATGGAAGGCAACATCAAGGTGTCCTTGAGGTACCAACATCTATAGAAACATTGGGTACCTAAGGAACTTCCTCCAATAAACACTAATTTTTGTGTTAACGAGAGGATATATCACATAGCACCATCATCACTACATGGTTTGGGCCTATTTTCTATGGATGGCATAAAGGTGTCTTACAAAAAAGTTTTTGAATTGATGGAGTATGTTGGACCATGTTATGATTAAAAAATTTGGATGCATATTGTTCAATATAAAAAGAGTATGCATAGGTATGCCCTCTCGGCAAATTATATACAACAGAAAGACAATAATCAAAGTAAAAGTGTGGTTATATACATTGATGGAAGGCCAAAATTAATAGGGAATATTGCGGGTTTTATAAATAATACATGACCTGGGTCAACTATAAAGCAACCCAATTGCATATTTGAGGCATGCGAGTGAAATCATGTATTCATCTGTGCCATAAAATCAATACGTGCAGGGGAAGAGCTTCTTATTCATTACAATTTGAACCGCATAGATAAAAATGAGGCTACTATCATGGGAGTGGTAAATACTATTAAACCAACTTCTAATCAATGACTCCAACATACCATTTAGTCAATAAATTTTTGGCTAACATTTTTATACTTGATCTTTGACACAGAGGCACAATATGGAGCAATTGCCCGAAGGGGATGCTAGTGATGTTCCTGGCTCATCTACACACGAGTAGGTAAAACTCATTGTAATTGTACAAACTAGATAGAAGCAAAATGTTATTTTGTTAATGTTGTTTTCTTCATTTTTTTGGAGTAATTTTGATAATACTAATACTATTGTTGTTAGAGAGGGCCAGTGGTCAGAGGGAGGGAAAGGAACTTGCATTCCCTGATCAACAGCCCCCCCCCCCCTGAGGAGGACCCTTTTTATATTGATTTAGCAGACATCGATGACCCGATTGGTTCAACTAAAAAGTTGCTAAAGAAAATTGGCAGAGAAATTTTACGTTTGGCAACCATAAAGCCTACTACTCAGGAAATAAGAGAAAGGAGATCTGAATTGATGCACACCTCTGAAACCTTAAAAGTAAGTATTAATGAAATTTTTAATTATAACAAGAGTTCAATAATGGTTTTTATGTTATGCTCTTTTATGGCATAAATTAAAATATGGATGCGTTGTCTTTACAGAGTTTTTTGGATGATTTCAAGCCCCATTCCCATGACGAAGGTGCTGTAGGTGGTTTAGGTAGATCACATGTTCCATTCCCCACTTCTATTTTCCACTAAATATATATAGGAATGATCATAATCATTGACAATACATGCTTGAACAATCCTTTTTTTTAATGCTCTAACAATCTTGTCCATGCTAGTCCACGTGTTCCATATTTATGCATGCTCTAACAATTTTATTCTTCATATTCACATCAATTGAATCCTATGATGATGCCGCCTCCATCCAGGACAACAAAAAATCTCTTTCCAACTGCTGAGTTAGCAACACACAGCTTACAGGCATCGATTGTTGCACCATCTGCTGGTACACAAATCCCTCTTTTTCTCTCTTATGACAGCGACAAACAATTTTTTTTTTACAACTTTTTAACATCAATTATCATTTTTTATTTTATACTTCATGAAAAAGACTTATGAAACTTATGAAACTTTTTGCAATAGGAGCTGCAGCATCATTTCCTAGATGTTCCTATGTTCCTAGTACGAGAACGGTGAAGGATGTCATATTGATCATTAGCGACAATGAAGGCATTCCATTAAAAGTAGCCAAAGTTCCAAGTACTTTAAAGTTATTATTATTCTATAGTGATATAATAGTAATTTAGTTTTTGATCACTCTTCATCAACTAATGATCCCATGATTATTTTGTAGGGAATGATGTTTTTTGGAGAAAACTTGGTGATGAGTGTTTGTGAATAAATGGGCCCACCCTGCATACGTGGTGGAACATCATATCCTAACTAAAACCCCAAACCACTAATTTGATTTCATATCATTGCTATAATAGTTTTCCTTTTCATCCATTTCTTGAACTATATTAAAGGTAGCTTCATTTCATTTATGAGTCTAACATGTTTTTTTTTACTTAAAAGGTGGAATAACCAATGCAAACCATTGAAAGATGATCTTATAGAGAGCATGACCCAACTCTTTGGACCTCATGCATTCGAGAGAAACAAGCTCCTTGAAAAGGCTAGTTTATGTTTGAAGTATATTAGGGACCAGTATAGAAAAAATTTACGGGATAACCCCAGGTACGAGTGTCCACCCTATGTTCCTAAGGCTGAGTGGCAGGCTCTGATTTTGGATGGAAAGTATAAAGCTGACAAGAAAAATAATATTACACCAGTGAAGAGTATGTCAAGGTATGTGATACTATTGAGAATTAATTATGTACTAATTAACCTCTATATTTATACTATCTAACATATTTCAAACTTTTCATAGATTGCCTGACACATCAAAGGCAACAAAGGCAAGACTAGAAAAGCACGGGACACACAAGCTTGGCTCTGGTGGTTTTTCAAAACTTCAAGCAAGAGTTGTAAGTATTAGTAAATGAAAAATTGTATCAAATTTTTTATATAATGTGATGGGAAATGCTAGGATAGACTAGCTTGTCTATGCTCCTAATCCTCAACTTGGATCTCAGTGTTCCTCCACACCAATATATGATGCAGAGTAACACGCTTTGGAAGCACTAGTGTAAGATAAAACTCCTAGGCTTAGTTTTCCACTTCCACCAAGAGATTTCTCTTATCTCCTAGTATCCTATGCTTCTATAGGATCTCCTAATAGGATTAGATCATTAACTAAATCCTATTCACTCTTTACTACAAGAGTCACACCTTGAAAACTCCACCTTGGATGATCCACACCATAATTTTGGTTCTCTTTCTCACTTTCACTTAGATGGATCTAAGTGCAAAATCCACTAAAACATCACAAATTTCAAACTTCATTGTGGGAACCTTCTTCACATTGAATTCATTCAGATTCCATCCCATTTTACTAATTTGGGAAGGTTCTTGGCTCTTAGGTTTATCATATTCAAGATTTCATCCAAACCCTTAACACATAACATGAAAAAGTCTTCAAAATGACTATAGAACATGTCTCAACCACTGTATCAACATGTTTTAGGCTTCAAGTATGACTGTTCCTTCAAAAAATGAAATATCACTTCAAAAATAGAGTTTTCTAGCCACTTCATTAACTCAAACTTTTTACAATATGCAACCAATGCTTGGAGATTCAATACATCACTCCATTAGGTGCCTTCTCCACCATTCTAGGGCCTATTTGGTTGAAAATAACCTCCCACAATCAAAGGAATCCAAGGCTATCCATGTTGCATGGAATATTTGCAATAAGTGCAAAATGTTGTTATGACAACATTCTTACAACACTTGGCAACTTTGATAGATGCCTTAATCCTATATTATAGGCTTCTTATCCTCACATATTTTGAGTATCCAAGATCATTCATGATCATAATATTAATTTAATAACCATTAACCACTCTTAGGCCTAAGAACTAATCTACTGTTACAACGTCTACTCCTTTAATTCATGGACCCCACTCATGACATAAGGTTGCATACTAGTTACTTCTCCCTTGTACCATTCAAGGTCTCATACACCCAACCTTGAAACCAAGTGTTTTGGACAACTCCAACCCTCTAACATAAATGGAAATCAAAACAAACATAAACACAACCCAAAACAAATCAGGTCTAAGGAAAACTTGTTGTTACCAGTGATAGGGTAGATTGCAGCACTTGACCTTTATTCTACACACCCAACCAAGAGTGAAATTGGATCCTCTAGGACTCCCAAAGACCAAAGATAGTTTAGAACAACTCCAACATGACCAAAATAAGGTGTAACAAGGGTTGGAAACCCTGCTAACTATTTACCATTTCCTTTTGATATTTTAACTACCCTCCATTGGTTGATGAAACAATGCAAGTAAAATTCACCATACCACGTAAAAATGTAGGGCTCAGAGTTCAAGAGATGCCTCATAAAAGAGGATAAGAGAATTGGCTTCCAATAAGGCTATAGAGTCATGGCTGAACAACTACGAGCTGAAATTAGTGTGGAAGGTTCTAATAATGATGCATCTAAGCCACAGGTAAATAAGCTAAATGAAACTTATTTCAAATTGAATACTTTACCAATTAGTCTATTTGATGTTAAGTTCCAATATAAAGTGAGTATATTTGTTTTAAGCAAGCAATGATAACAATGCGTAGGATGTTGGAATGTAGTCTGACAATCCATCTACACAATCTATGGATGTCGAAGGTTCACATGATGTGCATCCCAGTGGTGGAGGTATACATTTTCTATTAAATTTTTTATATGTAATTGCAATTGGTGTTTGGATTAATGTAACATTTTGTATAGCAGTTGTAGAGGATCGAGGGGTCGATGTTCATGACTGTGTTGACGTTGAGTCCAGACAAAATGATGTGGTCAGATTAGGTAAAGAGTGCCACAGTTATGTTATTTAAAATAATTAAATACTTGTAACAATTATAATAAATTATTTTTAATTTATTTCTTTTATTTGTTATTGCAAAGGACCCCCCTTTACAACAACATAGGAATTTGAGATCATCAAGAATAGAGAATAGAACAAATGATGAGGGGGGAATTGATGATGACACTGATGCTCCTCTTAGAGCTTACATAGAAAAAAGAAATAGAAAGAAAAAAGAGAAATGATTGTCATCTACATACCTTAATTGATAATGACTGAATTCTATGTCTCAATGAATTTAATTATGTGCTAATGAATGTTCATGAATTATGTGTTAATGCAGAATATTGATGAATGTTGCATGTTAACGAATCTAATGTGTTAATGAATGTTATCATGTGATATTGATTGAATGTTACATTTTATTAATGGTTGAAAGAATGAATGAATGTTAGATGTTAACGGGGAATGTAGAGTGATGTTAGAGGGAGGGGGGTGAGGCCAAATTAGCTTCCACCTTCACATGGTTGGCCATGTTTAGTAGAGAATATTAAACTATTCTCGAAATAAAGTGAAGCTCAATAAGATACTAAATATTTCTCTATTTTGTCCTATGTTTAGATTGTTGTCCTATGCATCTAAGGCTTCATGCTTTGACAAGCTAGACAAAGCTTACAGCTAATTGAGTATAAAGATGCCTTGAACAAATAATATACCAATTTTCAATGGAACCAAAGAAATATCAGCCAGGCCATGGGTTCATAAATAAGAATCTTTCTTGGCACTCAAGCCTATAGAAGAGAAGGCAATACAATTTTCTACCATGCTCTTGATGTTGAAGTCAAACCTCCTTTTGAGCAATACAATAAGAACTTCAGGAATCAAAAATCAGATTTGAAGGCTCCTAATCAGCCTAAAGTCACATCTCCTAAGTTAGCAAAAGAATCAAGTAATGAGTTAAGAAGAACGAATCTTTTTTTTCATTGCAAAGAAAATTGGAAACCGGACATAGGTCTCTTGGTAAGGGTAAGGCATACCTTATTGAGGTGAATTCTGATGCAGACAGCGATGAGGATAAATGGGTGGTTTTATTGGCTTCATTGTCATGGAAAACCTTTGGTCATTGAGTTTCTCCTAGATTCCAAGTGAATTTAGACATTCCTGTTATTTGATGGTAAATATATGTAGACATATCAGATAATAAGTCAAGTTAGTTCAATTCATATGTATCTACAAATGACCTTTTTGATGAAATGATTGCTCCTCTAAATGTCTTTTCACTTGTTGAGAAATGGTGGCGAGCCCATGATTTGTGAGAGGACTAGACAAAAGGAATTTCTATGCCAATTTGGAGAACTTCTTGGAAGCTATCAAGGATAAATGATATCTTAAAGATGTCTATGATGATTGCTACATTCCATGGTGCAATTGCAATAAGAACATTACTAGCTGACCTGTGAGTGAAGTTGGGCGCATTTGCGTTAAAGCAGTTGGTAGTTCTGAAATGTTCTAGTTGCTTGTTCCCATTCATTCGATTAAAATTAAAGCTATGCTATAGATTATCATTGAGGAGTCAACACTTTTGGGCAAACAAGAAAAATTTACTCATGCCAAATATTGGTAAGTGGTGTAAAAAGTACAAATCTAACTGCCACTCCAATGCATAGTGCTATGTACAAAAGACCGATTCTTGCATATGTAGAAGCAAAGGGTTTCCATGAGCTAGAGGTGGAGAATTTAAATCCTAAAGCTACTTGTCTCCATAAAACAACCACAAAATTCAAACCGAGAAAGAGGAAAAATTGAAGCCTCACTTGATAAAGGAAGAATGAGAAAAAACCAAGTTAGGAAGTGAATGGGAGGAAGATTTTCAGAATCTAACCTTAATAGACCACCAAAAACAGTGGTAACAAGATACAAGGAGAGAAAATAGTTTTTGACACTTGGAAGGAATAGAAGTAGTTAATTTTTTGAGTCCTCCTTCTGTCACAAATGAAATGAGTACATGGATTGATGATGATTATGAGATTGTTCTTACTGCATCTCAACGTCATACATTGAGGATGACATAGTAGGGATTGAATCTAGGGGTCATCATTCAGATTATGTGAAGCTGCTTGGAGATAAGGATGTTGATCAAAATTATCCTTCACCTTTTAAAAAGTACATGACATTGACTAGCATGTCAGTGTTTGTGCATGAGAAGAGTAATATTTCTAATGTTAGTCAATCAAAAAATACATTGTGTGGTGAATCTAATCACCTCGAGGAAGATAGACAAAGAGATGTGATAGTTAAGGATAGGAACAAGTAGGTGAGAATTTTTTTTGATGAAACTATGGCAAGTGAAGAACTAGGGAAATTAAGGGATCATGCTAAAGATGTTGAAAGAGCTCTATGATATCTAGGCATGCCAAGATGATAGCTTCACAAGAAAGAGAGAAGTTGCAGATTATTAAATAGGAGAGATTATTCAGACTAAGTATTGTAATTCAAATATTGCTTAAAGAACTTCACTCAAATTTACCTTGTCAAAAATCTCAACATATAGCATTGAAGTCCTTTAAGGATGAGTTAACAAGAAACTAAGCAAGAATAGATCAACAACTATATATCGTAGGACCTTGGATTGATATAAGCGAAAAAATGATAAGTTGATAGATGTTCATGAAAACATAAAAAATAGAAAATCAAGGTGTAGGAAAAAAACACTTCAAGGAACCAAAAGACAAAGGAAGAAATGATAAAGTGGACAACCTAGCTGAGACCTATGACTTGAAACGTTGTCCTGAGAAATCAGACAAGGAAAGTTTGGAAGAAGAGAGATTTGACTTCAGAAACAAGGATAACTTTTAGCTTGTTAATAATCCCTTATTTGAGGTTAGAGCTAATGTTTGATGTTCCCTTATATGACTCCTAAGGGTCTGTGACTAAATACTTATATTTTAAATCACAATAAACTTCTTTCTATTATTACTTATACTCAATTCTTTATTTTGCCACAAATAAATATTAGGTATTAATAACAATATTTTTTCGGGGTAGATATATCAATGCAATTGTGCATGTATCTTGATGTTATGTACAAGTAATATCACCCATGCTTCTGATATATCCTTTAATTCGCTGCTAGAGAGATGCAACTAATCTTTGGTAAAGAATATAGACGAACAATATGCAAATGTCTTTTTAAGTAGTTCTCATATCTTCAATCAAACTTTGATAACCAAAAACACTTCCAATAATGATGAAAATGACTTTGTGAAAATTCCCAATCCAATCAATATCAAAGACTAAACAAGGATTATATATATTGAAGTTGGAAGTATAGTGATAGTCAACTAAATGACCTAATGTCATAGATCTTGACGATCTAATGTTGATTACTAATCTGCAATAAGTATCATTAGAATTTCTATAGAGTAATTTGCAAGACCAAGTAATCACTGTTATAGATTTATCATAATGTAAAAGTGATATGTACCATATTGGTCTGAAGTTATTCACTGTATCTGATATCTACCTTATTGAAATGTGATATGATTGATTCAGTTTGGTTTGTAAAGACATTGGATATTTATTTGATCTCTGTCTGATATAATATCTTTGTAATGGTGATGACCCAATGATGGGTGATCTATACTGTTGCAATTTCTAATGTAACTCTTGTTACTTATGTGATATATATGTCACTATTCCTGATCTTAATCATTGTACTCATGGGATTTGGCTTTCTGATGTCTAGTGGATTACTACCACTTATGTCTGTATAGAATATAAAGTAATCTTCTATCTAAATAATGTCCTTGGACTGGTTATTGATGCCTTTTTAATATCATTTGAAGAATTGTAACTCTTCATTGCATCTTTTAGTATTTGGCTCCTCTGTCATTATTGCACCCTTTTGGATAACTAATTTGTGATTAGTATTTGTGATCAGCATGATATAATTTAAAGAGAAAACACTTACATTTTAGTATCAAGCTTGTTTTCTGAATGAATGGAGAAAAACAAGCGACATATCCATTTCAGCTTTGTGTTTTTTACTGTTAGTATTTGATTATTAGAACATAACTATAGATCCTTGTGAATTGGAGTTTCAGAAAATATTTAATATTATTTGGATTTCTTTCTTATCGTAGCAAAGGTTATGGAGGCCCTGAACATTCCAAGAGGTGTCTGGCGTGTGCTTTTTTGAACACTTAATACGGACAGGTATTTTAATTTTTGATAATATGGATCTGTATAATTCTAGTTTTAATACAATCTTATTGCAAGTTGATAGATTTTCTTAACAAGTTTTCAAAGTGTTTTCTGTAAATTCATTGTTCACTCCAATTCGATCATCCTGACTTTTAGCTGCAGGTGCCTTGCCTTTGGTCAAGCATAAAGCTTTCCTTAGGCCCATGTAATATGGTGGGTAATTTGTTGGGTTTCTCCTTACCAATGAAAACTTGATGTGACCCTTACTATATGCTTTTGCCATGGATAACATGAATAAAAAACTAGCAATACTACATTGATGTACAATGGGTACACTGAAGAGGTAGAAAATCAAATAGAAAAAATGCATTGTTCTATGTTTTGCATGTATTTATGTAATACATGATTACTAGGCACCATTACGAATATCTTCCTTATTTGTCCAATGAGAAAGAACTCTAATTGGAAAGTTTAGGAGCATATCTCATGATTTTTGTCTTCCTCTTGCTACCTCTCTCTATCTCCATCTCTACTTTAGCTCTCTCTACTTATTTTATAACCTATTTATCCCTCTATCCCTATCACCCTCTTTCTATATCTCCTTATATCTTTCTCTCTCATTCACCATCTATATATCTCTTTATCACCTCTTCTCCTTATTCCTCCATATCTCTTTATCTGTTCCTCTCTATCTTTCCCACTTTATCTCCCTGAACATCTCAGCTTTTAGAGAAGCAAAAAGCTTTTGCTAGTCAGGATCAAGTGAAGCAAAAGGCACTACAGATTGAGAGCATGTGGGCACAAGTAGAAGAAATGGAGAAGGTTGCCAGGGGTACTAGTGGTGTCCTCAAGGAAATGCAGTAGAAGCTTGAAGATATGGAATAGGAAACATCAAGACAAAGACAATGTGCAATAGAAAATGAGCAGGAGCTCTGCAAAGTTAGGCATGATTTTGAGGTTCTAAGGTCTAGTATTGGTAATTTAGTTGGTCCACAGGAGTCTCTCTTGTCCTCTAAGAAGAAAATCCAAGAAATGGAGAAAATTTTGGAAGGGTAAGCCTGCTCATCATCTATTATATATGTTTTATTTGGGCCAACTATCATGCTTTTTGAAGCTGACTTTTGACTGATCTAAATTTACTAGGTATAGGTTTTCATTGAATGTTCTCATTTTTAAATAAATCTTAATGTTTTCTTATTGTATTTCATTCGTTGTCATCATTTTATCAAATTTCAAATAAGCTATATCTTCGTAGGGTAGACATCATGCAATACATATGAGAATGTGTAGTAGGAATTTAGAATTTAATGATATGTACAAGCCATCAACCAATTCTAAATACCATGTTATTGCTTTCTATTTTAATATAAAATGGTATGTTCAAAAGAAATAGAATTATAGTGAGGAACACTACTCTTGATTGATTTAAAGTAGTGTTTACAATGAATATGGTCCATATAGTTTTTTAGTCACAGAAGCTAGCCACTTTTTTAAGATATCAAAATATGTAAATATAGGTCATGGAAGATATTAATTTATTAAAAGAACACTAAGCATTCATTTTTACATGTGAAACAACATTTATTTTCTCTAGATTTTCATTACCCAGATTTATCAAAAGTTCCAGGTCAAAAAAATTCATGGAGGGGAAATAGACTTTGCTGATTATTTATTTATGAAATTCAGGCATGATTGAGTGAATGATGTAAGTCTATCCATCAACACTAGAATATGAGATATTGATCTTCTACAGAATGAGATGCATAATGTAGAATTACATTTTTATACATTTTCTAAATAATTATTTACTCAGATGCCAGGTTAATTTCATTTCTCAGGTTGAACTAACATATTTTTGTTTTTATAATTTCAATTTTATGCATGTACTTATTAAAATTAGTAAAAGGCTATTGAAATATCCCAGAAATCATACTTTTTTTTTAGAATTAAAGGCTTATATTATTTGTCCATTCTTTTTTTGTTATGCCAGGCCAGCTCAATTTCGTATTACAACATTACGACACAATCAAACTCCAAAAATTCTCATGATATAACATTACATTTGTTATATGCCCAACTAAATTTTTGAAGCAGTTGAATTTCATCTCTTTAGCCATTTTGTTTCTTAAATGATTAATCTAGATTGCTCTGTATCCTAACATATTACATATGATAAGAGGAAGCTTTGTGAAAGCTTTATATACTAATAGAAGTCAAGTCACAGAGTTTGTTGTATATTCTAGTTCAACACTGGAAATAATTTTTGTGACTAGTAACAATATTCACTTTTTTTTCACCAATCAGAATCATCCACAAATAGAATGATGCACTACATGATAAAAAAATAAAAAGATGTTAGAAAATGATTGATTATGGTGTTCTTATTCATGATGGCTGGAGCACACATTCTGGTCATTATTTCTACTTTTTTGAGTCACTTAAACCTTTCAATATTATTTTTATGCTGGGAACTCTAGGTTATAGTCTTAGAAAAGTATTTTATTCATTAACAATTTCTTCAACCTAGCTTGTAGGTGAAGTGTACACAATGTTCTTATTGCTCAAATAAATTTGATCCTTTCTTAGATTTGAGCCTAGAGATCATTTGAGTAGATTCCTTGTTGAAAGCATTATCCCATTACATGGCAATGGAACAGTTAGATGGGGGTGTGAAAAGATATCAATGTGAATGATGAAAAGTAAAAGTGAAGGCTCTAGAAAAACTCAAAATTGATAAAGCACCACATGTTCTTGCAATTCATCTCAAGCGCTTAAGTGTAGTTGGATCTGGAGGAAAAATTGACAAAAAAGTAGACTTTGGTTGTACGTTGGATCTTAAACCATTTGTTAGCAGTTCACATGTAAGTAGCCCTTACAATGTTATTTACCAGTGGATCACATTTTCAGTGGAATCTAATAATATAGCTTTTGTAATATTTACTAGTTTTATAATAATTTTTGCACATTTCAATGATATTCTAGTTTCTCTGTCTATTGATCAATCATAGGAGGGCAATTTTAAGTACACTCTTTATGGTGTTCTTGTTCATGATGGCTAGAGCACACATTCTGGTCATTATTTCTACTTTATTCATTCATCCACAGGAATCTGGCATGCTTTAGATGATAATCAGGTATACATTTTCTACAGTTGTGAAGACATGTTTAATTTTGTGGAGCAAGCTCATTCTAATTTGTGTATAATAGAATAAACAAAAGAACTACAATTTTATGTAGAACCTTTTCTTTATATGGTAACACTAATTATACTGAAGTTGCGTAGACTGATTGAAGTTATTCTTATGATATTTTGTACTCTAGGTCTATTCAGTCAGTGAGAAAAGTGTGCTTTCCCAGAAAGCTTACATGCTATTCTATATACAAGATAAGAAAACTAGCATTCAAACAGTAGGTGGGTCTGAATCCCAGTATAATGGCTCTAAACTAAAGAAGAGGGTGTCATTGAACATTGGACATCCAAAGGAAAACTACTTACAAGATTCATATGCCCCCTAGGTGACAGAAATCATGCATTCTTTCCAAACAACAACAATCTCTTTTAGTGTTGCAGGTGTAAACAAGATATCCCAATAGGTAGAAAATTTGTCAAATGTCAATTTCATTTTAGAAAGTCTAGAAAAGAACACAAGTTCTGGCTAGTCATGCAGTAAATCCAGATCATCAACAGATCATGATGCTACATTACAGATGGTGCCTCCAAGAACCAATGTTATTCAAAAAAATAATGTCTTCTAGTCAAGTCATACCATAAGTAATGGATGCACATCGAATGGGTCTAGTAATAATGTTAAGAAGAAGGAATCTGAAATAAAGGGAACTGATTCTATGGGTAATTTTAAAATTATGGTTGTTAGACATTCTTGGAACTGTGATGTGAGCAATGATAATGAGAACTATATTGGTAGAAATTTTGAAGCTTATTCAAAAATTAATGGTAACAGATCATGAGAATGTCAAACATTCTACAAATGGTTTGATAGGTATTATTACTCGGCATCATGCTACTAAACTTCCAAAAAATGATTCAAATGGTAAACTTGTAGCTGGTGAGCATCTAGAGAATGGTAGTGTGGTCCACAATTCTATAGATAATGAGAGTGGGGCTGTTAAGCTCCTATCCCTGGAAGATGGTTCCTTATTTCAGGTGCTTGTTTTTTGTATTAATGTTGCAATGTATATGTTTGTTTTTGAGAAAATTGCTTTTAGTTGTAATGAATCTTTATATGTTCCTTTTGGCAGGGACACAAAAATGGTACTTTTCTCTGTAAGGGAAGGGAAATTAATGGGTCATGTGTAAAAGCTATGCATCCACATAGGTTGCAAAAATATAGTCAAGAAACTAAATGTATTTTTAGCCAAAAGTACCAAAAACACCATGGCTGAAGGCGCAGCAGGCTAAATATGCTTGTGGTGGGGTTGTTGTTGCGACAATGGTAGTTGGCATTGCTGCGACAGTGGCCCCGCTCAAGTGCTAGCCATGGACGTCGCAATTACGACATCTGCCCAACCATTGCAACAAAAGGTGGGTCATAGACATAGTGTCTCTATCGCAATTCTTACATGGATGTCACAATTGTGACGCTAATGCAAGAATTGTGATGACTCATGGTGTCGACGCCACAGCTACCTTGCCGCCTGGTGTCGTCGCATCCCCGTTGCAATTTGCTGAGGATGTCGCAATTGTGACATCCAAGGAAGTAATGGGATTGCTGCCGCCACAGCGACCCCATGGCCAGATGCCGATGCAAACCCGTCACAATACATGGGGCGAACGTCAAAATTGTGATGTACGCCGCATGCATTGCGACAAGATTTGTGCTAGAATAAAGTGGTTAAATTATGAAGGACAGGTGTCAAGATTTTGATGTCAAAGGATAGACATCGTAACTTGCAACTAAAAAACAACGATGTCTATTACTGTTGCAGTGGTGACACATTACTGTCATAATTTTGACACTTAACCATCGCAAATTGATGCCAAATGTATTAGTGATGCTACTCCACAATGCAATGCAATGCATACTCCATTGATAAACTCCACAATTGCATATTTGCTTAACCATGCTAAAAGAAAGAAATGGAAAAGAAGCAAGTTTGAGATACCAACCTTGGTCCAAGCTAGGGTAAGGATAGTTGTAGTAGAGCTCCCCTAATCTCCCTCCAAAACCTAACTATCTCTAAAATTAGAGAGTGGGTAGACACCCCACTAGTTTGGCCAAGACTGTCTAATAAAGCCTTCCCACTAACTTATTTTAGCAAAAACACTAAGCCACTACTTCTTACAAACTTGTCTCCTCTAATGGTTCATTGATAGCCCTCACGAGCTCTGAGTCATGACCCTCGAAAGATTGACCTCAAAATGTACTTAGAGCACCTTGGAGACTCCTCGGTATAGGTTGGCCGCAAATGATGGATGGTCTTGATGGCCAAAACAAGGGTGTGACTAGGGTTCGCCCACCCATTCAGAGCTAATGGCACTGATGATTCGATGCCAAGATCAACTGTTTCAAAGTTATGTTGTGGTGCACCTATGAACTAAGGCACACTATGAGTTTTGGCATTGACCAAGATCACTGTGCCGAATCCAAATGGAATATGATCTCTTGAAAATGAGATAGGTTATTTTAGGCCTTACTATCACTGTCTTGTAGCATTTGATAGTTCATCAATAGTTCTCATGAGCTTTAAGTTATGACCCTCTAAAGATCAACCTCAAAATCCACTTAGAGCACCTTGGAGACTCCTCGGTACGGGATGGTCAAAAATGATCGATGATCTTTGTGGCTGGAACAAGGGTGTGATTAAGGTTCACCCACCCATCTAGAGCTAATGGCACTGATGATTTGATGCCACAATCAGCGATTTCAAAGTTACGTTGTGGTGCACCTATGAACTGAGGCACACTGTGAGTTTTGGCATCGAGCGAGATTGTTGTACCGAATCCAAACAAAATGTGATCTCCCAAAAGTGAGATAGGTTATTCTAGGCCTTAGTATCACTATCCTATAGCATTTGATAGTTCATTGATAGTCCTCACGAGCTTTGAGTTATGACCCTCAAAAGATTGACCTCAAAATGCACTTAGAGCACCTTGGAGAGTCCTCAGTACGAGGTGGCCGCAAATGATGGATGGTCTTCATGGCTGGAATAAGAGTGTGACTAGGGTTCAGCCGCCCATTTGGAGCTAATGGCACTGACGATTCAATGCCACGATCAACAGTTTTAAAGTTATTCTTTGGTGCACCTATGAACTGAGGCACACTGCGAGTTTTGGCATCGAGCGAGATCGTTGTGCCAAATCCAAATAGAATGTGATCTCTCAAAAATGAGATAGGTTATTTTAGACCTTAGTATCACCATCTTGTAGCATTTGACAGTTCATCGATAGCCCTCATGAGCTTCAAGTTATGATCCTCAAAAGATCAACCTCAAAATGCACTTAGAGCACCTTGGAGACTCCTCAGTACGGGATGGCTGCAAATAATGGATGGTCTCCATGGTCAGAATAAGGGTTTGAATAGGGTTCACCCACTCATCCGAAGCTAATGGCATTGATGATTTGATGCCACAATCAACAGTGTCAAAGTTACGCTGTGGTGAACCTATGAACTGAGGCACACTGCGAGTTTTGGCATCGAGCGAGATCACTGTGTAAAATCCAAATGGAATGTGATATCTCAAAATTGAGATAGGTTATTTTAGGCCTCAGTATCACTATCCTATAGCATTTTCCAGTTCATTGATAGACCTCATGAGGTTCAAGTTATGACCCTCGAAAGATCAACCTCGAAATGCACTTAGAGCACCTTGGAGACTCCTTGGTATGGGGTGGGCGCAAATGATGGATGGTCTCCATGGCTAGAACAAGGGTGTGACTAGGGTTCACCAACCCATCTAGAGCTAATGGCACTAATGATTCGATGCCATGATCAACAATTTTAAAGTTACATTGTGGTGCACCTATGAACTGAGGCACATTGCGAGTTTTGGCATCGAGCGAGATTGTTGTGCCGAATCCAAACAGAAAGTGATCTCTCAAAACTGAGATAGGTTATTTTAGGTCTCAACATCACCATCCTATAGCATTTGATAGTTTATCAATAGCCCTCATGAGCTCCAAGTTATGACCCTCAAAAGATCGACCTCAAAACACACTTAGAGAACCTTGGGGACTCCTCGGTACGGGGTGGCCACGGATGATAGATGGTCTCCTTGGTTGGAACAAGGGTGTCACTAGGGTTCACCCACCCACCTGAAGCTAATGGCACTAACGATTCAAACAGTTCTAGCCGTTAGGAGTTAGATTTGGAAAATTTCTCATAGGGTTTTTGTGCTAAGACAAGTTTTATTGCAAATTTGATTGCAAATAAACTCTACAAACTCCCAGAGACCCTAATAATTTTCTAAAAATCTATACTTACCTAAAAAACATGGAATTTATCACAAATCCACTTTATTGGACTAATTGATGGCCAAGGCTTATAGTTGCACCATGGGGTCTTGTGTCCATTACAAATATGGATGGTCATAGGGAGATCATTAGATCTATCTCTAGACCTTATTACATCAAGAAAAGAAAAATGATTAGGTGTTTTTCACTAGTGTTTCATGTATTTCATAAAATTTAAACTATAGAGTTTCCTTCCAAAATGCTCATGTAGCCATTACATTCAAGATTTGAATTTTCTAAAGAAATAAGCTAAATTTTAAGTGACTTATTGAATGTTTCAACTTATAAAATGACTTGAGATTATTATGAGACCTTATTAGGACCTATGTAATGATTCACTTACCCTATGCAAACCTAGACATTACTAAAGTTCAAATCTCATGGTCCTTTACAACTTTTCAATATGAAAGTCTTTCAAAACATTATACAATATTATGACTCTTTATGCTTTCAAATGCCATGATTAGTTGCAAAATTGAAGAAATGAAGTATTCTAATTGTTCATCCGTACTTTTTTTATTTTTCTTATTTGATTAATTTGATAAAAATAGTTTTAATAATCATAATGTCAGGTTTATGTCAAATAAGGAAAAAACCAAATTTGTAATAAGATATCCGTAAGCAATTATCTTTCATATAGTTATAAATGCTCTTAAAATTGTCCTTATAGCCTTGTATCACATGAAAATATGATTTGCAAGAACTTTTTCAATATCTTCCTCTTATAATTCCTTACAAAGAACCTACCAAAATACAAATTAGAAATGTTTGTTCAATCCCAAGAAATGTTCGTTCGGTGTTACTAAAGGGAAGCTCCTGGGACATGTCATTTCTGAAGTTGGAATTTCCATTGATCTAGATAGATTTGAGTCTATTTTGAAGTTAGTGCCTCCTCACAGTCAGAAGGAATTGAAATCTTTCTTTGGAAAGATAAAATTTGTATGCAAATTCATAAGTGGTTTTGCAGAGATAGTCTGCCCCCTCAATGATTTACTCAAAAAGGGGGCTAAAATAGAATGGGTACCAGAGATAAAGAAATCCTTCCAAGATATTGAGGTTGCCATTTCCACAACCCCAATTTTGGTAAGTCCAGATTACAAGTTACCATTCAAGATCTATTCCTTTGCTTCCAAACATTCTTGCATAGGGATCTTGACGCAAAAAAGAGAGAAGGAAGATGAGCGACCCATTTCTTTCATGATTTGTCCTCTAAAGAACGCTGAGTTGAAATATTCAAATCTTGATAAATAGTCCTTTGCGTTAATCAAGGCAGTAAAGAAGTTCCGTCACTACATACTCAGAAGTAAGGTGTATGCAATTGTACCTGACCCAACAGTAAAGATGCTTTTGATGCAGAATGAACTTGGTGAAAGAAGACTAAAGTGGATGGCAATACTTCAAGAATTTGATCTAGAGATTCAACCTATGTGCTTAGTCAGAGGCCAAGGATTATCCAAAATGATCACTAACAACCAAGAAGGAAATCAAAAGGAATTCAAATTTGATGATGAAACTAACGAAGATGATCAAAAGAAGATGGTTGTATCACAAGTTGATATCAATCAAAGTGTGGTGACAGAAGTGTGGTACCAGGATATTGTCTATTATCTCCTACAAGATCAATGCCTTGAATGGATGAACAATTCACAACATAGGGGACTTAAGATGAAATGTGAGTCTTACAAGTTACTTGGTAGCAAGTTGTATAAAAGGAACTACGAAGGGATTTACTTGAAATGCTTAGGACACAAAGAAGCTAAGGATGTCCTGGAGCATTTTCATGATAAGTATGGTACAGGACATAGTTCGGCAGAAGCAACAACTCACATGATTTTAGGATTGGGTTATTTTTGGCCCTCAATATTCAAAGATAATTTTGAACATGTGCATTCTTGTCATACATGCCAAACTAGTGCTAACAAAGAGAGGCACCCAGCAATGCCACTACAATCGGTATACGAGGTGCGCCCTTTCACAAAATGGGGACTAGATTTCATTAGCCCAGTAAACCTGCCATTATCAAATGGACACGCATTCATCATTACAGCTACAGATTACTGCACATGATGGATGGAGGCAAAGACTTTCAGAAATTGCACTACCAAGGTGGTGACAGACTTTTTGGAAGAACATATCGTTACTAGATTTGGAATGCCATTCACTCTTGTATGTGACAATGGGTCTGCATTTGCATCTGCATTCTTGACACAATGGGCATTTGAAAACAAAGTCATCATCAGATTCTCCTTAAATTACTATCCACAAGGAAATGGGGTAACGAAGTCTACAAACAAGAATTTAATCACTGTGATGAAACGACTGTTGAAGGAGAACCCTAGGGATTGGCATACACAATTGAAATATGCCTTGTGGAGAGATCGGGTCATAATGAAAAAGGCCTTGGGTACTTCTCCTTATCTACTTGTTTACAAGAAAGAACCAGTATTCCTGCTCAATCTTAGGATTCCTATTTTAAAATTCATGAGTGGGTATGTCGATGACACTAACAGAGTACAAATCTGACTGATGAATCTTCTGGAAATGGATGAGAAATGAACAACTACATTAGAGCACATGGCTAAATATCAAGCCGTTGTTAAGAGATGGTTCGATAAAAAGGCCATGATAAAATCCTTCAGGATTTCAGACCTAGTCCTACTTTGGGATAAGGCAAAAGAAAAGCTAAGAAGCCATACCAAGTTTCAACGCTTGTGGACAGGCCCATATCAGATTGTCGAAATTCTTGGAGAAAACACATTTAGGCTAAGTTCCTTACAGGGGGAGTTTCTACCTTTTCCCATAAATGGGCAATTTTTGAAACATTATTTTGAAGCCTAAGAGGGAAAAAAAAAAACACATTTAGGCTAAGTTCCTTACATGGGGAGTTTCTACTTTTGCCCATAAATGGGCAATTTTTGAAATATTATTTTGAAGCCTAAGAGGAGAATAAAATAAAAAATAAAAATAAAAAATTAGTTAGGTTTCATTTCCGCATGTAGATTAAATTTTCATTTCTGCAAGAGTGTTTACTTCTGCAAGTGTGTTTCTCTTTTCTAAGTTGTGTGTTTGCTTTCAGTCGCATGTTTTCTTTCAAAGTTAGGTCAGTCCTAGGGGGAAAGGTGTACTTGAGATTTTTTGTCATGATTTTAGTCTGGAAATTAGGAGCCTAGACTAATAAGCTCTTAACACTTTGAAAATTTAAAAGATTTGATTGTGTTAGGTGTTGTTCAATTTCAAGTCAAAGATGACAAGAAATTATCCAAATTCTGACTAATTCAAATAGGAGGGGTCTCCTCGAAAGGTTGCTAAGATCATTGTTCGGTGTAAGAGTTTCTTAAAAAGTTCTAAAAGAGGAATGCAAGGGATGTTCATAAGAGATCAAATCCAAGAAATGACACTGATGTTTTGGCTACACAATCTAAGCATAGTCAAGATACAAAAATTATTTTTAAAAAAAAAGAGAGACGGTGTTAAGTCTGAAGGATTCTACCGGTCTAAAATGGCTAGAGATACTTTACAAAACAAAGCGTCTTGCAGTCAAAAGTATTGTTTGATCAAAAGTAACATTTTAAATGATATGGAACAATTATGTAAAAGGCCTAAAATTAAAAGAACGTGACATCCTACTAAGAGCCCTCGAACTGATTCTCTTATCTGGTCAAGCAATTGATTAACAAAGAATGTTCATGGAAATTTCGAATGAATGAGCTGGGAGGGGTGGAAGATTGTTTTGAGTTGACAGAGGACTTTGATTGATGACATCCTAATACATCAAAAACAATGAATACACGATGCACACACTAAGTTTGAAGGCCTAGACTTCATAAATTTGGATTGAAAGGTCATCTGAGATACACTTGAGGTGTTCAAAGTTCGGTTGGTGTTTGACACAAAGTGAAATAATGTTTTCTGATGAAAAAATGCCTTGGTGATTTCTTCCTTTTTTCAGGTCTATTTGTTGTGGTGTCCACAACACATGCCCCATTTCTCACTAGGAATGGGTACCCCCTACTTTTTTTCGACTCCCGGACTCATAGTTCAGGAGTCGGGAGAAGAAAAATCGGTTAAATAAGTTAGAAAGTTGAGTCTAAAAATCACAAAAAAAATAAAAAAATTGCAAACCAATATATATATATATATATAATAAAAATAATAATAATAAATAAATGAAAATCACATGCGCGTGCATAGAGGCATGCGCATGCAAAGAAAAGTAGGAAGGGAACTTATAAAAAACCCCCTTCCCCCCTTTTTTTAATTTTGTTTTTGAAGAACAAGCGCTGAGGAGAGAAAGGTATGGAAACCTTCCCCCCTCCACCTCCATGCAGCCCTAGTGCTCGCGTGCGTGCCCGACCAGAAGAGAACCCCTAGGGAAATATGTCATCATTTCATTGGTCAAAGGGGGTCATAGGTCACCCTATGACCCCCTTTGACCCATATGAATGATTCTAATATGTGCCTATGAGTCCTAGGACCCCTAGGGACATATCTCGTCATTTAATGGGTCAAAGGGGGTCATAAGTCAACCTATGACCCCCTTTCACACATATTAACAATTCTAATATGTCCCTAGGGGTCCTAGGACCCCTAGGGATGTATGGCATCATTTAATGGGTCAAAAAAGGTCATAGGTCGCCCTATGATCTCCTCTAACCCATATTAACCATTGTAATATGTTTCTAGGGGTCGTAAGATAGCTAGGGACATATGTTGCTATTTAATGGGTTGTAGGGGGTCATAGGTCAACCTATGATCCCCTTTGAACCATATTAACCATTCTAATATGTCCCTAGGGGTCCTAGGACCCCTAGGGACATATGTCAATATTTAATGGGTCAAAGGGGGTCATAGGTCACCTTATGACCCCCTTTGACCCATATTAACCATTCTAATATGTCTCGAGGGTTCCTAGGACCCCTAGGAACATATGTCATCATTTCATGGGTCAAAGAGGGTCATAGGTAAGCCTATCACCCCCTTTGACCCATGTATACCACTTTAATATGTCCCTAGGGATCCTACGACCCCTGGGCACATATCTCGTCATTTAATGGTTTGACCCATATTAACTATTCTAATATGTCCCCAAGGGTGATAGGACCCCTATGGACATATGTTGTTATTTAATGAGTCAAAGGGCATCATAGGTCACCCTATGATCCCCTTTGACCCATATTAACCATTCTAATATGTCCTTATTTGATGGGTCAAAGGGGGTCATAGGTCACCCTATTAGCTCATTTGACCCATATTAACCATTTGAATATGTCCCTAGGGGTCCTAGGACCCCAAGGGACATATGTCGTCATTTAATGGGTCAAAATAGGTCATACGCCACCCTATGACCCCCTTTGACCCATATGAATGATTTTAATGTCCCTAGGGGTCCTAGGACCCCTAGGGACATATGTCATCATCTAATGGGTTAAAGCTGGTCATAGGTCACCCTATGACCCCTTTGACCCATATTAACCATTCTAATATGTCCTCAGGGGTCCTAGGACCCCTAGGGACATATGTTGTCATTTCAGGGGTCAAAGGGTGTCATAAGTCACCCTATGACCCCCTTTAACCCATATGAATGATTCTAATATGTCCCTAGGGATCCTAGGACACCTAGGGACATATCTCATCATTTGATGAATCAAAAAGGGCCATAGGTCAACCTAAAACCCCATTTCCAACATATTAAAGATTTTAATGTCCCTAGGGGTCCTAGCAACCCTACGGATATATGTCATTATTTAATGGGTCAAAAGGAGTCATAGGTCACCTTATGAACTCCTTTGGTACATATTAATCATTGTAATATGTTGCTAGGGGTCCTAGGACCCCTAAGAATATATGATGTCATTTAATGAGTCATAGGCTATCATAGGTCAACATATGACCCTCTTTGACCCATATTAACCATTCTAATATGTCCCTAGTGGTCCTAGAAACCCTACGGACACATGTCATTATTTAATGGGTCAAAGGGGCTCATAGGTCTCCCTAAGACCCATTTTGACACATATTAACCATTCTAATATGTCCCTAGGGGTCCTAGGACCCCTAGGGTCATATGTCATTATTTAATAGGTCAAAAGAGGTCATAGGTCACATTATGACCACTTTTGACTCATGTTTACCATTCTAACATGTCCCTAGGGGTCTTAGGACCCCTAGGGACATCTCTCATCATTGAATGGGTCGTGGGGGGTCATAGGTCAACCTATAACCCCCTTTGACACATATTAACCATTCTAATATGTCCTTAGGGGTCCTAGGACCCCTAGGGACATATGTCATCATTTAATGGTCAAAGGGGTTCATAGGTCAACCTATGATCCCCTTTGACACATTTGAATGATTCTAATATCTCCTTAGGTGTACAAGGACCCCAAGGGACATATGTCATCATCTAATGGGTCAAAAGGGGTCATAGGTCACCTTAGCACCCCCTTTGACCCGTATTAACTATTCTAATATGTCTCTAGCGGTCTTAAGACCCTTAGGGACATATGTCATTATTTAATGTGTCAAAAGGGTTCATAGGTCACCCTATGACCTGCTTTGACACATATTAACCATTCTAATGTCCCTAAGAGTCCTAAGACCCCTAGGGACATATGTCGTCATTTAATGGGTCAAAGGCGATCATAGGTCACCCTATGAGCACTTTTGACCCATGTTTACTATTCTAACATGTCCCTAGATGTCCTACGAACCCTAGGGGCATATCTCATCATTTAATGGGTCATGGGACCTATGACCCCCTTTGACACATATTAACCATTCTAATATGTCCCTAGGGGTCCTAAGACCCCAAGGGACATATGTCATTATTTAATGTGTCAAAAGGGTTCATAGGTCACACTATGACCCACTTTGACCCAGATGAATGATTCTAATATCTCTCTAGGCATCCTATGACCCCTAGGAACATATATCATCATCTAATGGGTCAAAGGGGGTCATAGGGTGCCCTATGACCCCCTTTGACCCACATTAAGCATTATAATATGTCCCTAAGGGTCCTAGGACCCCTGGGGACATATGTCATGATTTCATGGGTCAAAAGGGGTCATAGGTCACCCTATGACCCCCTTTGACCTATGTATACCATTCTAATATGTCCTAGGGGTCCTAGGACTTGTAGGGACATATCTCATCATTTAATGGTTCGTGGGGGGCCATAGTTCAAGCTATGAACCCCTTTGACACATATTAACCATTATAATATGTCCCGAGGGGTCCTAGGACCCCTAAGGACATATGTCATTATTTAATTGGTCAAAGGGGGTCATAGGTCACCCTATGACCCCCTTTGACTCGTATTAACTATTCTAATATATCCCTAGAGATCTTAGGACCCTTAGGGACATACGTCATCATTTAATGGGTCAAAAGGGGGCATAGGTCATCTTATGACCCCTTTTGACCAATGTTTAGCATTCTAATATGTCCCTAGGGGTCTTAGGACCCCTAAGGACATATCTCATCATTTAATGGGTTATGGTAGGTCATAGGTCAACCTATGACCCCCTTTGACCCATATTAACCATTCTAGTATGTCCCTAGGGACATATGTCATCATTTAATGGGTCAAATGGAGTCATAGGTCACCCTATGACCCCTTTTGACTCATATGAATGATTTTAATATGTCCCTAGGGGTCTTAAGACACCTAGGGACATATCTTGTCATTTAATGAGTCAAAGGGGGTCATAGGTCAACATATGACACCTTTTCACATATATTAACGATTCTAATATGTCCTTAGGGATCCTAGGATCGCAAGGGACACATGTGATTATTTAATGAGTCAAAAGAGGTCATAGGTCACCCTATGACCTCCTTTGACCCATATTAACCATTGTAATATACGCTATGGGTCCTATGACCCCTAGGGACATATGTTGTCATTTAATGGGTCATGGAGGGTCATAGGTCAACCTATGAACCTGTTTGACTCATATTAACTATTGTAATATGTCTCTAGGCGTCCTACGACCCCTAGGGACATATGTCATTATTTAATGGGTCAAAGGGGGTCATAGGTCACCCTATGACCCCCTTTGACCCATATTAACCATTCTAATATGTTCCGAGGGTTCCTAGGACACTTAGGGACATATGTCATCATTTCATGGGTCAAAGGGGGTCATAGGTCAGCCTATGACCCCCTTTGACCAATGTATACTATTTTAATATATCCATAGGGGTCCTACGACCCTTGGTGACATATCTCATCATTTAATGGTTTGACTGATATTAACCATTCTAATATGTCCCTAGGGGTGATAGGACCCCTAGGGACATATGTCATTATTTAATGGGTTAAAAGGGCTCATAGGTCACCCGATGACCCCTTTTGACCCATATTAACCATTCTAATATGTCCCTATTTGATGGGTCAAAGGGGGTCATAGGTCACCCTATTACCCCATTTGACCCATATTAACCATTTGAATATGTTCCTAGGGGTCCTAGAACCCCAAAGAACATATGTGGTCATTTAATGGGTCAAAAGGGGTCATAGGTTACCCTATGACCCCCTTTGACCCATATAAATGATTCTAATATGGCCTTAGGGGTCTTAGTACCTCTAGGGATATATCTCATCATTTAATGGGTCAAAGGGTGTCATAGGTCAATTTATGACCCCTTTTCACACATATTAACGATTCTAATCTGTCCCTAGGGGTCCTAGGACCTCTAGGAACATATGTCATCATTTAATGGGTCAAACGGGATCATAGGTCACCCTATGACCTCCTTTGACCCATATTAACAATTGTAATATGTCACTTGGTGTCCTAGGACCCCTAGGGACAGATCTTGTCATTTAAAGAGTTGTGAGGGGCCATAGGTCAACCTATGACCCCCTTTGACCCATATTAATATGTCGTTATTTAATAGGTCAAAGGGGGTCATAGGTCACCCTATGACCCCCTTTGACCCATATTAACATTCTAATATGTCTCGAGGGTTCCTAGTACCCCTAGGGACATATATCATCATTTCAAGGGTCAAAGGGTTTCATAAGCCAGCCTATGACCCCCTTTGAGCTATGTATACAATTCTAATATATCCCTAAGGGTCCTACGACCCTTGGAGACATATCTCGTCATTTAATGGTTTGACCCATCTTAAGCATTCTAATATGTCCTTGGGAGTGATAGGACCCCTAGGGACATATGTCATTATTTAATAGGTCAAAGGGGGTCATAGGGTGACCCATATTAACCATTCTAATATGTCACTATTTGATAGGTCAAAGGGGGTCATAGGTCACCCTATTACTCCATTTGACCCATATTAACTATTCGAATTTGTCCTTAGAGGTCCTAGCACCCCAAGAGACATATGATATCATTTAATGGGTCAAAAGGGGTCATAAGTCACCCTATGACCCCCTTTGACCAATATGAATGATTCTAATATGTCCCTATGGGTCCTAGGACCCTTAGGGACATATGTCATCATCTAATGGGTCAAAGGGGGTCATAGGTCACCCTATGACCCCCTTTGACCCATATTAACCATTTTAATATTTTTCTAGGGGTTCTAGGACCCCTAGGGACATATGTTGTCATTTCATGTGTTAAAAGGTGCCATAGGTCACCCTATGACCCCCTTTGACCCATATGAATGATTCTAATATGTTCTTAAGGGTCCTAGGACCCCTAAGGACATATCTTATTATTTAATAGGTTAAAGGGGGTTATAAGTCAACGTATGACCCCGTTTCCAACATATTAACCATAGGAACATATGTCATCATTTAATGGATAAAAAAGGGTCATAGGTCACCCTATAAGATCCTTTGACCCATATTAACCATTGTAATATGTCGCTTTGGGTCTTATTACCCTTAGGGACATATGTTGTCATTTAATGGCTTATGGGCGGTCATAGCTCAACCTATGATCTCCTTTGACCCATATTAACAATTCTAATATGTCCCTGAGGGTCTTAGGACCCCTAAGGACATATGTCATTATTTAATGCATCAAAGGGGGTCATAGGTCACCCTATGACACCCGTTTACCCATATTAGCCATTCTAATATGTCCCTAGGGTTCTTGGGATCTTCAGGGACATATGTCATCATTTTATGGGTCAAAGTGGGTCATAGGTCAGCCTATCACCCCCTTTGACCCATGTATACCATTTTAATATGTCCCTAGGGGTCCTACGACTCTTGAGGACATATCTCATAATTTAATTATTTGACCCATATTAACCATTCTAATATGTCCCTAGGGGTGCTAGGACCCTTGGGGACATATGTCGTTATTCAATGGGTCAAAGGGACCTATGACCCCCTTTGACTTATATTAACCATTCTAATATGTTCTTATTTAATGGGTCAAAGGGGGTCAGAGGTCACCCATTTGACCCATTTGACCCATATTAATCATTCTAATATGTCCATAAGGGTCCTAAGACCCCTTAGGACATATGTTATCATTTAATGAGTCAAAGGAGATTATTGTTCACCCTATGAACACTTTTGACTTATGTTTACCATTCTAACATATCCCTAGGGGTCGTAGAATCCCTAAGAACATATCTTATCATTTAATGGGTCGTGGGGGGTCATAGGTCAATTTATGACCCCCTTTTACCGATACTAACCATTCTTATATGTCCTAGGGGTCCTTGGACCCCTAAGGACATATGTCATTATTTAGTAGGTCAAATGGCATCATAGGTCACCCTATAACTCCCTTTGACCCATATTAACTATTCTAATATGTCCCTAGGAGTCCTAAGACCCTTAAGGACATATGTCATCATTTAATGGGTCATAGGTCACCCTATGACCCCCTTTGACCCTAATAAATGATTCTACTATGTCCCTAAGGATATATGTGATCAACTAATGGTTCAAAGGGGATCATAGGTCACCCTATGACCCCCTTTAACCCATATTAACCATTCTAATACGTCCTTATAGGTCCTAAGAACCCTAGGGACATATTTCATCATTTAATGGATCATGGGAGCTCATAAGTCAACCTATGACCCCCTTTGAGCCATACTAACCATTCTACTATGTCCTTAGGGGTCCTAGGACCCCTATGGATATATGTTGTTATTTAATGGATCAAAGGGAGTCATAGATCACCCTATGACCCCTTTGACCCATATTAACCATTCTAATATGTCTGTAGGGGTCCTAAGTCTCTTAGGAACATATGTCATCATTTTATGTGTCAAAGGAGGTCATAATTCACCCTATGACCCCCTTTGACCCATATGAATGATTCTAGTATGTCCCTAGGGGTCCTAGGACCCCTATGAACATATCTCTTCATTTAATGGGTCAAAGGGGGTCATAGGTCAACCTATGCCGCCCTTTCACACATATGAACGATTCTAATATGTCCCTAGGGGTCCTAGGACCCCTAGGTACATATGTCTTCATTTAATGGGTCAAAAGGGGTCATAGGTCACCCTATTACCTCCTTTGACCCATATTAACCATTGTAATCTGTCGCTAGGGGTCCTAGGAACCCTAGGGACATATGTTGTCATTTAATGGGTCATGGGGGGTCATAGGTCAACCTATCACAACATTTGATCCATATTGACCATTCTAATATGTCCTTAGGGGTATTAAGACCCGTCGAGACATATGTCCTTATTTAGTTCGTTAAAGGGGTTCATAGGTCATCTTATGACCCCCTTTCACCCATATTAACTATTCTAATATGTCCCTAGGGGTCCTAGGACCCCTAGGGACATATGTCATCATTTCACGGGTCAAAGGGGTTATAGGTCATGCTATGACCCCCTTCTACCCATATTAACCATTCTAATAAACTATAGGTCAAAGGGGGTCATAAGTCACCCTATGACCCCCTTTGACCCATATTAACCATTCTAATATGTCCTCAGGGGTCTTAGGACCCTTAGGGACATATGTCGTCATTGAAGTGGTTAAAGGATCCTATGAACCCCTTTGACCTATATGAACGATTCTAATATGTCTTTAAGGGTCTTAGTACCTGTAGGAACATATGTTGTCATTTAATGGGTCAAAATTTTGAACTATATGACCGATTCCAATATGTCCCTATGGGTTCTAGGATACCTAAGGACATATGTCATTATTTAATGTGCCAAATTAGGTCATAGGTCAACCTATGACCCCCTTTGACACATATTAACCATTCCAACATGTCCCTAGGGGTCCTAGGACCCCTAGGGACATATGTCATCATTTAATGGGTCAAAGGGGTTCATAGGTCACCCTATGACCCCCTTTGACCCATATGAACCATTCTAATATCTCCTTAGGCATCTTAGGACCCCTAGGGACATATGTCACTATCTAATGGGTCAAAAGGGGTCATAGGTCACCCTATGAACCCCTTTGATGCATATTAACTATTCTAATATCTCCTTATGGGTCTTAGGAAGACTAGGGACATATGTCATCATTTAATGTATCAAAGATCTATGACCCCTTTTGACTCATGTATACTATTATAATATGTACCTAGGGGTCCTAAGACCCCTAGCGACATATCTTGTCATTTAATGGGTCATGTGAACTATGACCCCCTTTGATCCATATTAATTATTCTAATATGTCCTTAGTGGTCCTAGGAGCCCTAGGGACATATGTCATTATTTAATGGGTCAATGACCTATGACCCCCTTTGACCCATACTAACCATTCTAATATGTCCCTAGGGGTCCTTGGACTCTTAGAGACATATGTCATTATTTATTGACCTATGACCCCCTTTGGCACATATTAACCATTCTAATATGTCCCTAGGGGTCCTAAGACCCCTAGAGACATATCTCGTTATTTAATGGGTCAAAGGTGGTCATAGATCAACCTATGACCCCCTTCACACATTTTGATGATTATAATATGTCCCGAGGGATCCTACGACACCTAGGAACATATGTCATCATTTATTGGGTCAAAAGGGGTCATAGGTCACCTTATGACCTCTTTTGACACATATTAACCATTGTAATATGTCGCTAGGGGTCCTAAGAGCCCTAGGGACATATGTTGTCATTTAATGGGTTGTGGGGGATCATAAGTCAACTTATGACCTCCTTTGACCAATATTAACCATTTTAATATGTTCTTAGGGGTCCTAGGACCCTTAGGGACATATGTCCTTATTTAATGGGTCAAAGGGGGTCATAGGGCACCCTATCACCCCCTTTGACCTATATTAACCATTTTAATATCTCCCTAGGGGTCCTAGGACCCTTAGGGATATATGTCATCATTTCATGAGTCAAAGGATGTCATAGGTCACCCTATGACCCCATTTGACTCATATTAACTATTCTAATATGTGGCTAGGGTTTCTAGGACCCCTATAGACATCTGTCATTATTTTATGGGTCGTGGGGGTGTCATAGGTCAACCTATGACCCCTTTTAACCCATATTAGCTATTCTAGTATGTCCCTAGGGGTCTTAGAACCCCTAGTGATATATTTTGTCATTTAATGGGTCAAAGAGGGTCATAGGTCACCCTATGACCCATATGAATGATTCTAATATGTCCCTAGGGGTCCTAGGACCCCTAGGGACATATGTCATCATCTAATGGGTCAAAGGGGGTCATAGGTCACCCTATGACCCCCTTTGACCCATATTAACCATTCTTATATGTCCCTTTGGGTCCTAGGACCCCTAGGGACATATGTCATGATTTAATAGGTCAAATGGGGTCATAGGTCACCCTATGACCACCCTTTGACTCATGTATACTATTCTAATATGTCACTAGGGGTGCTAGGACCCGTAAGGACATATCTCATTATTTAATGGGTCATGGGGGGTCATAGGTCAACTTATGACCCCCTTTGACTCATATTAATTATTCTAATATGTCCTTAGGGGTCCCAAGACCCCTAAAGACATATGTCATTATTTAATGGGTCAAAGGAGGTCATAGGTCACCCTATGACCCCCTTTGACATATATTAACAATTCTAATATGTTCCTAGGGGTCCTATATGTCATCATTTAATGGGTCAAACATACCTATGACCCCCTTTGACCAATATTAACTATTCTAATATGTCCCTAGGGGTCCCTAGGGACATATCTCATCATTTAATGGGTCAAAGAGGGTTATATGTTGCCCTATGACCCATATGAATGATTCAAATATGACATATTTTTCGTCATCTAATGGGTGACCTATGACCCCCTTTCACTCATATTAACCATTCTAATATGTCCCTAGGGCCCCTAAAGACATATTTCATCATTTAATAGGTCAAAGGGGGTCATAGGGCCCTTTGACCCATGTATACTATTCTAATATGTCACTAGGGGTGCTAGGACCCCTAAGGACATATCTCATCATTTAATGGGTCATGAGGGGTCATAGGTTAACCTATGACCCCTTTTGACCCATATTAACCATTCTAATATGTCCCTATGGGTCTTAGGACCCCTAGGGACATATGTCGTTATTTAATGGGTCAAAGTGGGTCATAAGTCACCCTATGACCCCCTTTGACACATATTAACTATTTTAATATGTCCCTTTGGGTCCTAGGACCCGTAAGGACATATGTCATCATTTTATGGGTCAAAGTCAGTCATAGGTCACCCTATGACACCCTTTGACCTATATTAACCATTCTAATATGTCCATGGGTCAAAGGGGGTCATAGGTTACCCTATGACCCCTTTTGACCCATATTAACCATTTTAATATGTTGCTAGGAGTCCTAGGACCCATAGGGACATATGTTGTCATTTAAATGATCAAAAGACCCTATGACCCCCTTTGACTTATACGAACGATTCTAATATGTCCTTAGGAGTCCTAGAACTCGTAGGGACATATGTCATCATTTAATGGGTCAAATTTTTGACCTATATGAACAATTCTAATATGTCCCTAGGGGTCCTAGGATCCCTAGGGATATATGTCATTATTTATTGACCTGTAACCCCCTTTGACACATATTAACCATTCTAATATGTCCCTAGGGGTCTTAAGACCACTAGGGACATATGTCATCATTTAATGGGTCAAAAGGTTTCATAGGTCACCCTATGACCTCCTTTGACCCATATAAACATTCTAATATGTCCCTAGGGGTCCCAGTACCTCTAAGACATACTTCGTTATTTAATGGGTGAAAGGGGGTCATAGGTCACCCTATGACCCCCTTTGACTAATATAAACGATTCTAATATATCCCTAGGGGTCCTAGGACCCATAGGGACATATGTCATCATTTAATGATTCAAAAGGTGTCATAGGTCACCCTATGACCCCCTTTGACACATATTAAGCATTGTAATATATTGCTAGGGTTCCTAGGACCCCTAGGGACATATGTCATCATTTAATACATCAAAGGGGGTCAATGGTTGACCTATTACACCCTTTGACACTCATATATATATATATATATATATATATAACGTTATTATATTTATAAAAATAATAATAATAAAAATTATATTTATAGATTGTAATAAGATTAACATAATATATTATTATATATTAATAGATTATATCTTATATCTTTACATTACATTATTCTATATATATATATATATATATATATATATATATATATATATATATATATATATATATATATATATATATATATATATATATATATATATATATATATATATATATATATATAATATTAAAATACGTCTTTATATAGTAATATAAGTGAAATAATTTATAAATCATAAGCTATAACTTTTAAACACAATTTTTTCTCCAAAATGGGTTGGCATATGAAATTTCCCACCCAAATTCTGCCGAAGCATATTGAATATCTGATTAGGCTTGGTATTTACCAAGTCTATTTGGTCAACCCAAAAGAGGTGTTTGAAGAGGGGTTCAGTGATACTCATACTTCGGGTGGCTGTCTGATAATGTTATTTTGATCGAGATTGAATGAAACAAAAATGACTTTTTTAATATCACTCACGAGATTCCATCAATATAATTTCTTTCAAATTCTAAATTTGATAAGTATGTATTAGTTAATTATCAATGAAGATTATTATAAAGTGCTGATTGATATACTAATTGAAAAATAGCTATAACTTTCAAACGATATAACATTTTTTAAATCTAAAAGTGGCGTCACATTCTATGCTTTGTCTAGTATAAGAAAAAAATAAAAAAAATAAATTTGATAAAATTTTCTATTAGTTAAGGTGGTTAGACACAAAACTCTTTTTTTCGAAAAAGTTTTGGTAGAAAATTCATATTTAATCATTTATTTGGAATAAAAATATCAAAAAATATGCATCACATCCGAGCATGAGTCTACTTTTCATATCTATAATTATATAAAAAAAATATTATCATTTGATTTTGATTAAGGTGGTCAGGCATACACCTACTTTTTATTTTTGCCCTAAAATTTTCATAGTACTGCATTAAAATTCAAACTTTTGACCAATCAATTATTTTTTTCTCTTGATAAGGCCTAGTAGTTTAGAAACTACATTCAATTTCTTACAAATTATTTTCATACAACTTTTTGATATAAAGTCCATAACCACTTTAAAATTATGTGTCAAGTTGACATAATGTTGATTTGTTAATTTTTCACTACCACTTAAGGCTATAGTTTGGTTGACCATGATCTTGCACATACCCCATATGTCATAATTGTAAGTGTCAAAAGGGGTCATAGGTCATGTTATGGCCCCTTTCAACCCATATAAATGATTCTAATATATCCCTAGGTGTCCTAGGACCCCTAGAGACATATGTCATCATGGAATGTATTGCAAGGGATCATAGGTCATCCTATGGTCCTTTTCAAACCATATAAAAAATTTTAACATGTCCCTAGGGGTCCTACAACCACTAGTGACATATGTCATCATGAAATGTATCAGAAGTGATCATAGGTCATCCTATGGCCCCTCTCAACCCATATAAATGATTGTAATATGTCCCTAGTGATCTTAGAACCTCTAGAGACATATATCATCATGGAATATGTCGAAAGGGATCATAGGTCACATTATGACCCCTTTTGACTAATATAAATGATTTTAATATGTCTTTAAGGGTCTTAGAACCTTTAGAGAAATATGTCATCATGGAATGTGTTGAAAGGGGTCATATGTCATCCCATGACCCCTTTTGACCAATATAAATGATTCTAATATGTTCCTAAGGTTCCTAGGGCCTCTTGCGACATATGTTGTAATAAAATGTGTCGAAAAGGGTCATAAGTCATCATAATACCCCTTTCAATGAATATAAACAATTATAATATGCACCTAGGGGTTCTAGTACCTCTAGAGACATATGTTATAATAAAATGTGTTGAAATTTTAACTCATATAAATAATTTTAATATGTTCTTAGGTGTCCTAGGACCCCTATAGACATATGTCATCATGGAGTATGTCAAAAGAGGTCATAGGTCATCCTTTTGTACTTTTAAACCTATATAAACAATTGTAATATGTCCCTAGGGGTCCTAAGATACCTAGCGACATATGTCATCATGGAGTGTGTTGTTAGGGGTCGTAGGTCATCCTATGGCTCGTTTCAACACATACAAACGATTGTAATATATCCCTAGGGGTCCTAGGACCCCTACCAACATATGTCATTGAGGAATGTCTCAAAAGTGGTCATAAGTTATCCTATGGCCCCTTTCCACTCATATAATTGACTATAATATGTCTTTAGTGTTCTGAGGGCCCCTAGAGACATATTAAAATAGAATGTGCCGAAAGGGGTCATAGGTCATCTTATGACACATTTTGACCTATACAAATAATTATAATATGTCCCTAGGGGTTCTATGACTCCTAAAGACATATGTTAATAAAATGTGTCAAAAGGGGTCATACATCATCCTATAACCCCTTTTGATCTCTATAAATGGTTATAATATGTCAATTGAGGTCTTAATACCCGTAGTGACATATGTCATCATGAAACATGTTGAAAAGGATTTTCTATCATCCTATGGCTCCTTTTGACCCATATAAACAATTGTAATATGTCTCTAGGGGTCCTAGAACCTCTAGTGACATAGTCATCATAGAATGTATTAAAAGGTGTCATAGGTCATCTTATGGCCACTTTCAAACCATATAAATGATTGTAACATGTCCCTAGGGGTCCTAGGACCCCTAGCAACATATGTCATCATATAATGTGTTGAAAGGGGTCATAGGTGTATATGAGCAATGTTAGTATGCTAATAGAAACCAAATTTAAATAAAGCTTCTACAAACTAAACAAAATTCATAAATTTCAAGAAAGATTAAGATGAACTCTCAATTGAGAATATGAGCCATTAATGGACTCTCTCAATGAGAAGCTCTCTTGTTGAGTGGTTTTGTCTAAATAGATAGGATGTATGCTCAAGCTTATGCTTCAAAAAGGGCTTCAAATGGAGTTGGAATTTGGGTGTGAGTGTATGATTTTGATGTAAAATGGCTTCTTAAAATGGCATTATGACTTTACTTCATGAATTTTGTTATTTTACAAAGGGGAAGGATCCAATTTATAGGCAAGAGGCTTGAGGGATTGAGGGCTAAGATGCAAGGATGGGAAAAAGCTCATGGAGGGCTCAGATTGCATGAGAAGAGAGCACATGGATTGTGCTTCCTTACAACCAATCAAGGAGTGACACATGTCACATGGTGAGAGGATGGAGGAAAAGGGAAGGACGAGTCAACACAGGAGGCTCAAGGGATAAAATCTTCATAAAGACCCTCATAATGGCTTGTAAGAGCAATAAAAGGGCTTGGAAGAGTCATTTATGGCCTAGTGGGCTTCATAAAGTTTTATGGTTGAGATATTTTGAGGGAGATGAGAGCAATTTCAACTTGGGTTTGATTAGGAGGGTTTTAAGCTTGCTTAGGATTGTGCAAATGATTAGAGGATGGATTAGGATGGTTTAAGATTAGCTTAGGGATAGGCAAGTCTTTGGCATTTAATGAGGGTGGGTGAAGGAGGAGATATTTGTTAACTTTGGCTTGGGTTAGGAAGTTTTAAATCATGTTTAGGGAATCTGACAAGGTTAGGAGGGGATTAGGATTTTTAAAGACATCTTCTAGAAGAGTCTAGACTTTGGATGAGGATAAAGACTTTCTAAAATAGTCTAGAATTTCCTAGGATGAGGATGAAGACTTTCTAGAAGAGTCTAGAACTTCTTAGGATGAGGATAAATTAGATTTTTAAGAAATAAATAAAGTTTTATTTATTTCAAGGGTTTGGGTTGAGGAGATATTTATTAAAACTTTTTTTAATAAACATGAGAATTAATATTTAATCTTAATTAAATATTTGAGTTGAGATTAGGGGTAGGAAATGATAGGATTAGCCTTTAATCAAAATTAAAGAAGGATTAGAAGATTTTGGAAGAGGTTAGTGCTCTTAAGGAAATTGGCCAAGTTTTGGGCAAAAAATAAATTTTTTAATTTATTTTGGATTTTTTGGTCAATTTATTAATTAAATAATTAATAAATGAGGAAATAATGTTTAAATAAAATTTAAACATTCTTGGGAGGGATTCCTTAATTAAATATTTTTAATTAAGATAAAAGAATTTAATGGCATAAAAATAAATAAATAAATTAATAAATGATGATGTCATCAGAAATTTTTCAAAAAATAAAAATATTTTATTTTCTAAAGGTTTTTAGGTGTCTACAATAGGTCATCCTATGGCCCCTTTTGACCCATATAAATGATTTTAATATGTCCCTAGTAGTCTTTGTACCTGTAAAGACATGTCATTATAGAATGTGTCCAAAGGCATCATAGGTCATCCTATTAACCCTTTCATCCCATATAAATGACTCGAATATATCCCTAGGACCCCTAGAGACATATATCATCATGAAATGTGTTGAAAGGTGTCATATTTCATTCTATGACCCCTTTCAACCAATATAAATGATTATAATATGTCCTTATGGGTCCTAAGACCCCTAAAGATATGTGTTCTCATGGAATGTGTCAAAATGGGTCAGAGGTCATCCTATAGCCCTTTTCGATCCATATAGATGATTCTAATATGTCCCTAGGTGTCCTAAGACACTTAGAGATATATGTCATCATGAAATGTGTTGAAAGGAGTCATAGGTCATGCTATGGCTCCTTTCAACCTCTATAAACAATTGTAATATGTCCCAAGGGGTCCAAAGACCCCTCGAGACATATGTTGTCATGGAATGTATCAAAAGGGATCATAGGTCAACCTATGGCCCCTTTAGACCCATATAAATGATTGTAATATGTCCCTAAATTTTTTAGGGCCTCTAGAGACATAGTATAATAAAATGTGTCGAAAAGGGTCATAGTTCATCCTATAACCCTTTTTGACTTATATAAACAATTTTAATATGTTCCTAGGTGTCTTAGGACCCATAGAGATATATGTCATCATAGAATGTGTCAAAAGGGGTCAAAGGTCATCCTATGGCCCCTTTTGACTCATATAAATAATTCTAATATGTCTCTCGGGGTCCTAGGGCCCCTACAGAAACATGTTATTATAGAATGTGTCAAAAGGGATCATAAATTATCCTATGGTGACTCTCGACTCATATAAATGATTCTAATATGTCCTTAGAGATCCTAGGACCCCTAGAGACGAAAGTCATCATGGAATCTGTCAAAAGGGGTCATAGGTTATCCTATGGCCCCTTTCAACATATATAAATGATTCTAATATGCCTTTAGGGGCCCTAGGATCCCTAGAGAGATATGTCTTCATAGAATATTTTGAAAGGTGTCATAGGTCATCCTATGGCTCTTTTCATTCCATATAAATGATTCTAATATGTCTATAGAGATCTTAGGACCCTTAGAGACATACGTCATTATGGGATGTGCCGAAATGGGTCATAGGTCATCCTATGGCCCCTTTCAACCCATATAAATGATTCTAATATGCTCCTAGGTGTACTAGGATCCCTAAAGACATATGCCATCATTGAATGTGTCGAAAGGGGTAATAGGTTTTCATATGGCCCCTTTCAACCTATGTAAATGATTCTAATATGTCTCTAGGGGCTCTAGGACTGCTAGACACATATGTCATCATAGAATGTGTCAAAAAAGGTCATAGGTCATTGGATGGCCCTTTTTGACCCATATAAATGATTCTAATATGTCCCTAGGGGTCCTAAAACCCTTAGAGACATGTTGTCATAGAATGTGTTGAAAGGGGTCATAGGTCATCCTATGGCCCCTTTCGACCCATATAAATATATGTAATATGTCCCTATGGGTCCTAGGGCCCCTATAGACATATGTCATCATGGAATATGTCAAAAGTGGTCATAGGTTATCTTAATGTCCCTTTCGACCCATATAAACAAATTTTAATATGTCCCTAGTGCCCCTTGAGACATATGTCATCATGGAATGTGTCAAAAGGGGTCATAGTTCATCCTATGGCTTCTTTCAACTCATATAAATGATTATAATATGTCTCTAGAGATCATAAGCCCCCTAGAGAAATATGTCATCATGGAATGTATCGAAAAGGGTCATAAGTCATCCTATGGCTCTTTTTGACCCATATAAATGATTCTAATATGTTGTTAGGGACCCTCCCTAGCACCCCTAGCAACATGTGTCATCATAGAATGTGTTGAAAGGGGTGATAGGTCATCCTTTGACCCCTTTCAACCCATATAAATAATTCTAATATGTTCCTATGGGCCCTTGGACCCCTAGACACATATGTCATTATGGAATATGTCATAAGGTATCATAGGTCATCTTATGGCCCCCTTCAACCCATATAAACAATTATAATATGTCCTTTGGGGTCCTATGACTGCTAGAGACATATGTCATCATGAAATGTGTTGAAAGGGGTTATAGGTCATCCTATGGCCCCTTTTGACCCACATAAATGATTATAATATTTCTTGAGGGGTCTTAGGGGCCTTGGAGACATATTTTGTAATAAAATGTGTCAAAGGGGTTTGTTAGGTCATCCTTTGGCCCCTTTCAACCCATATAAATGATTCCAATATGTCCCTAGGGGTCCTAGGGCCCCTAGAGACATATGTCATTATAAAATGTGTTGAAAGAGGTTATACGTCATCTTATGGGCACTTTTGATCCATATAAACAATTCTAGTATGTCCCTAGTGGTATTAGGACCTCAAGAGACATGTTGTCATGGAATGTGTCAAAAGGGGTCATAGATCATCCTATGGCCCATTTTGACCCATATAAATGATTGTAATATGTCCCCAGGGGTCCTTGGACTCTTAGAGACATATGTCATCATGGAATGTGTAGAAAGGGGTCATAGGTCATTCTATTGACCCCTTTCAACCCATATAAATGATTCTAATAATAATAGCAACAATATTATATGTTGTTATAGCAACAAATAAACATTATATTATAAAAAAAAATAATATAGTAAAAATAATAAAAATATAATATAATAATCATATATATATTAATATATATATTATAATTATAGATTATAATAATAATTACATAATATATTATTATATATTAATAACATATGTCATAATAACAATAATATATAATAATAATAATATATATTAGATCATAATTTATAGATGATAATAATAATAATAATATATATTAATAACATATATAATATGTTATGTTATTATATTTAATAATAATATAGTAAAAATAATAATAATCTAATCTAATAATTTCATATATATATATATATATATATATATATATATATATATTAATAATAGTAACATAAATTATTATATTTAATAATAATAATGTAATATAATAATTTCATATAAATATATATATATATTTATAGATTATAGTAATAGTAACATACATTATTATGTTTAATAATAATATAATATAATAATACATTATAAGGTAATCCATAACTCATTACTCATATATTTTGGTAATTCATAACTCATTACTGACAATAATGAATACTAATTTGTTTTTCCCTCCAATATTTGGATGACAATATCGGATATCTAATTTGAAATTGGGTATTTGATTTGAAATTGGATACCCAATATTTACTTGCATTAGTTTCCCAAAATATTCCCTATCATTGCAAACCCGACAACATCACTTTTTGTGGGCCTTTTTCAGGAGTTTTAGGAAAAGTCATGTTTTGGTGCCCAAACAATAAAAAATAAAATGATAATGTCTCTAGGTGTCTAATATTGTCATCTGAATGGGGAGTAGTAGTCATCATAAGGCTAAACATAAAAGGAAGGTATCCAATGAAGACATTGTGGCATATAGGGAAAGAGACAAAATTGAACACTGAAAGAAAAGACAAGGTATGTTAAATGTGAGTCAAGTTGATGATGAATTAGTCAACAGTAAAATCATAGACTCAGATAATGAATATGTATAGTTGAGGAATGAAAATGTACCAATTGAAAATGATAATGCAGGAATTGAAAATTTAGAGAATGAAAATTTGGAGGATAAAATGCTACTAGGTCATAATGTAAATTACATGAGTGACCATCTTGAACATGATAATGCACATGAACCTTACATATCTCCTAACTATAAATGATATGAAGGTTCTTAAACACCAAAATGGATAATTGAAATTGATGAAATGATTATTACTAATTTGGAAAGAAAAAAATCAGGAATAACCATTTAGTTATGGGCTTCAAGACTATATAAGATATTTTTCGGCAACAAGACAATTGTGAAGCAATGTCAAATTTTTATGCACTTATTAAAGATGAAAAATATTAGACCTATGGTTTCCAAATTGAAGATTTTTGTCAATAAAAAGTTGGAAAGAAAATCCATTATTGTGAAAAATCTTTTTAGTGCTCTCAATAGCATTGGGAAAAATAGGAGGGAGAAGGATAAGAGAGCTACTCGAAAGGTTATTACAACCTGTTTGGTAAGTCATCATTTGAGAAAGGGTAGATATATGAGACAAACTTGTATTGACTTGAACCTAAATCATACTACTTTGAAAAGAGCTCTTAGTCAACGAGAGAGAATTGATGATCCTCTTCAAAATGAAACATGGAATTTTGGTGTGAGACTTTCACATTAGAATAAGAAGCTATATGATGATGTCAAGGAAGAAATTACACAATTTTGACACTCTAGCTCATGAGTATCACCCAATGCTAAAGATGTGTTAAAGTTGGAAATTGACATTGAGTATTACCCAATGTTAAAGATGTGTTAAAGTTGAGAATTGGCATTAGAGACGACACACCACATCCTAAACACTATTTGGAGGTAAGTCAAACTATGTTTTTTAAACAATTTAAAGAGAGTCATCCAAGTCTTCATATATCACAAAGGGCTTTTGAATCTTTGAAGCCATTTTATTATGTGCCACTTAAAATTCAAAATAAATATTGTTGCAAATATCATGTCAAATTTTCCATGCACCATGAACTATTACACTCCATCCATTCTACTTTGCATAGTAAAGAAATGTTGGAGAATTGTAGTGCTAGTGGGCTTCCAAAATCATCAAGAGACTTGCAAGATCAATTTTTACATCATAGAGTTGATGGTTATTTTTTTTTATAGAAATTCTTGCTTAAATGAGAAGTGTTCAGAATGTGGTGGCTTATCCAAGTTTGACATGTTTCCATGAGGGGTGTGAACAAGATCTTTGAAAGACAATAGTAAAATAAAAGATATATGAAATTGGAAAATAAAAATTGAAGAGTGGGGGTGAGGGCTCTAGATGTGAATTAGTTACAAAAGAAATTAGTGTGTCTAGTTTTATTTCAAATTTGAAGGCAAATCTTTTCTACAAGTATGCAAGACATAGTCACAGGTCTTAGTGGTTGGATCTATAATTTAGAATGCATAAGAAGACTTTTCCCATTGGCACTATTATATCAATTGTTGATTTTGCTGAGAACTACACATTGCAACCTCAAAATGAGACATAATCTCAATATTAGAACTCCATTCATATTGCTATTTTTGTCCACATAACATATAGAAATGCCCTTGATAATGCAGAAGATGATTAGAATATTATTAGAGAGTATCATTTCTATATGTGTGATGATAGATCTCACTCTCATGAGTTTGTGCAACATTGTTTCAAGAATTATGTTGATTTCTTACAAGAGCATGTAATTGCTATGGATAGACATATCATTTGTTCAAATAACTATATAGGTCAATACAAGAATGCTCACATGTTTCGTTGCTTGTGTAGGATGCACATAGAGAGGAGGGTACCTCATATTTGGAGTTTTTTGAGTTTGGCCATGGGAAAGGGGAACATGATAGAGCAAGGGCATGTGTGAAGAGAGCTCTAGTTAAGGAGCAATAGAAGATTTTAGTACCAGAGCTACTTGATTCTCATAGAATTATTGATTGGTGTAGTTTAGCATTATCATAGGGGGGGACTCTTGATTCAGTGGTATACAAGTTCTTTTGGTTGGTTGAGGAAGGGTCCATAGGTGATAGATCAAATTGTGTTGCAATGAGAGACTCATCAAAAATGCATTCATTTTGGAGCTCTAATTATAGTACATAGACCATTTAGACATGACAACTAGCTTGCTTTTGTCCTAGTTGTTTTCATTTTGATTGAGATCACTGCGAGTCGAATGAGTGGGTGGACACATGGGCTCCACATTATCTTACTCCATTATCTATCATACCCTCTATCAGAAATGATGACATGGAAAGTTCACTTGAGCATAACCATCTATAAGATTTTCTTGAGCTAGGATATGTCTTTGCATTGATTACACCATAAGGGAATGATGAGAAATCTCATTATTGGTTAGTAAATTGTGTAAGAAGTAAACAAAAGCTTGCATAACTAATCAAAAATGACGATGGATTCACATATCCTACTAGTTTAGTGGTTGTCATTGGAATATGGCTGCAGATATACATGCTTAGAAGGAATGAAATTTCTACATTTGAAGACTATTAGAAACAAAAAATAATTCTCATATATTCACATCTTATTATAGCAACAAATTAAAAAAATTTAAAGCATCAAGGAAGACCAAAAGTAAAAGAACTTTTCACTATTACTAATGATAATCATGAAGGCATTTTGGAGACCCTAAAATAGAGAGAGGATCCTATTGGAACACTTGACTAGGTATATTTACTTCTTATGTTATTTTCTTCATAATGATTTAGTGAACTGATGATTATTTTATTTAATACAATAAGTTACTAATATTTTTTATGATATTGGAATGTAGGTACATCATGAAGAAATTGGGGGGGGGGGGGGGGGGGGGGTGGGGGGGTGGGGGGTGGTGTGGTGTTGTTGGGGAGAATTCCTAAGATTTATGATGTATTATGATGTAAAATGAGAAATTTTTTTGTCTATGATTTTTGTAATAATGAAAAAGATAGGTTAAAATAGATACACATTCTAATTTGTATTTTGGTAGGTTCTTTGTAAGGAATTATAAGAAGAAGATATTGAACAAGTTCTTGCAAATCATATTTTTATGTGATACAAGGCTATAAGGACAATTTTAAGAGCATTTATAACTACATGAGTATTGAAGCAATGAGACATTAAAAGATAATTTCTTGTGGATATTTTAAATTACAAGTTTGACTTTATTTTTATTTGACATAAAGCTAACATTGTGATTATTAAAACCATTTTTATCAAACTAATCAAATAAGACAAATTTAGAAAATATGGATGAACAATTAGAATACTTGATTCTTTAAAAAATAATTTGGATAAGGTGTCAATAAGTTTGAATACTCATTCGCAATGAGGCATTGAAACAAGAAATGATTTTATGATGCTAATATTGTGTAAGAATTTTACTACAAGTCTTATCAATGCATTTCATTTGTTCTATGGTGTGAGGTTTCTATTGTATATTTTACTCATTATTTTATTCTAATAATGTGATCTTGTATATTGTCAAAGTTAAACCCTTTTATATTGCTAACATTTGGGACTGAATCATAATGTTGCATTTGATCCTCTCCATAATCATCTTCATGTTCAAGTTCTAGTTTGAATGGTGACTCCTCCTTTGACTTGAGCTAGGTAAAATACCCAATTGCATAGCCTCTTGAAAGCACAAACTTTAAGCTTGATTTTCTAGTTTCTATAGTGTTTCTCCTTTTTGTTGGTTCATCATGGTTACCATGCATTATTACAACCATGATGACTCTTCCTCCATTGGAAAAAAGTGTGGAAACAATGCTTAGCAAATTGATTTTCCCCCTAATATTAACTTGTCTCCTATATTTATTGTTTTTGATTTGTATGCTTTCAAAGGTACTTTTTCAACTAATTTGGATGTAGGTACACTTGAAGAACCCAAGGAGGAGTTAAACAAAGCCATACCACCTATGCCTAAACCATTGGTGGAAGCTATTTTGGACACAAGGATCAGTAAAAAAATATGGAGGAAAACATATTATGAGTATCTAGTATAGTGGAAGGGGAAAATAGTAGCATATGCCACTTGGTTGACTAAGAAGGCTCTTAAGGCCTATGGCATTGAACCTTCACTTCTCAACACTGCAAAGACTAGAGTTTCTTTTATGTAGGGGAGAATGGTGCAAAGAACCTATTTTTTGTTATTTTTTCTTGATGTAATAAGGTCTAGGGATAGATCTAATGATCTCCTTATGACCATCCACTTTTGTAATGGACACAAGACCCCATGGTGCAACTATAAGCCTTGGGCATCAATTGGTCCAATAAAGTGGATTTTTTTGTTATTTCTATGTTTTCTAGGTAGTCTAGGCATTTAGAACACTAGTAGGGTCCCTAGGAGTTTGTGGAATCAATTTACAAGAAAATTTTCAATAAAAGTTGTCTTAGTGCAAAAATTGCAAAAATTGCAAAAATTGCTTAGCAACTTTTGCAATTTTCTTGACAACTTTTCAAAATGTAACTCCTAATAGCTACAACTATCCATAGGTTGGTTTAATTAGTTGCAAATAGCCTATAAAGGCTCTGAACATCCGAAGAAGGAGATAGATTGAAAAAACACATTGTACTTGCTCTCAAATCAATAAGAACTTGCTATTTCCAATGCATTTTTTCTGATTTCTCACATGCAGTACGGAACCAAATGGTTGAAGGGTGAACTATTTGCATTGATAATTTGGCACTATTTATTTATAAGATTTTTTTTTTGGTTTGAAGTCCCTATCAATCATTTTCCAAAATTTATTCAATTTCCAAATACACATCCATAAAAGTGCATAAAAATAACATTCTACGACATTAAAGGATCACCATAGCGTAACTTTGAAACCACTAATCTTGGAATCAAATCATTAGTGCCATTAGCTCCAAGTGGGTAGGTGAACCCTAGTGACACCCATTTTCTAACCATAGAGACCATCCATCGTTCGCAGCCACCCTGTACTAAGGAGTCTCCAAGGTGCTCTAAGTGCATTTCAAGGTCGATCTTCTCAGGGTCGTAACTTAGAGTTTGTGAGGGATATCAATGAAATGTAAAATTCTACAAGATGGTAATGTCGAGGCCTAAAATAATCTATCTCATTTTCGAGGGATCACATTCCATTTGGACTTGTCATAGCAATCTTGCTCGAAGCCAAAACTCATAGTGTGCCTCAGTTCATAGGTCCACCATAGTGTAACTTTGAAACCACTGATCTTGGCATCAAATTGTCAATGCCATTAGCTTTATATGGGTGGGTGAACCCTAGTGCCTCCATCATCCACAGCCACCCTGTACCGAGGAGTCTTGAAGGTGCTCTAAGTGTGTTTTGAGGTTGATCTTCCAAGGGCTGTAACTCAGAGCTCATGAGGGCTATCAATGAACTATTGAATGATACAAAATGGTGATGTTGATGCCTAAAATAACCTGTCTCATTTTTGAGAGATCACATTTTGGTTAGATTCGGCACAGTGATCTCACTTGATGCCAAAACTTGTAGTGTGCCTTAGTTCATAAGTGCACCACAGTGTAATTTTGAAACTACTAATCTTGGCATCAAATTCTCAGTGCCATTAGCTCTAGATTAGTAGGTGAACCCTTTTTTTGACCACAAAGATCCTCCTTCATCCATAGCCACCCTGTACCAAGAAGTCTCCAAGGTGCTCTAAGTGGATTTTGAGGTTGATCTTCTGAGGGTCGTAACTCAGAGCTCGTGAGGTCTATTAATGAATTATCAAATGCTATAGGATGGTGATGCTAAGCCTAAAATAACCTATCTCATTTTTGAGAGATCATCTTCTATTTGGATTTGGCAGATTGATCTCACTCGATGTCGAAATTCATAGTGTGCCTTAGTTCAGAGGTGCACCATAGCATAACTTTGAAACCATTGATCTTGGCATCAAATCATCAGTTCCATTAGCTCTAGATGGGTGGGTGAACCCTAGTGACACTCTTTTTTTATTGCAAGAACCATCCATTGTCCGTAGCTACCTTATACCAAGGAGTCTCCAAGGTGCTCTAAGTGCATTTTGAGGTCAATCTTCCAAGGGTTGTAACTCAGAGGTTGTGAGGGCTATCAATGAATCATCAAATGATATAGGATGATGATGTTGAGGTCTAAAATAACCTATCTCATTTTTGAGAGATCACCTTTTATTTGGATTTGGCACATCGATCTCATTTGATGTCGAAACTTGTAGTGTGCCTTAGTTCATAGGTGGACCACAATGTAACTTTGAAACCACTGATCTTGGCATTGAATTGTTAGGTTCATTAGCTCTAGATGGGTGGGTGAACCCTTGTGACACCCTTTTTCTAGCCACTAAGACTGTCCATCATCCATGGCCACCCTATACTGAGGAGTCTCCAAGGTGCTCTAAATGCATTTTGAGGTCAATCTTCTAAGGGTTGTAACTTGGAGCTCATGAGGGCTATCAATGAACCATTGAATGCTATAGGATGATGATTTCAAGGCCTAAAATATCCTATATCATTTTCAAGAGATCACATTTTGTTTGGATTCAACATAGTGATCTCGCTCAATGCCAAAACTTGCAGTGTGTCTCAATTCATAGGTACACCACAGCATAACTTTGAAATCACTAATCTTGGCATTGAATAATCAATACAATTAGCTCTAGATGGGTGGGAAAACCCTATTGACACCCTTTTTCTAGCCACGGAGACCATCTATTCTCTGTGGCCACCCCATACCAAGAAGTCTCCAAGATGCTCTAAGTGCATTTCAAGGTCGATCTTCTAAGAGTCGTAACTTGGAGCTTGTGAGGGCTATTGATGAACCATCAAATGATACAAGACAATAATGTTGAGGTCTAAAATAACCTATCTCATTTTTGAGAGATCACATTCTATTTGGATACGACATAGTGATCTCACTCGATGTCAAAACTCGTAGTGTGCCTTAATTCATAGGTGCATCACAACATAATTTTGAAACCACTAATCTTGGCATCGAATTGTCAAGGCCATTAACTCTAAATTGGTAGGTGAACCCTAGTGACACCCTTGTTCTAGTTGTGGAGGCCATCCATCATCTACGACCACCCCGTACCAACAAAACTCCAAGGTGCTCTAAGTGCATTTTGAAGTCGATCTTCTAAGGGTTGTAACTTGGAGCTCGTGAGGGCTATCAATGAACTACCAAATGCTATAGGAAAATGAGCCATAAATTTTTATTGAAAAGTGAAAATAAGCGAAAATAGTTAGTTAGGGGTTTGAGCACAATCATACAAGGTTGGAAACACCTATATAAGGTGTGAAATGATAGCATGCATTAATGAAGCTAGTTTTGTTAAGTGGATCAGTATGGTTATTATGATCAATTTGAGAAATGTATAGATGTTATTCATATAGATATGGCGTTGGGGAACCAAGTTAAAAAGGTTTGATCCAATCAAGTCTCTTAAGTTGGGATACTTTGAGGTTATGTTGAAATTGAAAAGTTGTAGTATGAGGATAGTAACAAAGTGAAGTGCTAGTTATCAAGGATTATGAGTCTAGGAATAAGTTTATGGTTGGAAATAGAATACATGGTTGAGGAGTGGAGTCCTTAATTATGTTGAGATTATATTTGAAGTCAAGAGTTAGTTTCAATGTTGAAGGTAGAGTTTGAAGTTAGATTTCAGGTTATGTGAACCTTGTGTAAGAGGTTAACAAGTCTGTTTATGTCATGGTAGCACTTCAAATTAAACATTGCATCCAAATTTGATAATAAAGGTTTTTAAATTTTTATTCAAAAATTATTGCATTTGAATCAAATATAACAAACATAATCAAAATTAATGATATTCCTTAAACATGAATAATACACATGATCCACAATAAATTGAAGAATACTAAATACTAAATTAATATGTATATCATTGTGCACATAAATGACAAAAATATATATAAAAATACATGTATCCATAGAAAAATTACACAAATATATATCAAATATCATGTATCCATATAAAAAGTACACAAATATATATATAAATATATAGATCCATATACAAAATGTGGTTGATCATGCCATTGGAATGTGTATAATATCACTGTTTCTATAAATAATGTGGCATATGCCATCTCAAAATGTCTCATGATGCATCCTCTAATAAATGAACTATCCTAGGGTGATGGTGGATGATCAGAATGTAACCTCTTCACTGCACTAGGTGGATTGGATGCCTCCTACATAAATAAAAAGGAAAATCCAAAGTTTACTAAATTTATATGATTCTTTGTATCTAACATTGAATTACTCAAATTCATAATGATCCTTTTTTTTTAATGAAGATTTATACTATTAAACTTTCATAATAAATACCTCTCTCATCAACCTCTTATGCTGGTCAGGAGTCCTCTTATATGCCTTCAGCCATGCTTGTATCTCACGGATTGTGGGTTGTGTATGTTCAAGTATGTTTGTCAGATGAATATACAACTTAAACTATAATTCATAGCATGCTAAATTTATAACATATTTAATCATGAATTCAAACTATGACTTACTAGTGTAGGCTCCTCCTCATGATATAGTGGCCTCATCATCAAATCTACAAAACTCTCTCATTAAACCTTGTGTGCACTAGCAATCTCCTAGGAGATACAAAATAGTAATTGTTAATATCACAAAAATTAGTTTTGAATTTATTTATGAAGATAAGGAAAATAAAAAATGAATGATACTTATACATATAATGGGGCTCTCAGTGTGAATGGAAATTCCTAAGCATCTATGACACGAAATCTATATGGGCTCATCACTAGTAGCCACACCCTATATACAAGAAAGAATGCAATTAAATTTTATTACCACAAACATTTTACAAGAATGCATCGATATTTAATCAAATATAAAGCACCTAATTACCTTTTCTTTGTCAATGAGTGCTGGTTCATCCCCTACACTTTTTCCCCCAAGGATAGGTGGTACCTACAAGATAAAAGAAAGATTAGCAACCATATATGCTACAATATAAAATAGAAAAAATAATGAGAACACAACATAATGTATCATAGATGTCTCGAGGCCAAATGAAATGGTTAAGAGCATAGCATCATCAACCTATCTGAGCTCCTCCTTAGTCATCAACTAAACATGAATGAAAACCACATACATGTATAAGTTAATATGGCTTAAAAATTAAAATTATTCTATTATAAAAATTAACTTTAAATTGCATATGTCATAACAAAAAAATGTATACATGTACCAACATAGAAGGAGTCCATGCCTTTGCATTCCCCTCCTCTCTTGCATTAGAGTTTGTAGCCTCTACATGTGTGTCTAGTGTATCCTCATCTAATACAAAATGATACTTAGGAAGATCACCTATGGAACCTAGGAAAATATTCTTGCACATAATGCAAGTGTGAGGAACAAAAATGTGTGATGAGCTAGCCAATGATGAACTAGTGCTAGCATCATTAACATGGAGAGGCAAGACTAACCTAGCCTAAGATATCAATAGGCTACTTAGCCTATGAATGGCTCTAATGGTCTTAGAGCTAGCCTTTTCAATAATATTAGGATGCTGCACTTGAGTTTGGGGGGAGATACTAGTAGGGGGGACAAAAGTGTCAGCTTTCTTTTGTTGGGAAGAGGGTCTATCCTAAGGAGCTCCTAGTTCTACACCCATAGTGGGCTTTATGCTCCAATAGTTTACTTTGAGTTTCAACACAAATTCTACATATAATTTCCTAAGGAAATAAAATGGCACCTCTAAATTGCAATGTGGAGGGATATCAAAAACTATCCACCAACGATCCCAAAAGTTTGCATGTATGGTATCATTTTTGCACCATTTAATCGATAGTTTGGCATTTCTTTTGTGGATTGGTATACTAGTTTTTGGGTTCACAAAAAGGCTAGCCAAATTCTCTTTGGTTATATTGAGGGCCACAACATCATCATAATCCAAGCCATCATCAAACATCTCATGCATTTCATCACACCAATGAAGATTTGTATTTTGTTGGTTGGTAAGGGTTTCAATGTTATCCACTATGGTGTTCAACATGGATAACATAAGAGCCAATGCAGGTACATTATTATATGTTCTTTACAAACCCCTCAATTCGATAAGATTTTCATTTATTAAATCCACGATTTGAGGATGATTTTTTTTTTTTTTTTTTTTTGGGGGGGGGGGGGGGGGGGGGGGGGTAGAGGATCATTTGGTGCATAGTTTTGTGAGGGCACTGGATCATTTGGTCGGGGGTTATGAGGAATAGTGTTCCTTGCCTCAATGTTATCATTTTCATCATCCATTCCTATTAATTTGCAAAACATAATTTATATTAGCAAAAACCTTAATTTTAACAATTTCTATCAAAAAAACCCTAAATTCTAACAAATTCAGCTACAACTAACAAATTAATGATAAAATTTATTAAATTTAAATTAAAATAAAAAAAAACTTACTTATATCAGATATACGATATGGAAGTCAATATCCAAAACCCTACGCATGACATTCACTATTATAACAACCCATGGGTTGCTTTTTTATTATTATAAAAATTGGAAAATATTGGGTATCCGATATTATATCAAATATTTGATACAATATCATATATTCAATATTTTCCACATCAACTACATGTCAACCCATGGGTTGTCTTTTTTGAAACACTTCATGGGTCAAAAATAATAGATTAGTAATTTATACTATACTATTGTATTACACTATTATATTATATTATACTCATATTAATATTTGTGAATGATTTACAAAATATAAAATAAATAATCTTCATAAATAATATAATATATATTTATTATTTTATAATTATATAATGTAATAACTAATTTATTATATCATATTACTTTATATATATTTCATACTACATATTTTTAAGTATTTGTTATCAAGTATCCAATATTATATCAGATATTTGATATCAAATCAGGTATCCGATAAAGGTTGGGCCTTACTTTCCAAGTTTGGTACCTAGATAGGTGAAAAAAGTCAGAGTAGATTTTGAAATGTTTTTACACATTTTTAAACTCTATTTTTTCCACATTGCCACTTTTTAGCACACCATGATCCTACACATACCCCTTGCTCCTACACATATTAATAGTATGTCCTTTCTTACCACAGTTATGACAAGTAGGTTTGGAGTTCTTAAATTTTTGGTTCCTTTCTTCTACACTTTTGGATGACTCTCCTTCTTTAATGCTTGTATATCCCAGTCCAGATGTATCACTATTAGGTCTAGGGGATTCGGTGCAAGAGCACCCACATAAAGTATTTAGGTCAAGTTTTATGTATTTAGGTAAACTTTTATGTATGGGCCGACTTAAGAAATTTATCTTGATTCATCATTAGGATAAGATAATTTTCTTGGGATTTGTACATATCATTGTGGGGTTAGTCTTCCCCATTCTATACTGATCTAGAATTTTCTATTTTGTAATAAATCTAGAATTTTTCGTAGACTATCTTAGCAAGTATAAATAGAGGTTTAGGTTTAGGTTTAGGTCAAGCTTGAGAGCAAATTTTTTGGAAAAAAAATTACAAAGAGAAGAAATCTACAAGAAGAGCTAATGTATGTACTATTCATTTGATAAATTACATAGCAGAATTTTATAATCTATCTCTTGCTGGTGCTGGTTCCTATTGCAGTTGTGTTTGCTTTTGTTGCATTTATCTCTGCATCATTTTTTGGTATCAGAGATTGGGGAAAGCTCTTGAGGCAATTAGATTTTATGTTTGGTAGAATCTCATCAATTTTCTAAAGTATTTGATGGCTTCACTTGGTTTGTTGAAACTTTTAGCAAATTCATTTTCCCTTCTTAGGTCATTTTTCCTTTGTTTATTCTGTAACTTCAATATTGTTATCTCAATGTCCTTGACATTTAGTTCGTAGTTTGCATTCATCATTTGACTTAGAGTATCCAATTACATGTTGGAAATCTTGGTTAGCTTTGTTTACTTCTCTTCCAGTTTGTTGGCCAAAATTCTTTTGTCATCTTCAATAATGACTTTGTCTTCCATAGCTTTCTTCTTTTGTTTAGTCACCTCACACAACAATATTGCTTGTGATTCTTGCTTGAACTTGAGATTTCTGATTTCCTCAGCTTGGGCTCTATTCTTTTCCATTATATCTACAACTAGTGCATCAAATTTATTGGAGTCTCCATCTATAAATAGCCTAGTAGTGTCTATCTCTCTATATTGTGTGTCATTCTCCTCAATAGCAATTTCCTTCCTTCTCTTTAAAAATTTCTTTATATCTTCTCTTACTTGATTTAGTTGATGTAGAATGAGATGTATTTCAATCTCTTGGTTCTCAATAATCTTTCCTCAAATCTGCAAAGCTTCTCTTTTTGAGAACAAAGCTCTCATACCAATTGTTGGAATTACAATAGGAAAGGTAAAATTTTAAGAGGGGTGGGAGGGATGAATCAATAGTTTAAACTTGGACCCATTTGAAACTTTCACCACACATCCATTGCATACATTTACTATGTAAAATGAAAAACCATGTAAAGCATGTACATCTAAAACATGTAAGCAAGTAAACATTCACACACATATGACACTAGATATAATTACCCACAAACCCTACAATGCGAAGGTAAAATTAGGCTGGGGATGACAACCACAAATGTTCACTATTGTAATAATAAAGTGTATCCAATGAAGGTTATAATATTTTGACCATGAAACATGATCTACCCTATGAAAGGTCTACCCTATTAAAGGCTTGCAAAGACTATTAGGTCTCACCCTATTAGAGGATTTCAACACACTATTAGAAGTGTTCCTTGCTAAAGGACTTTAAGTCACAATTAAGTAAACACTTTGTTAGAGGACTTCAATATAGCCTATTAGGACTACTCTGTTAAAAGATTTTTACTAAAATCACCTGTTAGAATGTCTATTAATTGATCCTACGGTTAGCACTTGTTTGCCTGAGGATAAATCACCTCTAAACTATTGTCTTCTTGATCCTTCTTGATTAGATGTCTCCTTTTTGTATGCTCTTTGCTTTCCTCTATTTTTCTCTAGCTAATTTTGCAATGCAATCTCACTTCATAACTCCTTACCCACCTTGAATGCTTTGTTTGCAAATGCAAACTATTGTCTTTGTTCTTTCAACATTCATCGACATTCATAGAAAGTTTAGGGTTTTTCCTCCTTAAAAAGACATAGGTGACTTAGGGTTAGGTATAAATCAATGGCTATTATTCATCCATTTTTCCACTTAATCCTTCCCATTTTTTGATTGGCTACATGTAATGCATTAGGAATTCAACTTAAGATTTATGATTATCTCTAAAATGTTGTAATTTAGCTTTAAGTCAACTTAAAAATAGTTTATATAGCTGTTTGCACCATTACAAATAATTATGTCAAAACTATCTCACTCGACATCTAAAGTCTTTGATGCTTGGCATATGCTATTCTCTATGTTTTGACTCAACATCTGTACCACTCAGCATCCACTATTTACTCAATTGCTTAATCACTCAACATACATTATTTGTTTGACACTTGAGTGACTTGGGACTCAACACTCACTATTAACTCAGCATGTTCTATAATATACATGTTGTGCTCGGCATGTACTATTTGTTTGACATGAGCTAAGTAAATAACTTAAGTGCATGTTAGACACTCATTTGTCAAAAAAAATCTAAGATCAACAAATTAGACTCTCCATTTGGTGAACATAGCCCAAGATTGGGTGAACCACATTAAATATTTTTATTTTATGTTATAATTATGTGTATTTTATTCCTTTTCATTACTGGTTATATTTGTATATAATTGTTAGATTTTTTTCTTTTAACCCTTCAAAGTAGTATCAACATGTGATTTTTTTTGTTACCTTGTATAGGAAAGTTTTACATGTGAGTGGGAGTCTCACTTGAATGAGACCAATAATAGATAGAGGTAAGTTTAGGGTTGATAAATTTAATGAGAAAAACTTGAAGTTATGGCAAATGAAAATGGAAGAATACCTTTACAAGAACAATTTATGGTGATGATCTTGAAGAAAATACAAGAAAGAGTCAAATTTATCATACGAGGGCTAAGATATTTTGCACAAAAAGTCACTTGATAGTATTCAATTATGACTAGTACAATTAGTGGTATTTAATATTGTAAAAGTAAAGATAACTAAAGAGTTAATGGAAATTCTAGTGAAGATGTATGAAAGTTCTTCCACTTTGAATAAGGTATTTCTCATGAAGTGTTTACTTAATATGAATATGGCATAAAGTGGGTATATTTTTTATCATGTAAATGAGTTTCATATGGTTACCAATCATTTATCTTTTATTAATTTCAATTTTTTGAAGAAATTAGGGCTCTTTTGATTTTGAGTTATGTTCTTGAAACACATAATGAATTTGTAATGGCTGTTAGTAACTCTTTTTTCCAGTTTAAATAGCTTTGAATTTTATAATTTTGTTGTTTCTATTTTGAGTGAGAAAATTTGTATGAAAAACTTAGGTGCATGTACATCAAGTAGTGTTTTGAATGCAAAAGGGAAGAGTATATCAACAAAGAGAGGAAATAGTTTTAGAAATTATAGAAAATCATGAGAAAACTCAAAGGGAAAGATGTCTCCATCTAGAGGACCAAGAGTTTTTTATATTGTGGAAAATTAGTTCATAAGAAGAAATGTTGTTGGTATTAGAAGAATAATGAAGGAGACAAAATAAAGGGAAATAAGGAGTCACATTTAGTAAGTAATAAATATGAAGAGGATTGATCTCTTCTTTCACTAGTAAATGAAAATTGTTAATGTGTTTAAGATTCATGGGCTTCATTTTATGCTACACCCAATATACATCATTTTATTAATTATGTCCAAGGGGACTTTTGGCTTAGTTTATCCAAATTTCTAAAAAGGGAAGAATTAAGATTAAGTTGTAGAATGAGAATCATTAGAGCTACTACAAGAGGTAAGGCATATTCCAAGGCTAAAGAGGAGTTTACATTTAGTAGGGAAACTAGGAGATTTAATGTGATGGAAGAGATGATAGTAAAATGAATCTAAGGAAGCACATACCATCCACCTTGCTAGAGTTACACACTGAAGCCAACACAAATATGGAAGAAACAACATTTTTTATTAATTCTAATATAGATATGATTTGATAAATTAATCACAATATGTTAGGCATAAGGCTTGCTTGGTTGTAGCCATACACAACATAATTACAAATACAAAAATTAGAAGCTCACAATTACAATGCCAAAATAATTTGATCTTTGTTCATTAATAATTTTGAGTTTTTCAAGACAAGTGTTCTTTATGTCTATTCAATGTTCAATTTTACTTGACTATTAGTCTCCATTGAAGCTTCAAAAATTTGAAATCATATGCCAATTTATATTTTGTAGTTGAAGATTTGCATAAATACTTATCATTCTATGCCATTTTCTTTTGAACCTGGAGATTTTTTGTGATTCCTTTAATTCCCCTATGGTTGAAATTATGTTATGTATTATTATTTATACTCTTTAGTGTATGTGCAGGATCATGGTGTGCCAAAAAGTGGTGATGTGTAAAAACTAGAGTTTGAAAACATCTAAAATAATTTCAAAATCCACTCTTAGGTTTTTCCACCCATCTTGATACCAAGGAAAAAAGGTTGGGCCAAACCTTATTAGGTATATGATATAAGATCAGATACCCAAAACCTGTGACTAGAAATTAAAAAAAAAGTCAAGAGCAAATCAGGCATTTGCATTTGAGCTTGGTTTGTATTGCCTCTATTTTGGGTATCAGATATAAGAAGGGGTACACTATATAGGTAACAATTTATTTGTATTCTTTTACGATTTTGAATGAATTTTAATATAAATTAGGTATTTTAATTAGAAATTGTTGAAAAGTAGGTCTTTTTTAATAGAACTATTGTTTTACAATTTAATAGGTAGGGCTTAACCAAATGATGACATTGAGTCACTGAACAATATTCCTCAAAACCCTCCACCAAATGATCTAGTACCCCCTCAAAACCCTTCTCAAATTGAAGATTTGATAGAAGAAAATCTCACCAAACTAAGGGGTTTACTAACCGCATATAACACTATACTGCATTAGCTCCCATGTTATCCAGATTAAACATCATAACGGATAATATTCAAACACCTACCAATGAACAAAATATTTCTTTTCATTGGTGTGAGCAAATGCATGCTATGTTTGATGATGGGTTGAACTATGAAAAGTTTTTGGCCCTAAAAATAAATAAATATGATAAAGTTAACCTTTTTGTAGACCCAAAAATTGGTAAAATAGTAGATCACAAAAAGCCCAAATTATCAATTAAATGGTGCACAAATGAGGTTATGTGTGTGAAATTTTGGGATCATTGGTGGATGGTTTTTGATAAACCTCCACACAAAAATTTAGAGGTATCATTTTATTTCATTAGAAAACAATATACCAAATTTGTGTTGGGCCTCAGGGTGAACTACTGGAGCATGAGACCCAACATTGGTGTAGGATGAGGAGGAGCTCCTCAGGATCGACCCTTTGCTTAGTCAAAGAAAGATGGCACTTTTGTCCCCCCTACTAATGTCTCCCCCCTCCTCTAGTGTACCAACCTAATATCATGGTAGAGGCTAGCTCTCAAACTATTAGAGCAATCCATAGATTAAGTAGCCTATTGATATCCTAGGCTAGGTTAGTGTTGCCTCCCCATGTTGATGATGGTGACATGAGTTCATCATTGATGAGCACATCACATGTTTGTGTGCCCCATACTTTAATAATATGCAAGAATATTTTTCTAGGTCCCATAGGTGATCTTTCTAAGTATTTGTTTGTATTTGAGGAGGATGATACACTAGACATGCATACAGAGGCTACACACTCTGACATGAGAGAGGAGGGGCATGTAGAGGCATGAGATCTTTTTGTGTTGGTACATGTATACATTTTTTGTTATGTCATATGTAATTTAAAGTTAATCTTTATAATAGAGTAATTTTAACTCATACTAACTTAGAAACATGTATGTGATCTTCATTCATGTTTAGTTGATGAATGAGGAGGAGCTCAGATAGGTTGATGATGTCACTCTCTCAGTTATTTCATTTGGCCTTGAGACATCTATGGCACATTATGTTGTGTTCTCATTATTTTTCTATTTGATATTAGAACACATATGGTTTCTAATCTTTCTTTTCTTTTGCAGGTATCACTTGTTACTGGGGGACAAAGTGCAAGGGGTGAGGCACAACCCATTGATAAAGGAAAGGTAATTAGGTGCTTTTAAAGTGATTAAATATCAATACATTCTTGTAATTTTTATTTTTTTAATGAAATTTAATTACATTCTTTATTATATAGGGCATGGCTATTGGTGATGAGTCTAGGTAGATTCAACATCACAGACCCTCTAGCATTTCCATAGGCAACAATAGTGCCATCATATGTATAAGTATCATTTATTTTTTATTTTCCTTATTTTCATAAGTAAATTCAAAATTGATTTCCATGATATTAAAAACTATGCTTTTGTATCTCATAGGAAACACCTAGTGCATAGGAGTCTAGATGTTAGAGTTTTATATCTTTGCTCATGAAACCATTATATCTAGAGGAGGAGTCGAAAAAGGTAAGTTTTAATTTGAATTCTTGATTATATGTTAAAAATTTAGTATGCTATGAATTATAATGTGTAATAGGTTAATGATTTTTCTTCCTTGATAAATTGGTTTATACCTTAACTCTTTGCATGTGCAAAGGCTTATGGAATAAACAAAAGTTAACAATAGAATGGGTTAGTGTAGTAATCTATCAAAGACCACTGAATTGAAAGGTACACCTCCCTTATGAGTGAAAGATATGCAATGAATTTGTCTTCTAGTTTTTGGGGGTATTCTCTTAACTAGAGAGTAGAAGAGGCAAAAACCAAGTTTCTCAACACTTTAAAAACAACTTAGGCAAAGGAGGGGAACTATCTCAGAAAATGCAATCTACTCAAACTAACAATAGAGATAAATGGAAACATGTAGAACTAACTATGAAAAAAACAAGAAAAGAAATATAGTGAAATTAGTAATTCCCAAATTAAAAAGTTAGCTAATATTTTAACAATACCCAAATTGTCTATTCCTTAGCTTCTCACACATTGATTTCCAAATTCTATATGCAAAGAACTAAACTAAACACAAAGACTATAATGAATGAAAGACAAGCTTATGCTAATGAGAGTAAAGCATACAATCTATTGAATAATGGAAATAAAGCCAATTTCATTCACATTCATTTAACTTTCAGCATTAACTCATACATTCCAAAAACTCCACTTAAACTAGATGAACAACAAAACTTAAAATGAACTCAAAGTCTCACATAGTAGTCCTAGCTACAAGGGTTTGCCCAAAGTAAATTTTGTTCATATTATTTACATCTTAAAAGATTACATTTATAGGCCTTCTCAAAATGGCTGGTTACATTGGATGATTTCTCAATGGAGCATTTTTAAATAGAATAATCTACAAATAAGACAAGCTTGAAATAGTGTTCATCATAGAGAATTAGCAAAATGCAAAAAATGGTGATAAAAGAAGGAAGAGGGGAAAATAAAAAATGTCTAGAGAAGCATCAAAATCATCATGCCTTCTTAGAAGTAACTATTTTATTCCTATATGATTTCATAGCTTTTGTTACTTTATCCATGTCTTTGACACCTAGAATGAGGATATTGTCAGCTCTTATCATCCAATAATTATGCATTTTTGTAAGTTCATCAATTATGGCCACCCTCAATTGAAACTTCTTCATTTCTCTTTTTATGACTGCATCAGTTGCTAATAGTTCCTGGATCTTGGCCACCTAGAAGTTAAGAAGTTCAATGGCTTTGTCAATGAATGCGAGGAACTTAGACTTCATACTCTTGATGACCACCAACTTTTCATTAGTAGACATAAAGGACTCCATGTGCAAGATCTTCAAGCATTGAAACAACTAGTCAATAATATTTTGCACCAAGTCCTACACATCCTTGAGTTCACTTTCTTATCTCATAGAAATTTCAATGACAAACTCCAACAATTCCTTCTAGTGGAAAAAAGACTCTTGGCTAGTCTTTAGAATCTCGTGAGCAATGGCCACATTGGTCGTCATATCTATCACTTCCTATAGAAGGGCCAATTTCTCTTTCAACTTGTCTGATGCCTTCTATATGATTGATATATGATCTAAGGTAGCCTCTCTAAGCTTTTGAGCATCTAGTACCAAGCTCTCTAGATTCTCAACTATTGGGAGACCCTAGGACTTTATCTGATCTACTCATGCTTGGCCTACTTGCATGAATTGTCTCTCTTGCTATAGCTTGAGTAGTAAGTTCTTGTTTTCTTCTACATTTAGATCAAATTGACTAGAAAAGGTACTCCCAAGTGTATACTTTATGTACTCTACTAGATCTTTGTTGGAGGTCTTCAACATCTCTTTTTTTTCTCTTAACTTCTCCAACTTGTTCTGAATATTTTCATTGGTAGACTTCCACATGTTCACCATGGAGTTGTGAAATCTAATGCCATTATCCAAAGTTTGGGAAATCATCTTTTGAGAGATCATGAAATTTTCCCTCTTTCTAATGCTTTTCAATCTCAATTAGCATATGGCTAGTTGTCAAATTTGTAGACAATGTAGTGATTGTCTTCTACTTTTTGTTCTTCTTTAATGGCTGAGAGGAGGTGACTTGTGTGATCAAGTCTTTTGATGGGGTAGCATCCTCATATCTTCTCTTCTTTCTATCAATGATTTCCTCAAGCCAAGACTCTATAGAGAGCATACTAATAGCAAATTGTAGTGCAAAAGGATCAAACATCATCCTCAAAATCAACAAAGTTGGCTTACTTTAAGAAGCAATAGGGAAGGCAACTACCTTGGTAATTGATAGGGCTAATGTATCCCCTTGTTAAGATACTTCCTATTCCTAGCCATCCATGTGATTCATATCACCATCAAAATTGATGAGTTGAATAGGGGAGGATGGCTTAACCACTAATTTACTTCCCCTTATCCTTGTCATTTTCCTTCTCTCCCATATTCCCAATGTTCAAAAGAGGGCTAGCTCTATAGGTTGGAGTAAGTGACACATTCTTTTTTGGAGGGTAGTCTCCTCTCTAGCCAATAGATTATGATGGCCCAATAGATGTTGTTGTAGTGGTTGTAGCTACAACTAACTAGGTGGATCCTATTGACACTCCATCTATTGAACTAGAAGCTCTAATCCTTTTCTTCCCCACTTAGGTCCACTCCACCTATTTATCTATTCTTTTAATTATCCCTAAAATGAGAACCTCCATCATATCAATGACTACCTTAGCAAGTGGAGTAGATAGAATTGGTTTTTTCTTGATCTTCTCATAAGAGATAAGGTGCATATAGGCTCCATCATTTGTAAGATCGGAGACATCAACAAAATCATTATGCAATTTTATTTCATCAATAGTTAACCTTGACCAAAATATCTCCCTAGTTTGGTACTCATTGAGACACCTAGACTAGAAATATTCAATATCTAGGACATGCCTATAGGCACGCCCCAACTTTAGAAGATGCCTTACAAAATTTATTAGATCATATTGAGTCCTAGGAACCTCATAGTCTAATAGCTTGATCTTACCTTCAAAACACTATACTAGGTTCTAGGAATTTGTCGGTGTAAATAAGTATTTACTTATTACACTTGTTTAAGTTTACTTAGGTTAATGCATTATTTATTTATTTTGCATTATTTAATTATTATTTTAGGTGAGACACTTAGGAGTTTGTGTACTCTTATTGAGTTATGCAACTCTAATTATGTACATGGTGTCTACAACACAAGAGTATGCATCATTCACTGAGTTGTCATGTTTACAACACAGTTATCCACAATCCTCATTTAGCACATGTTGTCTACACCATTGATTTACATGCTACACCATTGTAGGCTTATCCTTACATCATTACACTTAATCCCTTCCTCAATGGAGGATAACCCATATCTAGTGGACATGTGCTTGGTTGTATGACATATCATGATGCTGACTTCTATGCATTCTAGAAGCTCTCCTGAGGCCTTTATATACAGACACTCCTAGTGTACTCTCAAATGGGCTATGTTGAATATTGAATGAATATCATCATTCTGATCATACTCTATCTATTTTGGTCTACTAAGTGCTTGTGTTGAGTTCTTTAGTTCTTGGGTGAATTATGGCCTAAGCCAAATTCTTATAGAATCTAACTTAGAGGCACATGAATACCTACCTACCACAATAGGGAATGGAATCTTGACAATTTTCTTAACATTGGAACAAAGGGTGTTCACTTCTAGAATTTGTCAACATATCTTGACTAAAACTACCTTGTCCTTAGGATATCTAGGAAATCTTTTGGGAAATCCATCATAGGCTCCTATTTGCAAATAGGAGATGCTTGAAAACTAGATGAATAAGCATCCAAACTAGCTTATAATTAAAATTTCCTTGGGCGAAAATCTCCTCTCAAGGAAACCTTGCAACTTAGCACAATATTATCATAAAGGAATCATTAAGAACTAAATACTCCTCATAGATCCTCTATAGTTGTAGATGCAAATAGGTTTTGGATAACTGGGAGACTAGGCTACAAATGGTGTGTTGCTAAAGCATAAATCAAATAGGAGGACATATAGAACTGCTTAAATCCTCTAGCAAAATTCAACCATGAAGAATTCTCATGATACATGATCTATGAACAATCAATCTTCATATCTTTAGTGTAGATAGCTTGCACTAGTAATAAATGGTGCTTGATGAACTCCAAAATGTCCTCTCTTCTCTTCAATCTAATGAGGAGTGTGAGGATATCCATTATCTCTCACTTTAGGTTTGTGCTAAACAATTTTTTTGATATTTTTCTCTTCTTTGGGTGGGTAGTCTGGAACTAGGTCCTCTACATATCCTCCCATTTGAGGGTATTTTTCTCATTAAACATGGACACAGAGGACCTAAAATCAATATCACAATACTACTCTTGTAGATGGATACCAAATGTTGATTGCATCAGAGCCTTATTAATTGACAAGAGGATGGACTAATCTAGAAACAAAATCTATTGTGTTTCTATATTGTATCTCTCAATACACTCCTTTACTAACTCAAGTGCATGAACTACCATTGGAAAAATGACTTCCTCTACCAATCCACTCTCTTTGAGTTTCAGAGTGATTGGGTGAATGGGTTGTGAATTTAGCCTCCTATATAGATCACAAAAGTTGTACAACTTAAATGATGTGTCTATATAATCTTTTAGCTCACTTTACAATCCAATTAGTCTTTCATAAATAGTAGCTTTGATTTCCATTAACTATGATTGCATAGGGTGCATTTCTCAATAAATAGCCATTTAAATAAATATGTAGAAACCAATTGCTTGCAAATCAAATGAAATAGCTTTAAGGAATTAGAACATTGGCACCACACAAAAAAGATTAAGTTTGACCAACTATTATAATGGCCATATTTTCTTTTAATTCCTAAAGAAATGGCTATTTAAAATTTCTATTTATTTTCACTTAGATAATTAAGTTCCTAAGAACAATCTTACTTTACTTAAAAGTAAAGTGATATGACTAAAGTCATTAAACAATACAAACACTTGACTTTATAGGAAGTGTCTCACTTTGCTTTAGAATCTAGAATGAAGATGTCTTTAACAATATTAACATATGCAGGAGAGAAAGAAACACTTAGATTTTCTGAATTGTTGTTTTCCTTTTATTTAGAGTTGTAGCATAGGAGTAATCCTTTTGCTAGCTTGTGCACTATGTTCTTTCAATTTTTTCCTAAGACATTTAATGTTGCTTTTTCTTCATAATGGGTTTGCATGTTCAACACTTACTTCTCTAGAGGTATCTTTTGGGAATCCCTAAAGTATATTTTAATATTTGGTAACTTGACTTTGAATTCTCAAAACCTCTAGAAAAGAACCTTGTTTTTTTACCTTTTGGTGGAAAACTCTTTTTTTAGCAACAATTTTTTGACTGAGGCACAACAAATAACAATTAACTTCTTACATTAATCTGATGACCATGAGAAAAGAACTTAAGCATTGCCTCACTTATTATGATCTTTAAATAGTTCTTTCAAGAATATGTTGACATTAATTGATCATTTAAAATTGATATTTGGCTCAAGTTCATGCCACCTCAGAAATAGAACAAAACAACTCCATTTCCATGAGTATGCAACAACAAAACCATAAACCCTTATCTCTAAGCAATGTTTGATCTTATTTCCATAGATCTGAATGTGAGTCACCCTAGCCTCTATCCATAGCTTTGTAAGTCCTTGAGTATTGGAAAAAGCACATTTACATCCCTTTTAATCTCTTTCCATGGCTCCAACCTTTAGATTCATAGTTGGTGTAGTTTTCTTGAGGGGAAAATCAACTTGACAACTTAGAATCCATGAGAAATGAAATATTAGGGAAAGATAACAAAGAATGAAATTCAAAACACTTACTTCTCATTAGGAAGACACAAGATCACACCCAAACCTTACATAAATCACCTAAACCTTGTGTGCACCAAAAAAATAAGAAAACTACACATAAAGATTGGGTAAATATATTGCAAAGGGAGACCTAAAAAATGTAGATAGAAAAGTGCTTCAAGAAAGATGAGAAGTAACCTAAAACAAACATAGACACCTATTACTCACTTTAACCAATGACCTCAAGCTATAATAGGGTAAGACTAACACTGGGAAACATAATGTTATAGTTTAAGTTGTAGATCCATCTAAGAAACATACTTGAACATATATAGGCCACAACCAACTGGGTTCCATAAATCTTGACATATGAGAGGACTCTTGATTACCATAGGAGATTGACCACATAGGTATTTATGATGAAAATTTAATACTATAAATCTTCATTAAAAAGGATAATTATGCATTTAAGTAATTCAATGTTAGATATATAGAATCATATAACTTTAGTAGTGTAACATTAGGTTATCCTTTTTTATTTATGTAGGAGGCATCCAATCCATGTAGTTTAGCAAAGAGGCTATATTTTGATGATCCACCAGCAACATAGGATATTATAGTTGTCATAAGATGTGTCATGAGACATTTTGAGATGGCATATACCACATTGTATATAGAAAAATTGATATTATACACATTTTGATGGCATGATCAACCACATTTGTATATGGATCTATGTATTTTGATATATATTTTCATAATTTGTCTATGGATACATAAAGTTTGATATATATTTCCATAATTTTTCTATAGATACATGTATTTTGATATATATATTTTTTTCATTTATGTGCACAATGATATACATATTAATTTAGTATAGTATTGTTCAATTCATTATGCATCATGTTTATTGTTCATGTTTATGGAATATTATTCATTTTGATCATGTTTGTTATATTCAATTCAAATGCAATAATTTGTGAAGAACATTTTAATAACCTTTATTATCAAATTTTGATGCAATGTTTAATTTGTAATTATATTAAATATTTGTAATTTAAAATTATCCCTTAAGATTTCTACAATTAGCCAAATCCATGGCCAATTTGGTCTTAGGATCCCCTCTTTGGTCTTACAAGACATTTTAGTATGTACTTGTCTCAAACATTATTGGGGCTTTGTGGTCATAATAGCAGTGTCACTAGGTGTCATGATTTGTGGAAAGTTCTCTAAATCATGCATTTAATATTTATTGTGATCCACAAAAGAAATGTTATTTTCTAATTGGACCACATGGTGTTGCTTAGTTGTATTTTGGTGAGAATTTAATATTTATTTTAAGGTAGTTATATTTACCTTTTATACCACATTAGTTGTGTTTGTAACATATTTGATGGTAAGTGACTATTTGAGCAAGGCTTCTGATTATTTGTAATTAAAATCTTCAAGTATAAGCTCTTCAAGTGTAAGATCTTTGGTTGTAAGCTCTTCTTGTAGAAGCTATCTCATATTGTAAGAATTTGGAGTTCTCTCATTTGGAGAATATTGTAATAAATTTCAAGTATTAATGGATTCTTTATGAAGTATTTTATCTTCTCTTTTTTCTCCATGTTGTTGTGTTCTTGGTTATGAATGTGTAAGGATGGTATGGCCCTTCATCAAATGGTATTAGAGCTAGGTTTTTGAGTGTGTGGACTGATCATCAAATGTGAGGTAGTTTGCACCAATACCTTGGGTTGGGTGAATTTTTTCAAGAAGTTCTTGAGTGTATAGGAAGACACTGACTATGAGGCAATTTGCACAAGGTTCATGATTTTAGATAAGTGTGCAGACAAATTGCCAAATGTAAGACAATTTATATGAGGTTCTTATGTTGCAAGAAGTTTTTATTATATAGATTTGAGCATGGAGAAGAGAAAGAAAAAAATGAATTTTGTGATCTAATAGATTATGAGGATTCCTAGACTTGAGAAAATTAGAGCAAAAAATAAAGAGGCATTGCAAGTTGCATTCTTTGATTTACAAAAGAAAGTGAATGAATTAGAAGTAGAATTGAAAAATAGAATTGTGTGTGTCACTAGAAAGGAGATGTTGAAAATTCCTTGGATTTAGAAAATAAAGAAGATTTAGTGGACTATTACACATGCAATATAAAAGAAGAGCAAGATGATGAAGATGAAAATATTTGTGAACCAAAAGTTGAAGAATATGCAAGAGAGGAGGAGGAGCATGAAGATGAGAAGATTTTCAAACTTGAAGTAGATCAAGATGATTTGAAGATTGCAGCAATGGAGGAAGAGTACAATGCCTTGGTTGGAGGTGAAACAAGTGAAGCAGTTACATGCCTTGTTGAAGACACAAAAGAAGAATTCAAAGATAAAGACATGGAAGAGGTAAATTTCTATGAACCATGGGATGTTGAATATGAAATGAGTTTTAAATTTAATGATGTTGGTTTATATGAGGATTTTTTTAGTGATGTGTGGTATGAAAAGGAATATTGGTATGGTGTTATTTAGTTTATTACAATTGTGTTTAATTCAACAAGATTAACAGAGGATGAAAGTTATACTTGAAAAAATTTCATTACGGACGAGAATTTTTAGTAGTAGACACTTGTTTTAGCTAGGGGTGGGAAAAGTTGAAAGAAAGAAATATATTGATAGCTGATACTTGTTCTAGCTAGGTGTTGGAAGAGAAGAAAAACAATGTCATTGTCAACTAATTTTTTTTGTGAATTCATATCCACAAATTTTTTTCTACCATGGGTGTATGATGTAGGAGCATTTTGCATCATGAAATTAAAGGGGATCTAGAAAAACAAAAAAAAAAAAAAAAAAAACCAAAGGAGAGAGAAAGTGACAAATTTAGAGGAAAAACAATTTAAAAATGAAAAAATAGGAAAAAGGAGAAAAAGAGGAATTTATATTTTCAAGGTGCATAGGTGGTTTAAATAGAAAAATGGGAAAATGGTTGTCATTTCATTTATCAAGGTGTGTAGGTGGAATTTTAGAAGTTTGTGGAAAGTCCCTTAAATCATGCATTTAATATTTATTGTGATCCATAAAAGAAATGTTATTTTCTAATTGGGCCACATGGTGGTGCTTAGTTGTATTTGGGTGGGAATTTAATATTTATTTTAAGGTATTTTTATTTACCTTTTATCACATATTGGTTTTGTTTGTAACATCTTTGATGGTAAGTGCCTATTTAAGAAAGGCTTATGATCATTTGTAATTAAGCTCTTTAAGTGTAAGCTCTGCTTGTAGAAGCTCTTGGTGTGCAATCTAGTTGGAAGCTCCTGATTTGGAAGCTTTCTTTTTTTGCAAGCTCTCTTATATTGTAAGAATTTGGAGTTCTCTCATTTGGAGAATATTGTAATGAATTTCAAGTATTAATGGATGCTTTATGAAGCATTTTATCTTCTCTTTGTCTCCATGTTGTTGTGTTCTTGGTTATGAATGTGTAAGGGTGATGTGGCCCTCCCTAATGTAACTAGGTTATTATAGATCTCAACATGACCATCATATAGAATTCAACATTTCACCAATAGACCCCACAAGCTCCAAGTTATGACCCTTAGAAGATCGGTCTCCAAGCGCACTTAGAGCACCTTGGAGACTTTGCAGTATGGGGTGGTTGTAAATGTTGGAGGTTTTCCATGGCTAGAACAAGTATGTCACAATGGTTCACCCCACATCTAAAGCTAATGGTACTGATGATTTGATGCCAATATCAATTATTTCAAAGCTATGTAGTGATGCACTAATGGATTGAGGTACACTACAAGTTTTAGTATCGAGTGAGATCGTTGTACTAAATCCAAATGGAATGTGATCTCTTTGAAATGACATAGGTTGTTGTAGACCTCAACATGACCATCTTGTAGCATTTTACATTTCATTAATAGCCCCCAAAAGCTCTAAGTTATGAGCCTCAAAAGATTGATCTCCAAATGTACTTAGAGCACCTTGGAGACTCCTCGATATGGGGTGGCCATGAACATTGGAGGTTCTCTATGGCTCAAAAAATGGTGTTAGTAGGGTTCATCTTCCCATAAAGAGCTAATGGTGTTAATGATTAGATGCCAAAATCAATGGTTTTAGTGTTACACAATGATGCACCAATGAACTAAGACACACAACAAGTTTTGGCATCGAGTGAGATATTGTGCCAAATCCAAATGGAACTTGATCTCTCTAAAATGAGATATATTGCCGTAGACCTTGAAATGCCCATCCTATAGTATTCAAAGTTTCACCAATAGCCCAAACGAGCTTTGAGTTACAACCCTCAAAAGATTGACCTATAAATGCACTTAGAGCACCTTGGAGACTCTTTGGTACTGATTGGTCACAAATGTTGGAGGCTCTTTGTGGGTGAAACAAGGGTGTAACTAGGGTTCACTTTTCCATCCAAATCTAATGATTCTTATGATTTTGATGCCAAGATCAATAGTTTCAAACCTATGTAGTGATGCACCAATGAACTGAGGCACACTACAAGTTTTGGCATCAAGTGAGATCATTGTGTTGAATCCAAATGAAATGTGATCTCTCAAAAATTGCCATAAGTTATTGTAGAAATCAACATGATCCTCTTGTAGTATATGAAATTTCACCAATAGCCCCCATCATCTTTGAGTTATGATCCTTAGTAGATCGACCTCCAAATACACTTAGAGCACCTTGGAGACTGTCCAGTGTAGGGTGGTTACAAATGTTGGAGGCTCTCTACGGTTAGAAAAAGGGTGTCATTAGGGTTCACCCACCCATCTAGAGATAATTGTGCTAATGATTTGATGCCAATATTAGCAATTTTATATTTTCATATTGATGCACCAATGAACTAAGACAAATTGAAATTTTTGACATCAAGTGAGATCATTGTGCCAAATTAAAATGGAATGTGATGTCTCTAAAATGAGATAGGTCCTCATGAGCTCTAAGTTATGACCCTCACATGATCGACCTCCAAAAACACTTGGAGAACCTTGGAGATTGTTTGGTATGGGGTGGTCATAAACATTGGAGGTTCTCCATATCCATAAAAAGGGTGTCACTAGGGTTCTCCTATCATTTGGAGCTAATGGAGCTAATGATTTGATGCCAAGATCAATAGTTTCAAAATTATGTAGTAATACACCAATGAACTGAGGCACATATCAAGTTTTGGCATTGAGCGAGATCATTGTGCCAAATACCAATAGAATGTGATTTCTCTAAAATGAGATATGTTATTGTATTCCTTGACATGAGAATCTCATAAAATTTGATGTTTTGTTGATACCCCCATGAGCTCTAAGTTACAACCCTCAAAAGATCAACCTCCAAACACACTTACAACACCTTGGAGACTCTTTAATATGGGGTGATCATGAATATTGGAGGCTCTTTGTGGATGGAAAAATGATGTCACTAGGGTTCACCTGTCAGGATAAAACCATATATAGAAATAAAAACTACATGCAAATATAACTAGTAACAGAAAAAATGATAGATCACACAGAAATGAACACAAGACACCAAGATTTAACGTGGTTCACCCAATCCCTAGGCTACATCCACCAAACAACAAGTCCAATCTTCTTACAATCTAGTAATTATAACCTGATTACAGTCTATAATCCCTTATAGCTCAATGCTACCACAAGAAGCAATTTTGCATCACACTATTGAAACAATCCCTAACCCTAAGCCCTTTTATACAAGTATTAAACCGCTTTAGGGTTATAACATGTCGGCCATAAATTAACCATAACTTTAGTGGCGAATCTAAAAATCTCGATAAAATAGGGCCCAAGATTTTTTATGGAGTATGTATAGTACTTTCCTAATTAGTCACCACAATCTAACATTACCCACCAATTTAGAGCTAATGGAACTAATATTTCTATGTGAAGATCAACAATTTTAAAGTTATGCTGTGACACACCAATGAACTGAGGCACACTACAAGTTTTGGCATCAAGTGAGATTGCTATGCTAAATCCAAATGGAATGTGATCTCTCTAAAATAAATTATGTTATTTTAGACCTTGACATGACCATCTTGTATCATTTGACCTTTCACCAATAGTCTCCATCAGATTTGAGTTATGACCCTTAGAAGTTCAACCTCCAAATGCACTTAGAGAACCTTTGAGGCTCTTTGATACAGGATGGGCATGAATGTTGGATGCTCTTCATGTCTAGAACAAGGATGTAATTAGGGTTCACCCAAAAATCTATAGCTAATGGTGCTAATGATTCAATGCCAAGATTAATAGTTTCAAAGTTACGTAGTGGTGAATCAATGAACTAAGGAACACTACAAGTTTTGGCATAGACAAAAATCATTGTGTTGAATCCAAATGGAATGTGATATATCTAAAATGAGATATGTTATTATAGACCTCAACATGACCATCTTATAGCATTTTATGTTTTACTAATAGCCCCCACAAGCTCTACATTACAACCCTCAGAAGCTTGAACTCCAAATGCACCTAGAGCACCTTGGAGACTCTTTAGTATGGGATGTCTATGAATGTTAGAGGCTCACTATGGCTAGAACAAGGGTTTCACTAGAAATCATCCACCCATTTAGAGCTAATGGTGCTGATGATTCAATACTAAGATCAATAGTTTCAAATTTATGAAGTGATGCACCAATGAACTAAGGAACACTACATGTTTTGCTATTGACAAAGATTGTTGTGTTGAATCCAAAAAAAAATGTGATCTCTCTAAAATGAGATAGGTTATTGTATAACTTTACATGATCATCCTATAGCATTTAACACTTTATTGATAACCCCCACAAGCTTCAAGTTATGATCCTCAGAAGATTAACCTGCAACGACACTTAAAGCATCTTGTAGACTCTTCGATATAGGGTGGTTGCAAATGTTTGAGTCTCTCTATGTTAGAAACAATAGTCCACCAAGATAACTAAGGGGAGTGGGGGTGGTGAATTAGTTATCCAAAAATTTAAACATTTATCAATTTTAAACAATCTTATCCATTCAACCAAAGTAAACAATAACCATAACAAGATGCACATAGATAATTACACCAAATATGTTAATTAGTAAAACCCTTGATCAGAGGGAAAACCCTAATAGGAATGATGTCCACAAGATAATGTACTAATATAAGTAGTCTTCGTGATAGGATGGACCCTCTTAGCAGTCTATTACAACATTTAGTACATAGAGTCCCTATTAGGAGACTTTGAATTCCTATTAGGAGTTGTAGTACAATGTATGCAAGAAGATCCCACTACCCAAACATGCAATTCCAATTACAAGAAGAGTTCACTTCCCAAACAAGTAATTTACTATTAATTTCCTCTTTTCTCTATTCTATCAATTGAACCAATCACTGTCAAACCTTGTATACTAGGTCATGAACCTTGGATCCAAATATCAAACCTCAGATCACACAATAAAACCTCAACAATGAATTTTCCTTCAATTCTACTCTACTTTACTCAACTTTACATTTTTCTATTTCTGCTACCTATAATCACTTCTCCATCTATTATAATGTGGAGCTTAATTAGACTTAGAGGTTTATTCAGCATAGTTTTTCTCCTCATATTATTTCTATAGGGGTTTGGGGGAAATGCCCCTAAGATGGGGTCAAGGGGTAGTGCTCTTGTATGGTCTTGGGGTAGCACCCCAAGTGTGCTCCCTTTCATAGTACAATTTGGGGTCAAGGGGCAATACCCCCATGGGGGTTTTGGGGGGTAGCACCCCCAAAGCCAAAAATGACCTTATATTGTAAAAGACATTAGCTACTATTTTTATAGTATTCTAGCCCTAATTTTGTAAGAGGCAAAAAGCTTGTATAAAAAGGCTTAGGGTTAGGGATTGTTTCAAAATGTGTGATGTGAAAATTAGTTATTGTGGCAGTATTGAGCTATAAGAGATTACATATTATAATTAGGTGTAATCACTAGATAATAATAATATTGGAATTGTTGTTGGTAGATGTAGCCCAATGATTGGGTGAAGCATGTTAAATTTTCCATTTTTTGTTCTCTTATGTGAAATCTATTATTTTATGATATTGGTTATATTTGTGTGTAATTGTTATTTCCAAGAAAACAAACATATCTTCCAATCTCTGGAACTAGGTTCAGATGTGAAAGCAATGATCAGCCACCCATAAATCTATAGGCCCTCTAGCTAGTTCCACCCACTACCATGGCATCAATATACTAGAAAACTAATCTTTGTTCCCATTTTTAGCACATAGTTACTATTCTCTTTGTGCTAGGGTTAATCCTTATAAGTGGTATCAAAGCCAAACATTTGCCATTTTTAAAGCCAGATCATCATCAATCTTTTTTTTAAGAATTCCTCTATCAAAAGGTCTCATGGTGTAGTAGGAGTGATGGAAGATAAGGGTAAGGTGAGGGTTGAAAATTTTAATGGGAAGAACTTTTAGTTATGGAAGATTCCAATAGAGGACTATCTCTATCAAAAGGATTTATGGAAGCCATTGGGAGGAAAAACTAAAAACTAGGGAACTATGACAAATAAGGAGTGGGCAATTTTAGATAGGAAGGTACTTGGAAGTATTTGGTTATCCCTGGCACCATCGATGACATTTAACATCACAAAAGTGAAGACAACAAAATATTTTATGGAAACCATAGCAAAATTGTATGAAAAGCCCTCTGCTTCAAATAAGGTATTTCTCACGAAGCATTTTTTTAATATGAAACTGAAAGAAGGTGGATCTATTGTAGATTATTTAAATGAGTTTAATACTATTACTAGTTAGTTATCTTCTATGGGTATTAATTTTGATTAAAAAATTAGGGCTCTCTTGATTTTGTGTTCATTGCCTAAAAGCTGGAATGGCTTGGTAATGGCTGTGAGTAATTCTATTTTTGGATCTAATACCCTAAAATATGATGATGTGATCGATTTTATTTTGAGTGAGGGAACTTGTAGGAAATCCTCAGGTGGATCTACATTAGGAAGTTATTTGAACACACAAGGTACAGAAAAATTGACCGAGAGAGGAAATAATTCTAGAAATCATGGGAAATCAAGAGGAAAGTCAAAGGAGAAGAGGTCTCAATCTAGAGGACTAAGAGATTGCTCATACTATGATAAAATAGGGCATAAAAGGAAATATTGTTGGACTTGAAATAATAATGAAGGAGATAAACCATAAGGGAACAAGGAGGCAAATGTGGTAAGTAACAACTTTGAAGAGGATGCTTTGCTTCTATCTTTAGAAGGTGTTGATGATTCATGGGTTTTAGATTCTAGTCCTTCATTTCATGCTACACCTCATAGAGGCTATTTAATTCATTATGTCCAAGGGGATTTTGGGCTTGTTTATTTGGGGCATAATGGACCCTATTAGATTGTTAGAAAGGGAAAAGTTAAGGTTAAGTTGCACAAGGGGAATCATTGGCTACTACATGAGGTAATACATGTTCCAAGGCTAAATAGTAATTCAATTTTAGTAGGGAAACTCGATGATAATGGTTGTGTAGTCACTTTTAATAATAAAAATTGGAAGGTTCAAAAGGTTCCCTTGTAGTAGAAAAAGGTGTGAAAGTAGGCACCTTATATCTTTTTATAGGTCATATTTTTTGTTCTACTTTGATTATTTCAGAGAAAAATGAATGTTCAGAAATAGTTGTTACAGTTGACGAGGGAGAAAAAATAATTGTTGTAGATTCTAATACAATGCTATGGCACAATAAACTTGGGCACATGAGTAAGAAAGGTATAAAATTTATTCATTCAAAGAAAGTTTTACTAGGTTTGAAATGTGTCAATATGGATATTTGTGAAAGTTGTGTGTATGGAAAACAAAAGAGAGTGAGTTTTGTGAAGATTGGGAAGGAAAATAAAAGTGAGAAATTAGAGCTTGTGCATAAAGATGTATGGGGAATAGCTGAGGTATCTTCCCTTGGTGGCTCTCATGATTATGTTACATTTATTGATGATGCAACTAAAAAAGTATGGGTTTATTTTCTTAGATAGAAATCTGATGTATTTGAAACTTTTAACAAATGGAAATTCTTGGTTGAAAATAAGACTAGAATGAATTAAAATGTTTTAGATCTAATAATGGTGGTGAGTATTGTAGTCATAAATTTGAAGATTATTTCTCCACTAATGGTATTCATAAATATAAATTTTTTGCAAGGAATCCACAAGAAAATGGAGTGGCTATACATGTGAACAAGGCTTTAATGGAGTGTGAAGAAGCATGAGGTTGCATACTGAGTTGCCCTTAAACATGTGTGTAGAGGCTATCAATACTATTGTATATTTGATTAATAATGGTCCCTCTACTCCTTTGGGTTGTGGTATTCTAGAGGAAGCATGGACTAGTAAGAAGTTGAGTTATTCTTTTCTCAAAACCTTTGCTTGTGAAACATTTTTTCATATAGATTTTGAAAATAGAACCAAGCTGGAAGCTAAGTGAAAGAAATGTGTATTTATTGGATATGACATTAATGAATTCGGTTATAGGCTTTTGGATTTTGAAAATTGTAAAATTGTAAGAAGCGGGGATGTCATATTTAATGAGAAAGTGTTGTACAAAGATTTGTTGCAGCAATATGAAAAGAAAGAAAATGATTATGTAGTGGTAGATGATACTCCAAAAGTTAATGTTCTAGCAATTCCTCATGATTTGCAACAATCACAACAAAAAATGCCACACAACCAAGATAGTAAACAAGGCTAAGTAGACCTCCATAAATATTTTCTTCTTCCTTGTATTCTATTTTACTTAATGATGCTGGTGAACTTGAATGTTATGTCAAAGTTGTGTAGGAGGATACAAAGATTCAATGGGAGTCTGAAATGAAAGAAGAAATAGACTTTGCTGAAAAATAAGACATGTGATTTATGCAAGTTACTTGTAGGTAAAAAGACTTTATAGAATAAATGGGTTTACAAGTTAAAAGAAGAGGATGGAGGTAAGAAAAGATTTAAAGCCAAGTTAGTTGTAAAAGGATTTGCACAAAAAAAAGGCATTGATTTTGATGAGATATTCTCTCCTATTGTTAAAATGACTTCTATTTGCACTATTTTAAGTATTGTGGCTACTAAAGATTTATATTTAGAGCATCTTGATGTTAAAACAAATTTTCTTCATGGTGATTTGGATAAGGATGTACATACATACATACATACATACATACATATATATAGCACAACCATAGGGTTTTGAGGTCAAAGTTAAGAAGAACTTAATGTGTAGATTGAGGAAAATTTTATATGACTTGAAGCAAGCACCTTGGCAATGGTATCTAAAATTTGATAGGTTTATGCATGAGCATGGATATAATAGTGTCATTAAAATCATTGTGTTTATTTTAAGATATTGGATGATGAAAACTACATTATTCTATGTTTATATGTTGATGATATGCTTGTAGCTTGTCCTAACATGGATCACATTAAGGAGATAAAACACTAGTTAGCACATGTATTTTCTCTACGAAGGATTTGGGCGTAGCAAAATGAATCTTTTGTAGAAAGATTTTTAGAGATAGGAAGAAAAAGAAATTGGCATTATCTCATGTTTATTATATTGAGAAGGTGTTGCAATGTTTCTCTATGGAGAATGCTAAAGTTGTCAGCACACCTTTACTTGGTCATTTGAGGTTGACTAAGGAGATGTGTCCCAAGACACAAAAAGAGGAGGATAAGATGTCTAAGGTACTTTATGCTTCAATTGTAGGAAACTTGATGTATGTTATGGTATGTACAAGGCTAGACATTGCACATTTAGTGGGAGTCATTAGCAGATATATGAGTTATCAAAGGCTTGATCACTGAAATGTAGTTAAATGGATTCTTAGATATTTGAGAGGAACAACTAGTAAGTGTTTGAATTTTGGAGGCTCTACTAATGATTTATAGGGCTATGTTGACTTAGATTTGGTAGGGATATTGATACTAGGTGGAGTAGTATATGTTATGTATTTACTATTGGTGGGGTAGTAGTGAGTTGATTTTCTAGGTTATAGAAGTTTAATGCTTTATCCAATATAGAGGTAGAGAATGTTGCTACTAAAAAGGTGGCCAAGGATATGATATGGCTTTAGTTCTTCCTCAAATAATTTGGACACCTTTAGAAGGATAATTATTTTTTATAGATAGTCAGAGTACCATTCATCTCATAAAGAATTCAACTTTTCATTCAAAGACAAAATACATACATTTCTGGTACCATTTTATTTGGTCAGTTTTGGATGATGGATAGTTAAAGTTGAAGAAGATACATATAGATGACAATCCAATGGATATGTTTACAAAGGTAGTAACAAGGGAAAAGCTAAAATCCTTTTCAAATTTAGTTGGTCTTCTACACTGAATAAAATAAAAGAACTTTAGAGTGTAGGGTGGTTTGATATTCCAATGGGAGGTACAAGTTTAGTAGTACTATGATGAGTCTCCAAGTGAGGTTATTGTTGTGGAGTCTAATCAGTCTCCAAGTGGGAGATTATTGTGATGTGGAGCCTAACTAGACTTGAAGGTTTATTTGGCATAGTTTTTCTCCCCATAATATTTCTATGGGGGTTTAGTGGTAGCACCCCCAAGATGGGGTCAAGGGTCTTGGGAAGTGTGCTCCCTATTGCAGCATATGGTGGGGTTGAGAGCCAATGCCCCCATGGGGGTTTTTGGGGGAAGAACCCTTGAAGCCAAAAATGACCTTATATTGTAAAAGGAATTGACTACTATTTTTATATTTTTTCTACCCTAGTTTTGTAAGTAGCAAAAAGCTTGTATAAAAAAGCTTAGAGTTAGGGATTGTTTCATAATGTGTGATGCAAAGATTGATTCTTCTATGATATTGAGCTATAAGGGATAATGGATTGTAATAAGGTTTTAATCAATAGATAATAATAATATTGGACTTGCTATTGGTGGTTGTAGCCCAAGGATTGGGTGAACCACACTAAATCTTGGTGTCTTGTGTTCTCTTATGTGCAACCTATTATTTTTTGATATTGGTTATATTTTCATGTAATAGTTATTTCTATCTAAGGTTAATCATAGAACCATCTCATCCATGATAAAGGAAAATGTCTTTCCTCTATATCAAATCCTTAAAACAATTCTCTAAGTTGGTTGTTAGACCTTCTCAATTAATTATTATAGGACCACAATAAGAACATGTTGTACTTAGTGATAACATTAATCTTTCACCTTACAACTTAATTATCTTTCTATACACATAATATTATTATGAGTGAGCTTAGCTACATAATCATCAACATATCTTCTTCACACCCTCAACCTTGTTAGAGTAACAATTTTGCTAAGAGATATAACATGTTTACTAGAATATTCCTTTGTAAACTTTATCTTAGAATAGACATCACCAAAACTTACATAACATCTTCTAGACTTAATATTTCTTCACCTAAGATTAACTACATATAATGGATAGTTAGAAGTATCTCCTATAACCTTGAATAGTGAGAATACTCAACTAGATGCCCATACCAACTTGATCTTTATGTTGTTCTTTTATTAGATACCATAGAAGACTACTATGTAGACATCAATGACAAGCTCAGTCATGAATGCAACATATAATCATGATAACATATCTACAATACTCCCCCATAGGAATATTATCAGCATTCATGCTTCCAAAAATCACCCCCTTTGGCATTGATGGCAACATAGATGAAAAAATCTAGTTCTAAGAATACAAATAGTTAAAGACTGTTAACCTTGTTTTCAAATCCTCTTCATCAATCATTCTTCCCCATTGATATACCTCAATATGCTTCCTATTTTTCCATGTTGTGCTTCTCCCAAACTATTTTCATGTAGTGCTTCTCCCCCATGATTTTTTAGCTTCTCTCCTACATGATGTTTTTGCTTCTCCCCCGTGATATTTTTCATGCAATACTTCTCCCCCATTGAAATCAATGTCAAAGGTTTCAAAAACCATCAAAACTCTATAGAAACTAATTCTTACTTAGCTCAAGTGTCCAAAGACACTATTCAAAACAACATCCAACAAGAGTCCTAGATGACTCTGTCCATCATAAATACTCCTCCATATAGGAAGCATCAACATTCAGTCTAGACAAATAATGGTGCTCTATTACACTAGATTAATGCACTCTTGCATCTTCTATTCTAATGTAGAAAGGTGCATAACCCCTAGCATACCTAGTAAATACTCAAAAGTCTCTTTGGAAAAAGGCTAATTGAAAATATCTATAATCTTCTCTTTAGTTCTTACATACTCCAATCTAATTCCCTTTTTTGCAAATTTCTCTCTCTAAATGTGATACTTAATAGAAACATGCTTGGTCTTTTAATATTACACTAGATTCTTAGAAATATATATAGTGTTTGTCTTATCACAATGTATGACAACAAGTTTATTGAATTCTATCTTTATATCCTTTAGCATCTGGTTCATCGAAATAACTTGATTACAATTGTTTCCTATTGCAACATATTTTTCTTCTACTATACTTTATGAGGTACAATCTAACTTCTTGATTAGCCAAGAAACCAATCTTCCTCCAAGAAATGAAGCTCCACGACTGGTCCTCTTTTTGTCATCCATACTGCTTGCCTAATCAGCATCAATATAAGCACTTAGAGTGAAATCATTAGATTTTTCATACCACAATCTAAAATCTAGTGTTCCTTATAGGTATCTAAATATCCTTTTGACTATTGCATAATATTCTATGCTAGGATCAACTTGGAATCTTGCAACAATTCCAATTGCATTTGTTATGTCCAGCTTTGTGTGAGTTAGATATTGCAATCCTCTGATCATAGATCTATACTTCTTCTACTCAACAATAGGTGTCTCATCATTTGTAGATAACTTATGTCCAATTACCATTGGTGTTTAAATGGGTTTACATGTTTCCAAACCAAACCTTTTTAGTAAATCCTTCAAGTACTTAGTCTAAGAAATAAAGATTCCTTCTTTATCCCATAAAATCTATAATCCTAGAAAAAAATTATTCCTTCTTCATTTTTTTTGCAAACTTATCACTTTCATTATCATTTCCTCTAAATATGATATCATCAACAAATATTACCGAAATCATCAATGTATCATCAATTTCTTTCCAATAAAGATTACTATTTACGAGACCATGCTATCTCCAAGCTTTATCAAATGCTTGTCCAACCTTGCATACCAAGTTCTTGGTGCTTGCTTCAAGCCATACAATGCTTTATTCAATCTACATATTATTTCCTTGTCATTTGTTAAAGGAGAACCTTCAAGCTATTCAATGCATACTTCTTGTTCAAGTTCTCCTTTTAAAAATGTCGGCTTGACATCCATCTACTGCACTTTGAATTTATTATATGTTGCATGTGCTAAGAATAACCTTTCTACTTCTATTCTAGCCAGAGGAGCATAGGTCTCATCATATTCTATTCCTTCTTGTTGTGAGTAACCTTGAAATACCAATCTTGCTTTGTTCCTTACAACTTTTCCTTGTTCATTCATTTTGTTTTTGAATACTCAGTTCCTATCACATTCTTGTCTACTACATTTTTGTCTTTTAATAAGGGAGTGACACTTGTCACAATAAGGATGAGTGTGAGGGAATGGGAAAAGTGTTTGGTCAAAGGGAGTAATGGGGGAGGAAGAGTGTGGAAGAGGGATGTAAGAGGCATTTAATGGCATGTGAGAGGTATTAATAGCATGTAAGAGCCATAAATGCTTTTGGATAGGGATGGAAGAGGATAAGGGAGACATTTTGACATTGGCTGGGTTAGCAAGTCTTAACCCTTGCCTAAATTTGTGCACAAGTTTAGCAAGGGGATTAGGCTTGGCTTAGGAAGGGGGTTAGGAGTAAGTGACTTGTCTTTGATGGGATAGGTTAGTTAGGTGGCTAAGTGAGGTTAGTATAGATGAATGGGTTGGTTTAGGGGCAACGATAGGGTTTAGGGATATTTTAGGGGTTAAATGATTTATTTAATAAAATGGGGGATGTAGGATTAAGTTAAATAGATTTGAGGATTTATTTAATTTAATAGAGGAATAGGGTTTTAACTGATAAGTTGATTTTGGGTTATCATTTGATTTTATCAATTGGACTATAGTTAATTAAATTAATTAATTAATTAGGAGATGATGATTAATTAATTAAATAATAAATATTTAATCAATAATGTCCTAGGAGATGACTAGATGAGATTACCTAGTGATGTAATTAGATTTAAGTTTCTACATTTTTCCCCTCTTTGACATAGTATTGGGACAACAGTATTTCAAAGAAGTTCAAATATAAATGACACAAAGAAGACTTTTTAAAGCAACATGGTTGCCCTAGTTTCTAGTAGGAAATGAGAGAAGGGAAAATGTGATGCCCTCTTTAGAAGGCAATAGGGAAAGAACAAGAATCTACAAGAATCTTGAAAAGTACAAGATTCTAGGGCAAGTAGGAGGACACAAATGATTTCTTGACTTCTTGAAAAGTACAAGAATCTAGGGCAACTAGGAGAACCCAAATGGATTAAAAGAGGGTGAAAATGATAATAAATAGAAAAAAATAAATAAGGTTGAGGGAAAAGGAGGTCTCTAGAGGAGTGAGAGAGGAATATAGGGAATTGTAGAGGGCCTATAAGGGGATTGAGGAGGTCTAGGAAGGGTTATTTTCTCTCATACAAACAACGAGATATTACTACTTGGAGCTCTAACTTGAACAATACAATAGTTATACTTGGATGACCAAAGCATTAGGAAAATGTGGTATGATGAGTATGAGTGTAGCAGACACCATATCAATTGATAGGGTCAAAAAATCAAACTTTGAATTTTATTGTGTAGTAGTTTTAGCATTCCCACAATGTAGGAAACTTGATCCTGTAGACATGCATCTGGTGGGATTGTTGTAGGAATTGGTAGGATTGTGATCTAGTAAAAATGGCTAGAGGGGGAGGGTAAAATAGGAAGTAGAAACACTTCTTGTAAAATTGTGATTTTGATAAGGTAGATTTAGTAGGATTGCTACTCTAGTAGTAAGAACATGATCTTGCGAGTGAAAATGCACTCTAGGTGGTGGAAACATGATTTCACTGCAACAGGTAGGGTCAATGTTTGAATGAGAGAGGGGTTGATTGGTAGGGTAAATTCAAAGCATAATCCCATAATAAGTAGGGTTGGTGGGATTTCTAAGTTGCAACTTGCACAAGAACACACCTATGGGAACACCAATTAGGGTTTTGGGGGTTCAAATGCTCAAAGAGTGATCCTGTGATAACTTGTGTTAGTAGAATCATGAGTTTTGAGTGTTTGCAGGAACACAATGGTGGGAATGTAGGAAAAAAGGGAAAAGGGGGAAAGGTTCATAGGAAAAGGAGGGATTTGGTAGACGGATGGAGGAGGCATAGAATTTAGGTGATGCAAATATGAAAAGGAATACTGACATGTGATTGGTTTGTGTGTAGTTGTCCCTAGACACTCTAGTGTCATGCAAGCAACAAGAAGCTATACTATGCACTGAAGAGCAGCTTACACTTGTGGACTAGGTGAGGATTGATGGCATCAGCCTGGGGTACTTGGCAAGATTACCCCACACATAGACTAATATGGTGATGGTGACTACCTTGTACGAGTGATGGCATAGTGAGATAGGCACATTCAACCTACTAATAGGAGAGATGATAATGACACTGGAAGATGTTTATAGGATTTTTATATTAACAATGTGAGAAATGCTAGTGATGATGAGAAGAGAGATGACTAGAGAGGTAGTAGTGTAGGGGTTGGTGTGGCCTAGAGTAGCGTATTAGATCCAAAGGGGGTAGTTCCCATTAGATGATCACTTGGATTAGGTAGCCATAGAGAGATAGATTTATTTTTATTTATGCGGTCTATTATTAGGGTACATTGCCCTAGATATAGGTAGGACAAGAGTCACCTTTGTATTTATACTGACCATCATGTGGATAGTGGATTCTAGAGTCCCAACTGCTTGGGGTTTTTAATGTTGGTAGAGTTGTACTAAGATCTACACTAGATAGTCTATTAGGGGGTAAGATCGAAGGGGAGGAGTGTTTGGTTACCAACATTGTTGTAGGTGTAGGCATGGGAGCATATCATAGCATTTAGGCTGATTAGATGGAGGGATAGGTAGGAAAAGGAACTAGTTGCATATAACTAGGGGAGCCATTGACATACCATCATATGGAGGAGGTGGACTACTAGTGAGTCTAGATAGATGCGATTCGGGTGGTGGTATGGAGACCATACATGAGTCTAGAGCCATGGGTGGAGGAGGGACAACATTTACCTTACACCATATCACCATGTTTCATTTTTGGGCAATGGGAGTATATTTTTGAGTAATATAAGCTAGATAGGGCCTTGTGACAATTTGGATGGGTATAGGTGGCTCCAAGAGAGCCAAATTGGTATGAATAGGCCACATGCAAGCCAGTATCAATGTTTGGGCCAATGCTCTAGAGACAGGGATTACTATAGGCCTAGTGAGATTTATCACCATAGTAATGGGATTGGTTTGGTGGAGAGGTAGATGTAGGCTCCACATAGGAGTACTAAGATTGGTTTGAGTGGCTAAGGCCAGTAGGCTAATTGTACGTGACTAGAGCCATAGTGGTAGCAAGAGAGATAGCCTAAGTAGCTAGATAGGGTAGATATGTAGCCAGGGGACTACAAAACTAGGTAGAGGCTTTGGGGCAAGAGGAGGGGTTAGTGATGCAAAGGCAGAGGGTACAAGGGATTTCAAGCAAGAGGAGACAGAGGTACAGCTAGAGAGGGGAGAGGAGATGCTAGCAATGGAGAGGAGACCATAGGTGGAGGGGGAGTAGAGGCCATAAGGGATAGTAGGTAGAGGGAAAGGGAGTGCCAAAGTTGGAGGTGGAGGTGGTTCATCATCAGGGGGAGGAGACAATGGACTAGCGAGCTGATACACATCCTTGCAGTAGACACACAAGGCAACCATCAAGTTGTTATGAGACACTCAGCAGGGGAGAGACCAACTCATGGTAGAGTGAGATTAGTTGTGTTAATCATGATATGGTGTAGGAATAGGAAAATAGAGTAAGGATAGAGGTGGGGACACTACAAGTGGAGGGTGGGTGTTTAGAGGGGAGGTTAGAGGTGTTGACATAAGAGAGGTAGGTGTTATAGGCATAGATGGAAATAATCCAAGAGGAGAGGGATAGGTTGGTGATGGAGGTGATGACCCTAAGAGAAAAAGTGGTGATAGGGGAAGGATTGGATGAGCTATGGAGATTGTGGGGAGAGGTTTGAGGAACTAAGGGAGAGAGAAATATTTTACTAGGGGAGATATCATGTAGTGGTACTAGTTGACTAGATAGAGCATTATAGATGGGCAACATGGTCAAGGACAGTTGGGACCCATATAGGTATGTAAGGAGGGGGAGAGAGTGGATGGAGCACTAGGGGATCACAAAGGACAAGTAGGTCTTAATGCATAGGGCATAGCTATAGGATATGGAAAAGCCAGAGGCAAGGCAAGGGGATGAGTGGGAGGAGGGATGAGGCAGAGAACTCAGATGTAGGAAGAGGATAGCTAAGGCCACCACCTCCACCACCAGTAGGGCCAAGGGAAGAGAGGGACACCTATGAGTCCCATGCAGAGGAGGTGATAGATGAAGGAGAGCAATGATATGTTATTTTTGATATATTATTTATGGATCTACTATTGGATGTATTTGTGTAGGTACAAACTTGATGTATTGTTGTGGTTTCTTGTATGATATAGATAATAGATATCTAGACTATGATGGACTTTAGTATTTTTGTAGGGGGTTATTTATTCTTTAATCTTTGTGGCTGAGAGATATGTAAATATAGATTGGATCATTCTTTGGGGTGAGATATGGATGTATGGACTTATGATGTCATTATTTTGTTTATGATGTGGATGTTTTATATATGATTAGATGTAGATGAGGGACTGATGTGTTTTTATGTAGAATCTGATGTTTATGAGATACATGATGTTACTGATAGTTAATGATGTAGGATATGTTATTTATGATGAGTTGGTTAGAGAGTACTAATGTGTTCTTGATGTAGGATGTAATGTTTATGAGATACATGATGTTATTGATAGCTTGTGATGTAGGATATGTTGGTTATGATATGATTTGGTTGCATACTATTGATATATTTGTGATGTAGGATGTGATGTGCTTTATGATGAGATTTTAAAAATTTGTACTTATGATGATGTTCATGATAACTAAGAAAAAATTAAAAGATGAACCTAAGAGATGGATGTAATGTATTTTGAATTTTGAAAAAGATAATAGGAAATGAATGTTTAGAAAAGAATAATGATAAAAAAAATGGGATCCAAGAGATGAAATATCAATGTAGGATAAAAAATGGAATAAAAGTGGATGTAAACTTATGATTATGGTTATTCTAAAAATGAGACTTTGAACTCAGATAAAAGATGATTAAAAATAACATATACTATGATAATGACTTATGATAAAATTAACATGATGATGAAACATAATAAAAATGAGTGAAATTTGTGAAGATAAAATATGATAAATGAACTCAAAGCTATGATGAGAACATATGATAAGTGAACTAAAGATTAGGATGGTTAACCATGAGAAATATTCCTAACATGTAATGATTGAATTTAATCTATGATGGTAAAATATGATAAGATAAATCCAAACTATGCTAATAGATATGAGAAATGAACACAACTTATGATGATACAAAATGGTAAATAAATTTAACACTATGATGGTGGATAGGACCAATAAACATAAGCCATTATGATAAAATATGAGAAAGGAATTTAAAAACTATGATGTGGGAATATAATAAACAAACCCAAGTGAGGATGGGGAACATAGGATAAAGAATGCAATCAATGATAGTGAACCATAGCCTAGAGATTTATGTGTTGTAATTGTGTTATAATAAAGATGAACTCAATGTGTGAGGATAAGGAAATTAAATTGAGAGATTTTGATGATGGAAGGATCCAAGGGGTGAAAAGGATTGGTGATGTAAAGAAAGAATGCAACTGAGACAAGTGATGAAGAAAAATAGGGTAGGAGATTTAGGGGAATATAGGGAAGATGAGTGACTATGATATGAAAGGTAAGTAGGGTGATAGGGAGACACATGTGGGGTGTAAGGGGATGGTGCAACATATCACTAATTGTTCATTACCATGGTTTAGGAGGGAGGAACAATATGCACAATATTTAAACACAATGTGTGTAGTAGGTGATAGGGGATGGTATTGGGTAGGAAATTGGGGTGATAGGGAAAGGGACTAAGGTAGGAGATAAGATCTTTCAAGAGAGTGAGGGTAGAGAGGGGAGGTGTGATGTAGGAAGAGAAGGTGTAGGAGAAGGCTAGTGTGGATGTGTGTGAGGGTGGTATGAACTAGAAATTTTTTGTATGGGACAAAATGGTAAGAGTGAAGGGAAATATTGGAAGCTTGAGGGTGGGGTACCTCATAAAGAAGTACCACCATGTAGTATGAGCACTTTATTTGATATAGGAATATTAGGGACATGCCAAGGTTACTAGGAACATCGAGGCCTTTTCCCCAATATTACATAAGACTAACTTGAACAAGCATGAAAGGATTGCCCCAACATCACAAATGAATACTAGAGAAATCAACATAGAAATGATGCTGGGTGATCTACAAGAAAATGATATTTCCTAACTACATCATGTGATAATGAAGGAAAACATGTTTAGAATATGCAAGGGTGATATCTAATTGATTCACAAGTAGGAAAAGACCTTGGTCAAAACCATGCTTTTGATTTTCCCTAGTCAAAGCACATCATGATATAGGAGACCATGGAAACCATGAGAAGGGAATAACTAAATCACTTGGAAATGACCTACTTGAATAAATTACACAAAAAAATTGAGATCAAAAGAAAGAATAAACCCATGATAAATTAACCTTTTGCCAAAGAGATTGGGATAACTGGATACTAACAGGCCAAGGTTAAGTATGAGGAAGGATGCATCTTGTAAGGACCTAGCAACACTATGTTTGGGATGAGGACAAAATTGGCAACTATACTTATCTACAAACAATGGACTAGGAACATGGGCTTTCGCTATAAGATTTTAAAAATGTACAAGAATGACTATACATTGGATGGATGTCTCAAGAAGGTATGATAGAATATAGTAGTGGCTATGCATATGATGGGGAAAAGCTCAAGATGAGGAGATAGCATTGATGCAATATAGTTATTTGTTATACAGGTACGATACATAGAATTATTGTTTTTGTTACAAGGGTATGGTACATAGAATATTACTAATTATTATAGAGATATGATACAGAGGCATGGTATAAAGGAGAAAATATACCTGATATAATATATGTGGTAGGTTTTAAGGATAAAATACACCTAAAATGGTACATGTGGTAAGGTACAGGGATAAAATACACTTGATATGGTACATGTGGTAAGGTACAAGGATAAAGTACACTTGATATGATACATGTGGTAAGGTACAAGGATGGGATAGATATGCTAACCATGGTAGAATATGTGATCTAGGTAGGCTTTCCAAGCTAATGGATGTTGAAAAGAAATGCTCAAAGTGCAAGGATGAAACTTTTGGAACACCTTAAAAAATGAGAAGATGGGCAATGAGGTGTGAAGGGGTGAAGGGGGAGATGTATGTCATTGATAGATAATGAATAGGCTAAGTACACTTGGTGCCTAATTGCTAGGTTTTTACTAGGGTACCTATTCAAGGTGCTTGAATTTCCAAGTTTTCACCATTGGATGCTTATTTTTTTGTACCTAATTTTTTCTTTTCCATATTTTCTCATTTTTCTCCTTTAAGGGGGGTAGGATAAACTGAGGTTTTTTAGGCATAGAATTTATTGAGGAGAATGATGTTGGTGGGATCATTCAAGACTTCAACCACAAGTGTGGATAGTTGATATGACCCTAAATCAAAAGAGGTTGTGACCATGTAAGGACCAAGCCATGTGGGCTTGAACTTGCCTTTCTTTTCATGGTCAACTTGGACTTTCATGTTTTCTTTGAGGACCATGTCTACTTCTTGAAATTGGTGTGGATGGACCTTCCTATTGAAGTTGCACTTGAGACAGTTTTTCTAGACAATGAGGTGGTCATTAGCCTATTTCCTTTTCTCATGAAGTAAATCTAGCTGGGTAAGTCTAGCCACTTTGTAATCTTCATTTGATATCTAGACCTACAAAGAAATGCATAGGGATGGGAGTTCAACCTCAATAGGTAATACTGCTTCAACACCATAGATCAAGGAGTATGGGGTTGTACCTGTGGATGTATGAAACAAGGTGTGGTAGGCCCATAGAGCAGGGTTGATTTGCAAATGCCAATCATAGCTAGAATCACTAACAACTTTCTTTCGGATTTTGAGTAGGGCTTTATTAGTTGCCTCCACTTGATTGTTATCTTGTGGGAAGTATGGGCTAGAAAAAAGGTGATAGATATGAAGGGAACTACACAATTCCTTCATATTAAGATTTTTTCAAAATTACCTCCATGGTCAGTAAATATAGTAGCTGGGATGTTGAAGCAACATATGATATGATAGAGGATAAATTTGGACACTTGAAATCCTATGGTAGTGACAAGGGAGATTTCTTCTACCCACTTAGTACAATAATTAGTGGTGATGATTATCCACATGTTTTCTTCTAAAGAGAGAGGTGCTATAAAACCAACAAGGTCAAACCCCCAACACGCAAATAGCTATGGTAGCATAATAGGTTGTAGATCTTGAGCTGGGGTTTGAATTAGGTTAGCATGTTTTTGATAGTTTAGATACCATTTTACAAGGTCGCATGCATCATGTTCAAGAGTAGGACAATAATATCTAATTTGAATTATTTTCTTAGCTAGAACTATTCCACTCATGTGAGCACCACAAAGTCTAGCATGTACTTCTTTGAGATCCATTGTAGCCTCATTTTGGTGTAAACTTCAAGAGAGAGTATGATGATAGCCACAATGATATAGGGTTTGAGCTATGATAGTATAATAGGATGCTTTATGAATAAGGTTTTGGCATTGGGTTAATGTTAGATGGGGAGATATGATACATTTTGTAGGTAAGCATAAATTTTTTGGTACTATGGTGATTGGGAACCAACCAAGATGGATACTTGTGTTGATTCATCATTCTCATATGTAGGCTCATGTAGTTGCTCAACTAAGAATTCATATTGCGTAACCTCACAAGGGATCTCCAAAAGTGAACCAATAGTGGTCATGGCATTGGTTACCTTGTTTTCCACTTGAGGTATCTGTATGAACTAAATATGAGTAAAATGTTCCTTCAACTAGTCTACCAACTCCTTGTAAGGTTGCAACTTGTCATCTTTGGTTTGATACTCATCTAGAACCTATTTGATGATAAGTTGTGAATATCCAAAGATTTGTAGCTTTGTGATATTTCACTCAACTACTATTTTGAGCCCTACAATGGGGGCCTCATACTTTGAGATGTTGTTGGTACACTAGAATTGTAGTTTAAAAGATTTAGGAATGTAATCTCCTTGAGGCTTGACCTAGAGTATACCATCTCCAGAGCCGTGGGATGTGTAAGATCCATCAAATTATAATTTCTACAATGCCTATTCTTCTACTAAATAGAAGTGTTCATCTAGAAATTCCATAATGAGAGGGTGATCTGTAACCAAAGGTGCATCTGCTAGGTGATCTACTATAGCTTGGCCTTTGACAACCTTTCTATCAACATATGGATGTCAAATTCACTAAGAAGCATGACCTGTTTAGCCAGGCACCCTGTAAGCATTGTGCATGACAACATATACTTTAATGGATCAATTTGGAATATGAGTTGCATAGTGTGGCTTAACACATAATGATGCAACATTTGAGTGGAAAATACCATAGCTAAGAAAGCCCTTTCCATTGGTGTATAATTGAGCTCATATCTGACTAGAGTATGACTAATGTGGTAAATAGCCCTTTCCTTGCCTGCATCATCAAGTTGTGCTAGAAGAGCACCTGACACTATTGGGGTAGTTGTGATGTATAATATGAGTAGGTGTCTTGCAACTAGAGGAACCAATATAGGTGGATTAGCCAAGTATTTCTTGATCAGTTCAAAGTTGCATTGACAAATGGGGTCCCACCTAAAATTTTGATCCTTTTTGAGTAAATGTGTAAATGGTTGACACTTACTAGTGAGTTGGGAGATGAACCTCCTAACTGATTGTAGTTTCTCTTGGAAATAGAAAAGTTGTTTGAGTGTCTTAGGAGGAGCCATGTCTATGAAAACTTTGACCTTTCTAGCGTCAATCTCAATACCATGCTATGAGACAATGAATCCTAGGAGCTTTCCCAAGGTAACACCAAAGACACACTTTTTAGGGTTGAGCATGAGACAATATTTGGCCAATCAATCAAACACTTCCTCAAGATGAGATAAGTGATCAATGGCATTAAGAGATTTGACTACAATATCAGCCACATAATTCTCAAGAGTTTTATGGATTAGGTCATGGAAGATGATTATCATGGCATGTTGGTAACGTTCTTTAATCCAAATGGCATCATGATATAATAGAGTGTACCCCAAGGGGTGGTGAATGTTGTCTTATGTTGGTTTGCCTATGCTATCTGAATTTGATTGTATCAAAAGAAACTATCTATGAGTGATAATAGCTCATGGCTTATTGTGAGATCAAAAATCATGTCTATGTTTGGTAAAGGAAAATCATCCTTCAGGTAAGCCTTGTTGAGATCTTTGATGTCTGTGCAAATCCTAATATCACTAGAAGGCTTTGTGATACATACCATATTGGAGATCCATTCTAAATAGTTAATTGGGTGAATGATCTTTGCCTCTATCAATTTTTCTAACTCTACTTTAACTAGTAAAGCCACTTTGGGGTGAATCTTTCTAAGTTTTTGCTTGATAGGTCTAACCTTTGGATACACAGCCGAATGGTGTACTACTAGCTTGGGGTCCAACCCTAGCATGTCTTTATAGAACCATACAAAGTGACCAACATTTTCATGGAGGACTTCAATAAGAAGTTATGCCTATTTGGGTGATAGAGATTCCATAATGTATGTGATCTTTGGTACTTTAGTCAAACTAATATTGATTAGTCTAGTTTACTTTGTCAAGATGGATGATATGGTAGGCTTGTGATCCTATGGGGGGAGGATGAAATCTCCATCCTCAAGTACCTCTAAGATATTTTTACCATCAAATGCATGCTTTATTTTCTTTTCATTTTTTGGGTCATCTAATGGTGCTCCAAGGGAGTTTTCACCAAAAGATGGCTTTTCTTTGCTTTTTCTCTTTTTTCTTTGATTTTTGAGTTTAATCTTGCAACTTGAGATTCCTTCATCCCCAAAGTAACCTACTAGATCCAGTTTGTAGACATATGCTAATGGTGGTGGTGGTCATTTTTGTGGTGTTTCTACCCCCATGAATCTAAGGAGCACATGCTCTATAGAGAATTTGTCAACATGGACAATACTTGGTTAGTCCCAGTCAATGACTTTGGGTGGGCAAGTGATAAGTCTATGAGATTTAGGGATAATTGGTAGAGCACAGAAACTCCTAGGATAATTTTTTCAAGGAAGATATTGATGTAGGCTTTCTTTTCTACCTCCTCAAGAATGTCTTTAACCTCAATAGGACTGTTTTGAATGTTTGTGAAGGCATGGGCTTCATTCATGGTGCCCCCAATTATAGGGAGTCCATAGTCTATCCTTTCTTTTTCTTTTCTTTATAGGCTTCCATAGGCTACTTAATGCCTAACTCTAAATAGCCTAGACCACCTCTTTGATAATCCCATTGCTTAGTAGCAAGGTGATGTGATAATTGGTATTTTTGTTTGAGGTGATTGAGAAGTTATTCACTTTCTAGAGGTGGCTCTTTGTATAGCCATATACTAATATCTGACGTAGTTTCCTCTCCATCAAGGATATCTTTGGTAAGAAATGTGATAGGGCCCAGTTTTCTAAGTTAAGGAGTTATATCTAGTCTTGTCCTTTGGTGTGTTAGCTACCCTTGAGTATGTGGATCAAGTGGTAAAGTACCAAAAACAAAAGCATCTGTGAGACTAAACTCTCCATAACCGTGGTAGTCGATTTCAACTATGGAAAGGGTGGAAGATAAAATGGTATCTAGATCATGGAAAGTGCCAGATGAACTAGCCATGGTGTGGCCATTTGATTCCAGGATAATGGTTGGTGTATGAAGCTTCAACCACATTGCAATAAGCAAATGGTTCAAGGTCTGTGAGGATGGTTACCTCAATTCCATTATGTAGAAAATTGATGCACTGATGATATGTGGATGGAATAGCTTTTAGGGTGTGAGTCCATTGTTGACCAAGGAGGATGTTGTATGGAAGGTTAAGATCAACTACATCACAAACTATTTCTTGAGTGGCTAGGTCAACTCTGAGAGGTAGTAAGCATGGTTCATTCAATGGTGTGCTCCAAGTTGTTAAATGCTTTGATGGTAATGACCTCATTAAGTATATCTGCTTCAATGTATCCTTCTTGTTTGATGAATTTTAAAGTACATAGATTTAAAGCCAATCCATTATCTATCATTACTTGTTTGACTACAAAGTTAGAAACCATGACAACTATACAAAGTGGAAGTATATTACTAGGTTCAAATACTAGGATGTTAGAGGTTTTGAAGGATGGAGAACATGATGCAAAAAGGTGGCCAACCAAGTTGCAAAATTCAGTGGCATTTATGTCAGAAGGGATGTGTGACTCATGGAGGGTACTGTCAAGGATCTCTTGATAAAGTGGGCTTGTTTTTAAGAGATCTAGAATGGAAATCTAAGTTGGTGTATTTCCAAGGTGTTCCAAGATATTATATCGTGGTCTTATTGGGGGTGATCCTGATGAAGGTGATCTCGATGGAGGTGGTCTTGATGTTGTAGACACAGATGGGCCAGCTATATTAAGTCAAGCTCGTCAAGTAGTAACCACACATTAGGTATCTAGGCCTTATATATTTATAACATTGATAGAGGGATCAACTTTTGAGATGCATCTAATAAGGTTTCTATAGTCGAAGTATGTTGAGGGGTAGTTTTGAGACTTATCTCAATTATCTCCTTGTTTGTTTTGAGCATTGTTGGGTTTGTTGATAGGAGTGTTTGTAGGTGCTTTACCTATGTCTTTTTTATGATGAGGAAAATATTTTTGGTATATTAGTAATCCTACATTTTGTGAGGCCAGTGCCCCCATTGTGATCTCTTTTTTATCAATAAGGTCTTGAACATAGTCCTTCAGTTACATGCATTTAAGGATGGTATGTCCTTTGACATGATGGAATTTGCAAAACTCCTTATCCTTATACCAAGATACCCTAGACTAATTAGGTTCTAAGGATTGTGTTTTTAGATATCGAATAAGATTATCCTTGGCTAGTTTCTCAAAGATTGCATCCAAGGGCTCCCTCAATGGGGTGTAGACATGTGGTTGTCTCTAAACATGTGGTTTAGGTCCAATCAAAAGTGTGATGGTTGTAGCCTAATTTTGATGGCTAGGTATTTGGACATTATTTTGCATAGGTAGTTGGTGATATATTGGTGGTGTTTTCTAGTAATATTTTTGCTAAAAAAATGTGGTATGAATGTTAGCTATTGCCTCGACAACATGAACATGTCGAGTGTTAGTGAAACCATCAGTAACTATGTTTTTATTTTTATTCTAATAGCAGGGTTTTTCATTGCTTGGACCTTGGTCTTGGGTGTTTTCTTTGTAAATTTTGATGATGCCATCCTTGATGAGCCCTTGCTTGAGTCCCATCCCTTTTTCCTTAATTTTTTTATATGTTTTTAAATAGTTCATAACCATGTAATGAGCAAGATTAGGATGCACGTTGTTAATGAACATTTTGACAAGGTGACATTTGGGGATAGTACATGAAATCTTTCTTATGAGAGTTTTCCAATGTTGTAAGTATTCTACAAGGCTTTCTCCTCCCTTTTGCTTGGTATGAACTAAGTCCACTATAGTTAACTCAGTCTCAACTAGATGAGCATATTGAGCCACAAAGGCTTTAGAAAGATCAACAAAGGTCTTAATGCTACATTGGGGTATATGACAAAACCATTCAAGGATAGGACCTCCTAAGATTTTTGTGAAAAGTTGAATGAGGAATATATCATTATAGGCCACCTCTTAGCAGTGCACATGGAATTCCTTGACATGTGTAACTGGGTTGCTTTCTGCTCTAAATTTATCAAACTTAGGGATCTCAAAGTGTTTAGGAAAAGATGTCTTCATGATGGTTTTTTCAAAGGGATATGGAAAATAATTTTTGAATTTGAAAGTTTTTGTGTCTATCCCATCCTTAATGGCTTTGAGAGCATTTTTCATCTCTTGCAATTTAAATTTTATAGGTGGGGTAATGGGTGCCCCGAGTCCAAGTTCCCTAGTGTGGGATATGTAGAGAATGTTGAAGGTTGATATGGGAAACCTTGACTATCATATGGTGGTGGTTGAAAGATAGGTTATGCTATTGTTGTGATGGATGTTATGGGTTGTTGCAATGTAGTTTGGGCATACTAATGCATCTACTGGGTAGATTGTTGTTGGGAAAATAGGTATAAGGTTGTTTCCCTACTAGATAACTTTGTGGGGATGCTTGCACATACTATTGGTGTAATGATTATGGCTAAAAAGATGGTACTATAGGTAATACCTGGGCCATGCTTTAGGAGTATATACCTTACCCAATATATGTCTATTGTGTTTTTTCTTGAGAAAAAACTAAGTATGAACATGTGCCAAGTAATTGATGTGGGGAAGAGTGCTCACAATTGGGTATTGCAAAGAAGTGGTGATTTGGCTAGTTCTTGAGGGTGGCATGGAAAAATAATTTGTAATGGGTGGTAATGAATAGACTTGGGGAGGATAGGAGGAATGTGACTAAGATATGGACATGGTGGCAGTGCTGAAGGGGATACTAGTGGTAGGCCTTTGTGCCATACTAAAACTCCAATATCCTAAGGGAAATGAGGTTGAAGTACTTTGGATAGTGAAAAATAGATTGATAGTGATCTTGGGGGGGATGGAAGATGAAGTATTTGACCCTAAAGGAGGCATTCTAGTAGTGTACTAGGATGTAGGTTGGGTTTTTATGGTACTAGTAAATGGATTGGATGTGTTTTGAGATGGAGGGGAAAATGCAGTGTTACTAGTTGGAAAAGGAGTATATTATGAAGCAAGGATATGGGTGATGGAAGCACATATAGATGATACATTTGTGGTTGTTTGGGATGTGGTATGAACTAAGGGTTGAGTGAGGATGGGTTGAATATTTTGTGTTATGGGAGTAGTGAATTGGGTGGAGGGGATATTTAGGTTATCTAGTTCTACTTGCATTGGTTGGTACCTACTTCTTAGTGAAAAGAAAGGATCATGAGGGGCAGATGACTTGGCAAATAGTGGTCTTCATCCAAATAGTGGATGCATAGGATCTATAATGTTGGGAGGTGGTGGTTATCCAAAATCAAAGGTGCCAACATTGTCTCTTAAGAAGTTTGCCATGATGGTCTCCTTATTTCTATCTATGATGGCATTAACAATGGTTGTGTGTCTAGGTTGGTTCATAAAAGCATCAATATCTATTGAAGAACCTATTTCGTTAGGAGTTTATGGTAGTCGATCTGGTGGTGTCATGGAAACTATGGGGTATGGCTGGGCCGAGCTATGCTATAACTAAGATTAGGATCTATGTCCTTCTCTTTCCATTTATTCTTACCAAAATGTGTGGTAGATGGCATGAAATACTGACTTTCATAAGGATGGAATGCAAAAAGAGAATGATAAGTGTATGTTAAAAGATGATTAATTTAGGTGTGACTAGAGTGGAGGGATTACATAAGATGAGAAGGAGGATGTATGAAAATGATTTTGGTGGTATCTAGGAAGCCTAAATGATATGGTACTAAGTGAAAGAGGTTGTGTTTCCCTTAAGTGTGAACTTGACAGCGTGGTGGTGACATAAAACCCTCAGGTAGCCTTGTGACTTTTTGGAAGATGAATAGGGATTAAGTGTGTAGCCCAACCTTTTGCTTAAGGTAATGTGTGACACAAATGATAGTTTATACTAAAAACTTCTTAGTTTAATGACAAATATAATGGTGAGGTGGATGGAGATTTCTTTAGGGAAACAAAGCTTAATGGGGTGATGCTAAAAATTTTCTAAATTTTGAGTAACTAATGGAGGATACTAGGGCTTAATGATGCTTAATTTGGAGGATTCTTGAAGACAAGGTTGGTGACAAAAGGGGAGGAGATGATTCTACAAAGTGCTTAAATGGGATGGTGGAACTATGTGATAGACTAAGCCTATGAGGAGATAAGTGAATAAGTGTGTGTGAAAAAAGGACCTAATTAGAGTAAGTAACACTAGAGTTATTGATAAGGCTATGGTTGACACCTTGTTAGAGAGTTAGGTTCTGAATTTTGTAGTCCCACTTAGTTTGTAGTGCAACATTTGCACTGTTTGTCTCAACTTGGTCTAGTTTAGTTATCCTTGGGTTGGGGGTATACTTCTTGTGTTCTACTTCTATTTCCTTGTAAACTAGTATTTGTGGAAGTTTTTCCTTTCTCAACTTGGTCTTGGTTTGGCTTGACATGAGATAACTCTAGGATATTTGATCACAACTGTGGGTTTTGAGAGGTAGTGACTACACTAAGTATACCCTTTAAACCTTGGATTGGAAACGTGAATTAGTTGGGGAATAACTAATTTTCTAAAAATGGTATAGTAAAGTGGAGGAAACTAGGCTTAGGATTATTGTGAATAAACTTGCTAACAATCATTTTGAACAAAGGTAAGGATGACCTATTTTGAAAACAAAAGTTTTGTTTTACATAGAAAGTTTTTGGTCAAATTTTGGTTACAATATGCTATTTAACAGACCACAACTTGATGTCTCTTAATTCTAGTGCAATATGCCCCTCCAATCAAAGAGGTGAGTTGATACAAGAGTTGATCAAAAAATGATACACATCAAAGAATCTTTAAGGCATGGCAAAGAGAAGTTCCACTTTTGTGGGAACAATGACTGTTGGAGATGAAACCCAAGAAGCCTTATGCCTCTACTAGGGGAGCACAATTGTTTGCACCATGAATTAACATACCATCGATAAAATCATGATGACTAAAAATACGATTGTAAATATCTCTATGGAGTCTTGCCAAATGGTTGTTACATATGTGATCCACTTAAAGATATATTTTGGACATGCTAAAATCATGGAAAAGTTTTCCCACCTTAGGCTACCCCTAGAAACACACTACATGAACTTGAGGGATAGAGTGAGAAAGTTTACTTTTTCCCTCATTTATATACTAGCCAATTTTTTACCAATTTGAGCTTCTCACAAAAGGGGACATGCTTCCCAGAGGTGGATGAACTCACTAGAAGCACTCCTAGGTTGTAGTGGATGATCTTGCTAAGAACTTTCAGTACATGCATCATGTATTTTAGGTCTTTAGTTGCAAAAAATAGAGAAGACAAAGATGTACTAGAGGGCACAATATAAAAACATGCAAGAAACTTGGTTCATTTCTATTTGGATGCTTTAGTGTATCCTAACAAACTAGTTTTTTGAAGACACGCATGATTTTAGCATTCAGTTTGTTCATTTCCAACTTCATAGCAATGGTCAACAAAGGAAATCATGTCAGAAAAAATAAATTGGTCAAGAAAGCTTCTAAAAAGGAGAGAATAAAAATGATTTTTTCATTTATATATTCAATATTTGATGATTTTATTTTAAACCTTAAAATGGATGTGTTTTCACATAATGTTCATTTGCACTTTAAATGAAGTGTTCATCACATTGGTTTAGTTTTTAATACTTGAGATTCAAGAATGGATTTTTTTAATAAAACTATCCAAACATTCCAATAAAAAAAATTCTAATATTTAGACATGCATTCCATGAAAAAGTGAAAATTGTTCATTTTTAAGCATTTGAAGATAGATTTTCTAGCAACCATTTAAGAAAACCTACAAAAACCTATTATAATTTTGCTTCAACAAGTACTTGCAACCAAAAAATGTTAAAATTTGGTACTAGTCAATTAAACCAAAAAACCCATGGCTTTAAATCACACATGGGTTTAAATCACAATCCTACAATGTAGGAACATAGCTACAAGGTCATAGGATTGAGGTGCAAAGAACTAGTGAAATCATAGAAAAATAGGCTGGAAGAAGAAAGTAAGAAAATGATCCCACAAAAAAGTGATCCTGTGGGTTTATGGGGATGTGTTCCTACTAATAGATTTATCTATTGGTTTGATAGAGGAGGGAAAAAGTGTGGTATAATATTTGACTAATTAGTTCAAGCATTCCCATAGGTCTTTTACAGCGATCCCATTGGTAAAAACTAGTGTTTTCGCAGGAATAAGGTCAATGGGAATGATGTGGATGTTTTTAATGGTACATGGTGGCAAGGTTTGTAATAGATAGTGATATTTCTCTCATGAGTTCATGTTCCTACTAGTTTATGATCATGATCTCATGACTGTGGGTTCACAATTTTGTGGTTATGGGATTGCGAACAAAGGTTGCTAGAATGTTGCTTAAATTGGGATTTTATTTTATTGTTGAGAGAATGCTTCCTAATAAGAGATCTTGGTGCCTGAAAAAAATGTTAGAAGACCACTTGTGTATACAAACAAACACAAAACATTAGTTTGGTTAGTAAAAAAAAAGAAAAACATGTGATTATAGAGACCCAAATGTGTGGTCCCACTGGGCATGCCAAAATGTATCACTTAATCTGGTAGTGTAAATTGAATACTAATTATTAATGAATATATTCACAAAAGAAAATTAGCCAAAACTTATGATAGGATGAAGTTATCACCAAGAAGGAAGGCAAACCAAGAATGATAAGCTCCTTGGGTGTAACTGGCAATAATGTAGATATGTCCCTGATGGATAGGGGATGTATGCTCACAGTGTGCTCAAGCTTCCAAAGGATGGGGGTTTTATCATGCTTGTAGATATGTGAGGGTTTCAAAAATAGAGGTATGGGACCTATTTGACATGGTAATGATGTAAAGTGGCTAAGATGTAGTGTTTAGCGGGGCATTATAAGTTTGCATAAAAGTGGATGATGGATTGTGAAAGGGAAGGGCTTTATTTATAAGTCAAGGTTGTTGGAAATATTATGATAGGCTAACTTACTAAGAGGGGAGGAGTGACTTATTAACCAATAAAACTTAATCATTAATTAGCAATTAATCTTTCATGAGTATTCTGATCTAATTGCATGCATGAGAAATTGAAAACATTAAAGCATTCATAACACTTTTGACACACAAATTGGTAACTAAAAAAACCTTCCAAATAGAAAGTAAAATTGGGGTGGGGATGATACCCAAATGCTTTAGTACTATAGTATAAAGTTGGCCTGTTAAGGCTTACAATGATCACTTTTGATGATCTGCACTATTAGGAGCAATAAGGATTGCTAAGTCCACCTTGCAAAAAGATTGTACAAACATACAATGAAGTATGCACTCAGTAAAGAGATTTAAAAAAGACTGTTAGGTCTACCTTGTTAAAGGATTTTATTGATCCACTTGTTAGGATGAAATAGTAGTTGATCTCTAATCTGCAACTTAGTTTATTGAATGAGATTCCTCTGAGTGTAGAAATCACCTTGCTATGATAGATAAATCTTTGTTGCTCCTTATACTATTGTAGCCTTTGTAATTTTCTCTTCTCTACTTATTTCATACTTCTATTGCAATTTATTTTATTGGATGCGATAAAATATATTACATATATATACCAATCCAATTATAGAATTACAAAGTTGGCCATAATACAAGTTTACACAAAAATCAAAACGTCGGCCAAAGTGTAGAAACTTGGGTTCTAAAGACTAGCTTAGTGAGGTTTTGATACTCAACATCTACTATCAATTCTTGAAATTTTCATGCACTCAATAGAGATAGAAACTCAGTCCATGTTGATCACTTCCAAATAGTCTTGAAATCAGTCTACATTAGTGACTCAATGAATATTGTGAAACTTATCATATAAACTAAATCACTAGATTCACACTACATAGCTTCGTCAACACTAGCACTATGAGCTTGATATAAAGTGAGTCACTTGGTTAACACTAGACTTGCATCACATCACCTGTAAACTTGGTAAGCACTATAAGACTTGATTTACACTAGTAAACTCGATATACACTGAGATGCTCGGTTCATACTACTAATCATTACATTTGTAGTAACTATTGAATGCAAACTGAAAACTATCCAAAAGACTTAGTAGCAACTAAAATGATTGGTTAAACCTATTAAATATATAATAAGCTCAGTAGATGCTCACAATCTAAATAAGTGTATGTCACTAACAAAAAATATGACTATTATGTCGACAAAAGGGTAGTGAGATGGAGGGTCATGAATCAAGGATGGAAGAATGGTGAGGGAGGGCTATGATGCTTTCATAGGGGAACACATGGATTGTGCTTGTTTGTAGCTAATAAGGGAGTGACACTTGTCACAAGGAGGATGAGTTTCAAGGGATGGGAAAAGTGTTTGGTCAAAGGGAGTAATGGTAGAGAAAGAGTGTGGAAGAGGGATTTAAGAGGCATTTAATGGCATGTAAGAGCCATAAATGCTTTTGGATAGGGATGGAAGAGGATAAGGGAGACTTTTGAATTTGGCTTGGGTTAGCAATCCATAAACCTTGCTTAAAGTTGTGCACAAGTTTAGGAGGGGGATTATTGGCACTAAAAAATGCATGCCTAATTTTGAGTCGCATTTTGAAAATTTTACGAAATTGAGCCCCATAAATGCTTGTGTACCCTACTGTACCTATAAAGCCCCTGAGGTGTTCAATGTTTATAACACCTTTCATTCGGCATGTCTAAGTGTTCCATGATGATAATTTGTCATTCCGAGTCATTTGGCGAAGTCTTGTTTTGAACAAATGTCCATTCTGCATTTTCCACATAAGTGTCAAATAACGTCAAGAGGCTGTGTTTGTCATTGAATATCTTGCACCCAAAATTTTTTCAAGACTCGCCACTTTGGGAGTATCTAATATCCATACCTAAGAACCTATATTTCAGATTTTGAGTTGTTCTGAGTCCGTTTGACTAGGTTTTGAATCCCTCAAAGTTGTCATGCTGATGCACATTGCACATAATTCTAGGTAGCCCTGTTTGACATATGATAACTTTTGACCAATTGACCCGAATGCTAAAATTCCTTTTGCATTGTATTTTAGATGTCAAATAATTGTTACGTTTCAAGTCTTAGCTCTTGATGAATCCATTTGATTAATTTTCAAATGCAATTCCAAATGGAATTTCTAAAGTTTTACTAGTGTTAGCATTTGCAAACTTGTCAGAACCCCTGTTCGAGATGTCATAACTTAAGATCCATGATTGGTAAGACCAAATGGGTTGTACCCGTATGTTTTCCTCTAAAAATACTTCAAGTGTGTCAGTTTTTAAGTCATGATGAATACATTTGCACACTTTTCCAGCTCAATTCCATTCGCAAAAAATCACTTTCTGTCAGTGTTTCCAATCTGCAAAATCCAAGTAGCCTACTTTGCACCTCTGCCAAATTTGCCCCGTGATCCGTCATGAGCTCAAACTGTATAATCATATTTTGTGTATGGGATGATGAAAATATTTCCTATATTAGAAGCAACATGCCCCAGGTGTCAGTCAAGCATACAGGCCTTGTGTGCATTGCATCTAGCACTTGAGAAAGCTAAAACACTTCTTTAGCATTGTGTAGATTGTAGCACTCTATACTTGGCCATTACTGGGATTCATTTTGATAAAGTTTGAAAGGGCCAATGGTGTGTTGGATTAGAGTTTGAGACGTGTTGAATCCATAGTGCCATAGACATTAGGGCAGTAGATTGATGAAATTGTCAATGAACTCGAGGGAGTCACATTTGCTCTTGAACCATTAGAAAAGGAGGTTGGTGATGAGATCATTGCATTGATATAGCAGGAGAAGGATTCCAATTGTGAAAATGGTACATCAAAATTGGATTCTCTCCATCGGGTGGCTTTGAAGCTAGACATCATCTCTTCAAGAGCTGTCTTGACAGAAAAAGAGCACTTAAGAGATTGCTTGATAAAGCTCACCATGATGAAGGCAAGCAAAAAGGGAAATAGAAGCATCCAAAGCTTCTTCAACTGGTACTACTTTTCCTTCACCATAGCAATCATGATAGCACTCACAATCATTATGTATATTCAAGATAGTGTGAGTTGTGGGAAGCAACATGTTTAAAGAAATAGTCAAGCCATGTAAAAGATGCCCTATAGTCAGAACATATCAAAACAAAGAGATCCCCACATTTTGACAAGTAGATGGAGCGATGATGATGTGGCGATGAGGGTCAAGATGTCGACACATGGTAGAGATGGATGACAAGGGAATTCCCACATTTCAGAGATGAAGGGAGGATAAATATTGTGGGAATGCAAAAATTTTCCATGTGACAGTGCAGGTCCCAAACGTAGTGACATGGCAAGGACGTGCAGGTTCAAGCAGATGCATAAGATCACACCACATGGAACGATCGTGCGATGGGTGCACGCTTGCAAAAAGAAGTTACAAGGTCGATAAATCATGCGAGATTGTGGAATGGTGACACATGGCATTGGGCCTGTGCAAATGGTGACATGGTAGTGCAAGTTCCAGACAAATCAAAGGGTGACACATGGTGCCTATAGGCAACAATTAACCAATCAAAAATTGACAAGTGGCAATTGGTCAAAGTCTATTGACCATAGATTTGGAAGGATAAGGAAATATTGAAGAGTGCAAAATATTTTTTCTTTAAAAAATTGCTTTTTCAAATGGATTGCACCTCAAATGTTAAATTTTAAAGGTCATTTCCCTAAAGTTTTAACTTTAGGACTTTAAAATTTTTGAATTTTTAAAATTCAAAGATGCAGACCTAGTTTCTACCAAAGGATTCATTTTCAAAATGAGATTCAGGGGGTCTCTTGAAGGCCACATAGGTGATATTATATATCGCCAGAATTGGGAGAAGAAAAACTTTCCAATTCTAGAGCCAATTTTTACATAGAACATAGTCTGTTCCTACTATAGGGGGTTTTCTATCAGAGGTTGGTTGGCATATTTTATCAGGTGTTTTGAACCACCAGTTGTAGGATTCAGTGAAAAGATGCCTAAAATACATTCAATAACTTTTTTATCTGATTATTTTGTGTCTTCATGGTGTTTTGGCTAAAATTTGATCAATTAGCATGTGCTCATATTTAGTTATTAGATTTCATCATTTAGCTAAGATATTTGGAAGTCACTTATAGTGTAATGATGAAACAAAAATCAGATCAGTTGGGTAGAGAGAGGAAAGAGGTTTTGCAACTGAACAAGATGGCATTCCAAGTGGATAGATGTCGATTGTAGATTTAATCCAAGAATTCATCTTCATCCTATATTATTTTTTCTTTCTTCCATTGTAAGGGTTCTAGTTTCTGTGACTGAGAAACTAGTTGGTTCTAGTCTTGGTATATTCCCATACTTAGATACCACATACTTTTCAGCATAATTCTTTCATATGAACAATAGTAGTGCAAATAATATAGGAAGTTCTAATATGTTAGGTGTTTTTCGTGTTTCAATTTTATGCATCTGAATGTATAGTTTCAAGGAAATGAGTACATATGAGCAACAATTTCACTAGTTTCATTCTGGTTCTTGTCTCCTATCTCAGCAATGTGTAAGTCTTATGTGGTTTTGGAACAAAGATCTGAGACCCATTTGCATCCCTTTCAGGTTGTATGTTTGATGTATTTTGCTATTGGACCAAAGGGCCAAGTAAATGCTTGATATGTTTAAACAAGGTTACTAGTTACTTGAGAAGGTTATTCTATGAGAATGAGATCTGAATGAACACTGATGTCTAAATCATAAGGTGATTGGATAGATCTGATGTCTGGGTATGAAAAATATGTCCTGATGTCACAGATGTATTTTTTTGGATTCATGGAATTGCCCAATGGATCAGGCATTGATTAGTTATACACTGCTTCATTTTTGAGGATGTATTTGAAACTCAACATCAATAACCAAATGCTTTTCCCCTTTCATGTTGAAAAGCTATAATAGAATGCCCTCACTTAGCTTATGAGGTTCCTAGATCTACATTTAACTATTCTAGATTGATGTTATCTCGTGAGTTATCAGGAGAAATAAGGGTTTTATCTACTTCATATTAGATTCAGTGTATACTTTGACAACTGGTACCATATAAAGAATATATAGGTCCACCCACCTAGGTTTTGAAGAGCCTGAAGTAGAAGAAGGGTCAAGCCTTATGGTTGGCATTTTGTCAAAAGTGGCATGTTGAAAATGGGAATTAGCTACCCCTAGATGTGTTAGTTTCTTAGTGGGATAATTGAAAACAGGTAACGTTTTCAAACACCAACAAAATGATGACTCTGCTATGGACTGTATTGAATCTAAATGATAGAAAAACTTTGAGAATTTAAAAAAGGAGATTCAATACAATAGAAGAAGTGCATAAAAAGGTTGCAGCAGTAGGTGATCTGATGTGTTTTCCAGTTTTCCTACTCGAATATCATGCACCCAGATGAGCTTTATTCATGGACATCAGTATGTTGTAAAATTGGATGAAAATTGTGTCCTATAACTATCATAGGTCTATCTTTAAACAATTCAGTTTTTGTAAGTGTTGTTGAGAAAGTTTCAGAGTCAAGAATCAATTTATAAAGTGTAGTTTCTTTTCAGGATGGTAATGATCTGCAAGTTTCTCCTACATTGAAGGTCTAGTTCAGATTTGTCAAGTGACTAATTATGTTTTATTTCTCACAAAGTGTGAGTGGCAACTCTCAAATCTCTATACTGATTGCTCCTAGTTGATTTCATTGCAAAATTTTGAAGGACTTTTAGTTGTATGGGCAGATCTGAAGCTTTTGGTAGTTTCTTGAAAAGGAATTTTAAATTCTTGATAAGTTTAAAGTGTTGTTTGTATTTCTGCTGATATAAGAAATTGAAGTGTAAAAAGTAGATCACAACAGTGATCTCTTTATCCTCTAGAAAGGAGGTGGTGACTCTGCAAAGTTTGATCAATGGTGTAAAGGATTTTTAGTCTTACACCTATGCCAAATCAGTAGGTCAAATTTCTTGCATCAGCACTTGAAGTATTTTGGTTTTCATGTTTTCTTTTCATGGAAGTCAAGTGTTTAAAAAGGTAGCCTCTATTCAGTGATTTTCAGCACTAGAAGGAAGAGGTAGAAACTTTGTTCTATGATTGAGTCTAATCTCAGATCTGAGATTAGTTTGCCAAATGCTGAGAGTTTAGAAACTATGAATAATAACATTGCTATGTTAAGTAAAATCATCTACACAAGAATTGTCAATCTTATAAGAAGTGAGGTAGGAAGTACTCAAGGTTTAAGTGTCAAAAAATGATATTTAAGGCTTAAATCAGAAATTAGTAAGATGCCTTTTCATTGTAGACCTGAGGAATCTTCACTACCAAGTGTTTTCCTTGATGTTCTAGTGCTTGATTCAGTCAATTGGCTAGCACCTATAAGATTACAAAGGTTCTTACAAATTGAAAGATTCATTGAGGAGATGGAAGATGATGGTTATAGATTTCATGTTATGTCTTCTAATGATAATGAGTGTGCTGAAAGCCAAGGTAGCAATGAATATAATGAATCCATAGAGCAAGATAATCTATCTTCTGAATGTGAAGAGGTGGATTCAAATGTTAATGAATCAGGTAATAACAATCAGCATGAAACAGATGGATATAAAAGAGAAGATAAATTTTGTTACAGTACATTTGAAGTTAAGAAAGTTGTAACAACAGTAGATCTAGTGATTGCCATGATAAGAAAGAATGTTGTAATAATTCTTTTTTCCAGATTGTTACACTAATGATCCTACTATTGTAAGTTCTTCATGTTATCCAGATGACAATCATAGCTAGGAGAAGATTTGTGAGGTAGTCTTCTTGAGTTCTGATGAATTCTCTATTTTGTTGGCTCGTGATTTTGAAAAGCACATAAGTACTTCTAAGGATCTTCATATTTTTTGTCATGATATTTTTTCATTCAGTCAGATCAATTCCCCAAAGTTTCATGTAGAAAGAGATGTAGAATCCGAACAACCCTTATCAGATTTTGGAGGTGTAGATGATAGTACCTCAAATGTCTCTGTACATGACGATTTGCTAGATGTAGAAAATGTTAATGAAGGGAAGTTTAATGTTGTTTCAGATTCTTTTCATGTTGGTTATGCTACAATGAGTTTTGGTATTTCATGTGATGAAGAGGAAAACAATGAAGGTTGTCAATCAGATTATAGATTTTCTTCATGTGTTGATAAGTCTTGTAAAGATAAGTTCAAGGTTTATTTTGACATTTAGTTTGATGAAGAAAATGATAGTGGTCAACATAGTTTAGATCAACACTTTCAGAATGAGTTTTCATGTTTGGTAACTAATCATTTATTTGAAGAATGTGGAGAGGTTTCAGTGAAGGATGAATCTGATTCAATGAATGATATGATTACAAGTAGGCAACAATCAGATTCCAAATACTCTTTGCAGTCAGAGACAAAAGGTGAGTTGCAAGTTTTTGGTGTTTGCAACTTGGTGAATGATGTAGATTATGAAGTTTTTGTGTTTTTGATTAGCATGCATGAATCATTGTTGGATTTTGATTCTTAGTTTAGTTTGTGTTCTTATAAGAATGCTGATTTGTCTTCTCATAATGAGCATGAGGTAGAGGCTAATGCTGTTGTATGTGTGCATTATGAGAATGAAGGAAGTTGTTTCGTTTTGCCAAGTAATTTGATTCAAGATGCTAATCTAATTGGTAAAGTTGAGAAAGATAATTCCAGCTTACCTCACAGAGATGGTGATGAGAGTTAGGTGTTTGATAGAGGTAAGAAGCTTTGAAACTTTTTGGTGGCCTGGGGCCACTGTTTGTACATAGTAGTGTAGTTGTTTCCCTACTTTCAATAAAGCTATTTGAGAGAAGATTTTGAAGTTTAGGTGTGTGGTCTACTTCTCCAGAGATCTGAAATCTTTCCATGCCCATAAGGGGCATGCATCCACAGAAAGAGCCACTACTGGCACTAAAAATTGCATGACTAATTTTGAGTCGCATTTTGAAAATTTTGCGAAATTGAGCCCCATAAATGCTTGTGTACCTTGTTGTACCTATAAAGCCCCTAAGGTGTTCAATTTTTCTAACACCTTTCATTCAGCATGTCTAAGTGTTCCATAATGATAATTTTTCATTCTGAGTCATTCAGTGAAGTCTTGTTTTGAACAAATGTCAATTTTGCATTTTCCACCTAACTGTCAAATAGCGACAGGAGGCTATGTTTGTCATTGAATATCTTGCACCCAGAATTGTTTCAAGACTCACCATTTTGGGAGTATCTAATATCCATACCTAAGAACCTATGTTTCATATTTTGAGTCATTTTAAGTTTGTTTGACTAGGTTTTGAATCCCTCAAAGTTGGTCATTTAAATTTGTCATGTTGATGCACATTGCACATAATTCTAGGTAGCCCTGTTTGACATATTATAACTTTTGACCAGTTGATCCAAATGATAAAATTCCTTTTGTGTTGTATTGTATACATCAGAGACTTGTTATGTTTCAAGTTTTAGCTCTCGACAAATCTGTTTGATCAGTTTTCAAATGCAATTCCAAATGGAATTTCTAAAGTTTTACTGGTGTTAGCATTTGCAGACTTCTTAGGACCCTTGTTTGAGATTTCATAACTTGAGAAACATGATTGGTAAGACTGAATGGGTTATACCCCTGTGTTTTCCTTTGAAAATACTTTAAGTGTGTCAGTTTTTAAGTCATGATGAATCCATTTGAACACTTTTCTAGGTCAATTCCATTCGCAAAAAATCACTTTCTATCAGTGTTTCCAATCTGCAAAATCCAAGTAGCCTACTTTCACCTCCGCCAAATTTTCCCCATAATCCATCATGAGCCCAAATTGTATAATCATATTTTGTGTATGGGATGATGAAAATATTTCTTGCAGTAGAATCGACATGCCCCAGGTGTCAGTCAGGCATACAGGCCTTGTGTGCATTACATCTAGCACTTGAGAAAGCTAAAACACTTCTTCAACACTGTGCAGATTGTAGCACTCTATACTTGGCCATTACTGCGATTCATTTTGATAAAGTTTGAAAGGGCCAATAGTGCATTGGATTAGAGTTTGAGACGTGTTGAATCCATAGTGCCATAGACACTAGGGCAGTAGATTGATGAAATTGTCAATGAACTCGAGGGAGTCACATTTGCTCTTGAACCATTAGAAAAGGAGGTTGGTGATGAGATCATTGCATTGATATAGCAGGAGAAGGATTCCAATTGTGAAAATGGTACATCAAAATTGGATGCTCTCCATCGGGTGGCTTTGAAGCTAGACATCATCTCTTCAAGAGTTGTCTTGACAGAAAAAGAGCACTTAAGAGATTGCTTGATAAAGCTCACCATGATGAAGGCAAGCAAAAAGGGAAATAGAAGCATCCAAAGCTTCTTCAACTGGTACTACTTTTCCTTCATGATAGCAGTCATGATAGCACTCACAATCATTATGTATATTCAAGATAGTGTGAGTTGTGGAAAGCAACATGTTTAAAGAAATAGTCAAGCCATGTAAAAGATGCCCTACAATCATAATGCATCAAAACAAAGAGATCCCCACATTTTGACAAGGAGCTAGAACAACAACCCATAGTTTTGAAGGCGTAGGGCATCCATTTTCAAAGCATTCACACAGCAGAGAAGGTAAAACCCACAGATTAGGCAAGGGAGTTGTTTGAAGTGCACATCAATTCATGCTATGAAACAGGGGTAAAACTTCCATGTCAAAAATGAATCAACGCATAATCACGAATAGTCAAATAATGCATGTTAGTAGAAGTAGACTCTGCACAAATTGGAAGACACCTTTTCAAAGAAGGATCGCCCCCTTGGCATGTTAAATAAACAAGAATTGTGGCATTAAAGATGAATCCACACCAAGATTGGAGGTCTACGCAAGTAAAAATGAGTCCATGCATTGAAAACATAGGCAGTGTTGAAGAAAAGAGCAGAACGTAATAAAATCAGGGCAGAGGCATTTTTAAATCTAAAGCCTATAACAGAGAGAGCCTGTATGTTGAAGAAAAATTTGCATCTTGTAGACACCTCACAGAGCTCACATCAAAAATAAGGAGCAGCCAAGCGTTAGAGGAGGCCGCAGTTTGAACAGGGTGAAGAACCATAAGTATGTTAAATCCTGCATTCACAAAAGTAGAGGGTTTTTTTTAGTTTAAATATAACCCAATACATAACTCAATGTGTCTTAAGAAAAAGGCCTTTTGTAAAGGTAGCAATCAATGGTGGGGGCCCTATACCCATGGATGACATTAGCAAGACATGGGGTCTATGCAAAATTTTGAAGGAAGATGGAGCGATGATGATGTGGCAATGAGGGCCGAGATGTCGACACATGGAAGAGATGGATGGCGAGGGCATTCCCACATTTCAAAGATGCAAGGAGGATAAATATTACAAGAATGCACAATTCTGCCATGTGGCAATGTGAGTCCCAGACATAGTGACATGGCAGGGACATGCAAGTTTAGGCAGACGCATAGGATCATGCCATGTGGCACAATCGTGCGGTGGGTGCACGCCCACAAAAAGAAGTTGCAAGGTCGATAAATAATATGGGATTGCAGAATGGCAACACCTAGCATCAGGCCTGCACAAATGTGACATGGTAGTGCAAGTTCTAGACAAATCAAAGGGTGACATGTGGCACCTATAGGCAACAATTAACCAATCAAAAATTGACAAGTGGAAATTGGTCAAAGTTTGTTGACCATGGATTTGGAAGGATAAGGAAATATCAAAGAGTACAAAATAATTTTTCTTTAAAAAATTTCTTTTTCAAATGGATTGCACATCAAATGTTAAATTTAAAAGGTCATTTCCCTAAAGTTTTAACTTTAGGACATTTAAATTTTTGAATTTTTAAAATTCAAAGATGCAGACCTGATTTCTACCAAAGGAGTCATTTTAAAAATGAGATTCAGGGGGTCTCCTAAAGGCAACATAAGGGATATTATATATCGCCAGAATCAGGAGAAGACAAACTTTTTGATTCTAGAGCTATTTTTTACACAGAACATAGTCTATTCTTACTATAGGGGGTTTTCTATTAGAGGTTGGTTGGCATGTTTTATTAGGTGTTTTGAATTAGCAGTTGCAGGATTCGGTGAAAAGACACCTAAAATATATTCAGTAACTTTTGTATCTGATTATTTTGTGTCTTCATGGTGTTTTGGCTAAAATTTGATCAATTAGCATGTGTTCAGATTTATTTATTAGATTTCATCATTTAGCTAAGATATTTGGAAGTCAATTATAGTGTAATGATGAAACAAAAATTAGATCAGTTGGGTAGAGAGAGGAAAGAGGTCTTGCAATTGAACAAGATGGGATTCTGAGTGGACAGATGTCAATTGCAAATTCAATCTGAGAATTCATTTTCATCCTATATTATTCTTCCTTTCTTCCATTGTAAGGGTTCTAGTTTCTATGACTGAGAAACCAGTTGGTTCCAGTCTTGGTATGTTCCCATACTATGATACCACATACTTTTCAGCATAATTCTTTCATATGAACAGTGGTAGTGTAGATAATATAGGAAGTTCTGATATGTTAGGTGTTTTTCATGTTTCAATTTTATGCATCTAAATGTATAGTTTCAAGGAAATGAATACATATGAGCAGCAATTTCACTAGTTTCATTATGGTTCTTGTCTCTTGTCTCAGCAATCTATAAGTCTTATGTGGTTTTGGAACAAAGATTTGAGACCCATTTGCATCCCTTTCAGGTTGTATGTTTGATGTATTTTTCTATTGGACCAAAAGGCCAAGTAAATGCTTGATATGTTTAAACAAAGTTACTAGTTACTTGAGAAGCATATTCTATGAGAATGAGATTTGAATGAATACTGATGTCTGAATCATAAGGTGATTGGATAGATCTAATGTCTAGGTATGAAAAATATGTCCTAATGTCACAGATGTATTTTTTTGGATTCATGGAATTTCCCAATGGATCAGGCATTGATCAATTATAGGATCACTTATTACACTACTGCATTTTTGTGGATTTGTTGAAACTGAACATCAATAATCAAATGTTTTTCCCCTTTCATGTTGAAGAGCTATAATAGAATGCCCTCACTCAGCTTATGAGGTTCCTAGATCTGCATTTAGCTACTATAGATTGATGTTATCTCATGAGTTATTAGGGGAAATAAGGGTTTTATTTGCTTCATATTAGATTCAATGTATGCTTTGACAATTGGTACCATATAAAGAATCTATAGGTCCACCTACCTAGGTTTTGTAGAGCCTAAATTAGAAGAAGTGTCAAGCCTTATAGTTGGCTTGTTGTCAGAAGTGGCATGTTGAAAATGGGAATTACCTACCCCTAGATGTGTCAATTTCTCAGTGGGATAATTGAAAATGGGTAACATTTTCAAACACCAACAGGGACTAGGCTTGGCTTAAGAAGAGATTAGGGGGCAAGTGGCTTATCTTTTATGGGATGGGTTAGTTAGGTGGCTAAGTGAGGTTAGTATGGGTGAATGGGTTGGTTTAAGGGTAAAGATAGGGTTTACAAATTTTTTAGGGGTTAAACGATTTATTTAATAAAATGGGGGATGTGGGATTAAATTAAATAGATTTGAAGATTTATTTAATTTAATAGAGGAATAGGGTTTTAATTGATAAGTTGATTTTGGGTTATCATTTAGTTTTATCAATTGGAATATAGTTAATTTAATTAATTAATTAACTAGGGTATGATGATTAATTAATTAAATAATAAATATTTAATCAATAATGTCTTAGGAGATGACTAAATAAGATTACCTAGTGATGTAATCAGATTTAGGTGTCTACACTTACTACTTGTTTATCAAAATAATTCTCTTCATTTGCATACAAACTCTCTCTATCTCTTCTAGGTTTGTAATTTCCTTTATACTTGTTCTCTCTTTTAGGAAACTTAGATGCATAATGACCAAATTCATTACAAGTCCAACATTTAGAGATTTTTCTCGTCATCATTTTCTCTTATTACCAAAAAGGGCTACTCCTTCTTTAATCTTTCTATCCTCATCAAATCTACTACTACTAGCAAAGTCTCCTCTAGCACTTGTGCTCCTTGATAAAATATGTCAAATATTCAAGGTACTGAAAGATATTTCTATTTTGGTCAATTCTCCAAACTATCTAAACTCATTCTCAACTACTTCAAGTCTTCCAAGTAATGTCTCCTTTGTGAAATCTTTGGTACAAAATATTAGCAACTATATCATTTGAACTACTAACTAAAATGGTGGTGTTAAGGTTTTCAATATCTTCCATATCACCTCATCTTCTTCTTTGGTTCCTCCTTGAGATCTAATACTTGTAGTAATTTTTCATATCCTACCTACATATGTTCTTATAGATTCATCTTCCATCATTTTTACATCTTGAAATGCACAAATCCAACTTTGTAGCCTCAACTTCTTAGAATGTTCATCACCTTCAAAACTAATTTCCAAAGCTTTCTAAATCAAATGTTAAGTAACAAGTGACTTTACCTAATTGTATTCAATATCAGGAAGTGCATTCAATAGTGCTTCTCTAGCTCTCATGTTGCACATAAAAAACATCTCTTTCTTCCTTAGTACAAGTTTCCAAATCTTTTTTCACAATGATTGTATTTTTTGATTTTGTCAAGATCCAATATCTTGGACCCATACACAATAGATGTATCTTCATCTTTTACTTCTAGTTATTATAATTTGTTCTATCAAACTTTAGACTATCTTTCTTGAACATGCTTGGCATGGATTTCCCAAAATTGTTAAACTTAATCTTTAAAGATCCAATGCTTTGATACCAATTGTTAGAAACAATAGTCCACCAAGACAAGTAAGTGGGGTAGGAGGGGGTGTTGAATCAATTATATAAAAATTAAAACATTTTACAATTTTAAATAATTTTATCCATTCAACCAAAGTAAACAAAAACCATAGCAAGATGCACAAAGACAATTATACTAGATATGTTAGCTACGGAAACACTTGACTAGAGGGAAAACCTTGGTGGGAATGATGCCCACAAGATGATGTACTAATATAAATATTCCTTATTTGAGGATGGAACCTATTAGGATTATCTTACAATATTTAGTACATAGATTCCTTGTTAAGAGACTTTGAATCCCTATTGGGATATTCAACCCTATTAGAAGATGTTCCAAACTTGTTAGGAGTTGTAGTACAATGTATACAAGGAGAGCCCACTTCTCAAACATGCAATTTCAATTACAAGAAAAGCTCACTGCCAAAAAAAGTAATTTACCATTAAGTTTCTCTTTACTATGTTCTTTCAACCAAACCAATCACTGCCAGACCTTGTAGTCTAGGTCACGAACCTTGTGTCCAAGTGTCAAACCATAGATCACACAATAAAACTGTGATAATGAATTTTCCTTCACTTTTGCTTTGCTAACTCAACTTTGCATTCCACTCTTTCTAATACTTACAATGACTTCTCCATCTCATCCATGATAAAGGAATATGTCCTTCCTTGATATCAAATCCATAAAATAATTCCTTGAGTCAGCTATTAGACCTTCTCAATTAATTATTATAGGATCACAATAAGAATATGTTACACTTAGGGTAACATTAATCTTTTTCCTTACAACTTGAATATCTTTTTGTACACAAAATATTATGATAAACAGGCTTAGCTATGTCATCATCAAAATGTCTTCTTCACATCCTCAACCTTTATTCTTAGAATAACAATTCTACTAAGAGACATAACAAGTTTACCAGAACATGCCTCTATAAACTCTATCTCAAAACATACATTACCAAAACTTACATAACTTCTTCCAAACCTAACATTTCTTCATTCAACATTAATTGCATATACTGGATATTTAGAAATATATCCCATAACCTTAAATAGTGAGAATACTCAACTATCTATCTACACCAACTTGGTATTTTTTTTGTTCTTTTATTAGATAGCACAAAAGATTGCTATGTTGACATCAATGACAAACTCAATCTTGAATGTAACATATCATCATGATAACATATCTATAGTACTCCCCCATTGGACTATCATCAACATTCATGCTTCAAATACTCCATGAATAGAAAAAGGTTTTAATACTCCATGATAATTTTATGCCAAGATCAACAATTTCAAAGTTATGCAGTGATGCACCGATGATTTGAGGCACACTATAAGTTTTGGCATCAAGCTTGATCATTGTGCAAAATCCAAATTGAATGTGATATCTCTAAAATGAGATAAGTTATTTTAGACCTCAACATAACCAATTTGTAGGATTTTACGTTTCACTAATATCCCCCACTAGCTCCAAGTTATGACCCTCAAAAGATTAACGTTCAAATGCACTAGTTAGAGCACCTTGGAGACTATTGCAAATCTAAATGAAAAGATCATTGTTGGAGATCAAAGAGGGAGATTGTTTCAAAGAAGAAAGTTGGTTGATAAATAATGTTTTCAATCATAGTTTTTGCATAGATGTCAAACCTACTATTTGCTAGAATGACAATTGCTTACAAGATCCAAGTACTATCACTTATTTGATTGATGAAGAGGATTTAATCAACAAGATGTAACAAAAGCACCAAAAGATAAAGGTTGAGTTATGGTATTTTAATGAAGTGCAAAGATTAGCTAAGACAATGGTTAAATGATGTATTGATAGCTTACTCAAAGATACAAAGGTTGGTCATACTTAGAAACTTTGGAGGAATAAGTTGTAACATGGTTGACTACAAAGCTTAACTAAGTTCATTAGTAAGTACCAAGCAAGCTAGTTCAAGCTAAGTAAATTTTCAATTAGAGCCAAGCAAATGGAAAATCTATTTTATGCCGAGTGATATAGAAGGAGCCAAGCATGTTCAGGTGTTTAGCAAAGTAGTAGGTGCCAAGCTTTAGAAAATCTTAGTAGATGTCAAGTGAATTCATAGTAGGTGCCAAGCATCAGTCAAACATATTTGATGTCGAGTAACATAGTATGTGCTAAGCACCAAAATTTCAATAGTCTTGAGCTACTACATTATTGGAAATGTTAAATATTCACCAAATTTGAGCTGACAAAGTTGTTACCTTGAATTTTGTGAACTAGTTGGAGGATAAGGATGATGAGCTAGTGGCAGAGAATTTAATGTAAATTGTTTTTGAGTGGATTCAAGAGGATTCTTCATGATGTTTCTAGAAGGAAAAAAATATTGGTTAGATGCAATGAATCCTACCTAATCTATTTCAACTAAAATTAAAGGAGGGAAGAATCAAGTAGGAAAAGAAATTCTAGACTTCTATTTAAAAAGTCATAGGCCAAGAACCAAGAGCTACTAGTGTGCCAAATTGTGAAGTGGTTGAAAGGTGTCAAATAGAAGGCATCTAGGAGAAGGAAAACTAGAGTATAGAGACTCTTCTTTGATTAGTGGTTGACAAGAGAGGTTTGCACTAGTACATTATGCATGGATACTCAAAGAGACAAATCTTGAAAAGAGGGCAAGCTATCACAGCTACAAAGATTGAAAGCTAGGCAATGTTATGAGTTGAATGGTGATCTAAAATTTGCAAGATAATTTGTATGCTGAATCAGGTCAAAAGCCCTTATTTTTACTCTTTATTAATTGTATTAGTTAGGGTAAAAATCATATGTACTTAGGTTGGTTTAATAGCCATTTGTAAATCCTTTAATAGGGTGATAGTCCAAGTGAATGTTCTAAAGTCCTCTAACCAGGCCCACTTCTAACTAGGTGGTTAAATCCTTTAACTAGGTCACATTTAATAGTATGTTGTAGCCTTTAATAGGGTAGGCCTTTTATAGGGCATCACTTTAGAAGAGTGAGAATTGAGTAGCATGTTACTAGTAGTTTTTTCCAAATTAGGTTTCCACATAAATCACTGTGTTATGTGTTGATCTTTTCATGTGTTATGTTTGCATGCTAATTTATAGTAACTTGTTGAATATGAAAGTTAAAGCTTGGATGAATAAATAGTTAAATGGGCACACTTTACTTGATGAAAAGTTTCAATTGCACATTTGGACCTTGAATAACTAATTAATGCCCTCCTCTCAATTATTCTAAAGCATTTCTAATAGAGACTTTTTGATATTGGGTGGCTGTGAATGTTGGAGGCTCTCTATAGATGGAACAAGGGTATCACTAGGGTTCACCTACCCATATAGAGCTAATGGTACTAAAGATCCAATGCCAAGATTAGTAGCTTCAAATTTACATAGTGATGCACCAATGAACTGAGGCATACTACAAGTTTAGGCATTGAACAAGATCGTTGTGTGAAATCCAAATAGAATGTGATCTCTCTAAAATGAGATGAGTTATTGTAGACCTTGACATAACCATCCTATAACATTTAATATTTCATTGATAGCCCCCATGACCTCTGAGTTAAAATCCTTCAAAGATTGACATCCAATCACAATTAGAGCACCTTGGAGAGTCTTCAATGTGGGGTGGCCATGAACATTGGAGGCTCTCCATAGCCTAAACAAGGGTGTCACTAGGGTTAGTATTAAGTAAAATATTTATCTTTTAGCTCTCTCAAGTTTTTCGTATTGGGAACAATGCAAGTTTGGTGTTAGTATTAATTTGAAATCATCATTTTTAAGGTCCCTCCACATTAATTAAATTAAGTAAAAACATCCTTGTTTCTTACATTAAATCAACAAGCTTACATTTTAAATATCTCAAGTGTTTCATTTATTAGATCAATATACAACTACCAAAATCATAGTGTCAAAAATTGTAGTATAAAAAATAGAATAGATTTTTTTTCATTTTGCACATTATTTAGTTTTTATCTTCATGCATGGCTACTCTTCATGATGTACCTAAATTCCAATATCATAGAAAATATCAAAAAATAATTGTATTAAACATAATCATCTATTCACTAAATCATTATGAACAAAAAAACATAAGAAGTAAATATACCTAGTTGAGTGTTCCTATAGGGTCCTTTCTCTATTTTAGGGTCTTCAATAGGGCATAATTATCAACATTAGTAATAGTAAAAAACTCTTTTACTTTTGGTCTTCCTTGATGCTTCAACAACTTAGCATTTGTTTCTATAATATGATGTGAATATATGAAAATTGTTTCGTGCTTATGATAGTCTTCAAATGTAGGAATTCCATTCCTTCTAAGCATGTATGTTAGCAGCCATGTTCCAACAACAACTAAATTAGTAGGATATGTTAATCCATCATCATCTGTTATTAGTTGTGCAATATTTTGTTTACTTTTTATACAACATGCTAACCAATAATTTGATTTCTCATCAGTCCCCTATGGTGCAACCAATGGAAAGACATGTCCTAGATGAAGAAAATTTGATAGATGGTTATGCTCAACTAAAATTTTCATGTCATCATTTTTTACAGAGGGTATGATAGATAATGGAGTAAGATAATGTGGAGCTCATGTGTTCACCCACTCACTTGACTCACAGTGATCCCAATCACATTGAAAAAAATTAGGACAAAAGCAAGCTAGCTATCATGTCCAAATGGTCCATGTACTTGAATTAGAGCTCTAGAATGAATGAATTTTTGATGAGTCTCTAATAGTAGCACAATCTAATCTATCACCTATAGACCCTTCCTCAACCAACCAAAAGAACCTATGTACTACTAAATCAAGAGTCCACCCCTATGATAATGTTGAACTACACCAATAAACAATGCTATGAGAATCAAGAAGCTCTACTTCTAAAATTTTCAATAGCTCCTTAACTAGATCTCTCTTCACACATGCCCTTGCTCCATCATGTTCTCATTTCCCATGGCCAGACACAAAACAACTCCAAATATGAGGCACCCCCCTCTCTACATGCATCCTACACAACCAATAAAACATGTGAGCATTCTTGAATTGACTTGTGTGATTATCTGACCAAATGATATGTCTATCCATAGAAATGTCATGCTCCTATAAGAAATCAAAATAATTCTCAAAAAAATGTTGCAAAAACTCATGAGAGAAAAATATATCATCACTTATGTAAAAATGATACTCTCTAATAATCTTTTGATTATCTTTTTCACTATTAGGGGCATGTGTATATGTTTTGTGGATAAAACTAGCAATCTGAATGGAGTTGTAATACTAATATTGTGTCTTAGTTTGGGGTTTCAATGTGTAGTTCTCTACAAAGCCAACAACTGATATAATAGTTCAATGGAAAATTTCTCCTTACACATTCTAAATTTCTAATCCAACTACTAAGACCTATGATTATGCCTTTCATACTTGTAGACAATATTTATCTTGAAATCTAAAATAAACCTAGCCACATCAATTTCTTTTGCAACCAATTCACATCTAGAGCCCTCACCTCCACTCTCCAATTTATATTTCACTATTTCATATACCATTATTTTTACTAATATCCTCCCATGATCTTGTTTGCATCCCTCATGGAAACATATATGTCAAACTTGGATAGGCCACCACATTTTGAACACTTCTCATTTAAGAAAGCATTTTTATAAAAGAAAAAATCATCAACTCTATGACATAAAAGTTGATCTAGCAAGTCTCTTGATGATTTTGGAAGCCCGCTAGCACCACAATTCTCCAACATTTCTTTACTATGCAAAGTAGAATGAATGAAGCATAATAGTTCATGGTGCATATAAAAATCCATGTGATATTTTCAACATGTATTTTGAATTTTAAGTGGCACACAAGAACATGGCTTCAAGGATTCAAAATCCCTTTCTGATATATGCAATCTTAGATGACTCTCTCTAAATTATTTGAACAACATAGTTTGAATTACCTCCAAATAATGTTTAGGATGTGGCATGCAGTCTCTAATGCCAATTCTCAACATCAACACATCTTTAGCATTGGGTGGGACTCTTAAGCTAGAGTGCCAAAACTATATAATTTATTGCTTCACATCATCAGTTAGCTTCTTATCATAACATGAAAGTCTCCCACCAAAAACCCATATGTCATTTTGAAGAGGATTGTCAACTCTCTCTCATCTAGTAAGTTCTCTTCTTAGAGTAGTACAATCTAAGTTCAAGTCAATACAAGTTTCTTTCATATATCTACCCTTTCTGAAATGATGACTTACTAAAGACGTTGTAATAACCCTTCAAGTAGATCTCTTATCCTTCTCCCTACTATTTTCCCCAATGCTATTGAGAGAATTGAAAAGATTCTTCATAATAATGACATTTCTTTTGATTTTCTTATTGACACGAATCTTCATTTTGGAAAACATAGGTCTCATCTTTTGCATCATTAATAAGTGCATAAAAAGTTGACATTTCTCCACCACCTTCTTATTGCCAAAAAATATCTTATATAGTCTTAAAGCCCATAATTGAATGGTTCTTTGTGATTTTTTTTCTTCCAAATTAGTAATAATCATTTCATCAATTTCAATTATCCATTTTTTTTCTAGGACCTTCATTTCAATTATAATTAAGAGATATGGAACATTCTTGTGCATTTTCATTTTTGACATGGTCAATAGTGGCATCACATTATGAATTTGTAAATTTTCATTCTCAAAAATTTCAATCCTAACATTATCATTATCAATTGGTACATTTTCATTCTCCAACTAAACATATTCATTTTATGACTCTATAATTTCACCTTCGACCAATACATCGTTAACTTGATTCACATTTAGCATACTTTGTCTCTTCCCTTGGTGATTTACCGTGTCTCTTTCCTTATATGTTGCAATGTCTTCATTTGATACATTCCTTTTGTGTTTAGCCTTTCGATGACTACTGCTCCCCATTTATATAAAAATATTGAACACCTAATGAAACCTTGTAGCAACCTTTTCAGTTGAATGGGACCCAAACAAATTTTTTTCTCCAAACTCATGAAAATGGTAAAAAAATGTGATTGTGAGGTCTATAGTGTCAAAGAATATTTTTGGAAATGTCTACCAGTAAAACAATTTGGGTACCAATCCCATATTAGGTATTTGATCTCATATCGAGTACCTAATATTATTAGATATCCAATTCAAGATCATATACCCAATATGATATCAAGTACCTAAAATCATCACCCAGAATTTGGAGGGAAATAAATTGGGCAAGTGTGGGAAATCAACAACTATTATATATTATTATATATTAGTATATAAAACCAATTATTCTTATATAATATAGTAATATATCATTATTAATATTAAATAATCTAGTAATATATTATTATTATATAATTTATAGTCATATATTATCATTATTATATAATATAGTAATGTATTATTATTATCATAATAATAATAATTATTATTTTATAATAATGGGTTCATAGGCTAGCCCACAACCCCATTCGACCCATTGCATCATGATATGTGTCCTTAGGGGTCTTAGGACCCTTAGGGGCATAAGGTAATCAATCATATGGGTCAAATGGGGCCTTAGGCTCATGCACAACCCTATTTAGCCCATTGTATTGTGACATGTGTCCCTAGGTATCTTAAGACCCCTAGGGACATAGGATAATTGATGCAATGGGTCAAATGGGGTCATAGGCTAGCCCACAACCCCATTTGACCCATCATATTGTGACATGTGTCCTATTGTGGTTTCACAATACACACCCTATTTCTCTTAGAAATGTGGATCCCTTAGTAATGTTTTCTCCTCCTAGACCCTTTGTTTATGGCTAGGTCATCTTTTGGACTCCCTTAGGAGTCCAAGTCAAGCCTCAGTCTCTGATTAGGAAGTTCAAGTGTTGAATTAGAGAGAGAGTGAAAATTTGAAGTTTTTAATGTAAAAATGTGCACTAACACACATGCACACCCCACCTAGGTATGTAGGTGTGCAAAGTGTGGAAGTTCACATTCATCTCCCTCTAGAGATGCACACATGCACACTTTCAGAGGGTGTACACCTATGAGGGTGCGCACCTACAAAGGTGCACATCCTAGGACCAGGGTCTATATAAACTCTAGAACACCCCTCCCCCCCCCCCCCCCATTTACTTCATTTTTCTTTGCACTCTTGAATCTTCTTCACCTCTATAGCCTTGCTTATTATGCTTCCTCTTCCTACAACCTACACCATAGACAATATAAGACAGTGGAGGTGCATACATGTGCACTTCTTAAAGGTGTTCATGTGAACATCTCTTTTAACCCATAACTAAGAAAAAATAATACTAAGGAAAGGTGTGCATGTGCGTACCTCCCCAAGGTGCACACATGCAACCTTTTAAAAGAAACTTAAGAACTTGAGGGTATGGATGGGTGTGTATTTGCACACCCTTTCTTTACTTAAAAGCATTAAAAAAAAAAAAAAGTCCCCCCTCCCCCTCTGCTTCAAAGAACTACCATTATACATGTGTGCACCTTGCAAAGGTGTGCACATGTGCAATTGAGTTTAAATGCTCATAGAGAAATCATTTAGCAAATCTAGTGCACTTGTAATCATGTGCTAGGTGCACTCTTTTGCATATCAAGGCTATAGGGGGGAATTAACTAGTGTTTTACCATATTTGGGCCATTTTTTCTAAGTTTTTATTAGTTAGGGTTTGTTTTGGGATAGATTTTTAGATTTCTAGACTAATGCCTTCTTTCTTGTTCAAATAGAATGGCATTTTCATCATCTTCCATGGTAGAAAAGGTTTCTCCCAAACCTTTAGTTTTCAAATACCAAGGTATATCAAGAAAATATTTCTTTCAAGATGGACATTCCAAAATTAGAGATGCCAAACTTGGACACTTTGACTAAAACACCTTCCTTACCATTTATAATAAGCCAAGAGAAATATCTGCAATAGTGTTGGCACTAATCTAATTAGGGTTAGTAAATGTGGCATCACATCCTACTTCTATGAAGTCTTTAAAAGTTGTCATGGCTCTTGTTGAAAACTATGTTATAGAAGAAAAGGTTGTCAAGAGTACCATAGGTGAGATAGTCCTGGACCTTTGATCTCAAAACATTAAGAAAGTGTTCCACCTTCCTAGGGTTTTTCAATACTTACAGATATCCTATGAGGGAGCAAAGATGGTATCAAGAGAATGAGAAAGAAGCTCAAGAGATAATCCAATCATCATTCTTGATTGATAGAATACTAATGGGCTATAACATTGGCAAGGTACACATGAATTGGGGATACATGAAGGATGATGCAAGATATGCTATCATGCTTTTATGCAAAGCCATGGGCCTATTGGCAGCTAGACACCTTCATATCTAGATGATCCATTTCATTAAAACCATAAAAATGGCCAAGATACCAATTAACTAGGCCAACCACATAGTCCAATAATTTAAATGAACCTTTGAGGATTCCTTCTAAGATAAAGATATTAGGAAAAAATTTAAGATTGAAGAGGTATTGTTGGAATTGGACACCAAACTTTAGGATTTTAAAACAACTTAGATTGAAGTTGGCAACTATTGGCAAGTTGTTAAGGATAAATATGGACCTTTGGATTTTCTAGAAGCTACCCAAGTAATAGAGCTAATAGATAAACTCAAGAGAAAATATCCAAATATCATTTTGGTATAAAGGGGAAGAAAACACATATGCTAGAAATTTGATTTTGACAGTTGGGGAAATTTTGGATTTTTGGAATCTATCATCAATGTGTGTAGGTGCGTAAGTTACGAAGGTGTACTCTTCACATATGTGTGTAGAGACTTAACTACTAGTTCCTAATTTAGAGCATTCCATGCACTAAAAACACATTTTGATGGTATTTCAACTCCTATAAATGCCCAAAGAAGGTCAAGCTTCCATTTTTAGAGCATCCAATGACTCTCATATCCTCTTGTAGCTTCCTTCTTCTTATCTCTTTCTTCATTTTTTTTTAAAACTCATGTAAATTCTCATTCACCCATTAATTTATATAAACAAGGGTAAAGACCTACTTATCACCATTTGGAGAGTTAGTTTGTATATAATTATATTTGTTTATTATTTTTTAGCATACGTTTGCATGATAAGATCTCTCACTCTCAACACAAAAGAGGGAGATGATTTCCTATCAGTATAGGGATGTAATATGTACTCTAGGCTATTATTGTGATGCAATAATATATGCTATTGGTGCTCTCATTCTGAGTGTACTTATTCTTTCCATAGTGTTTTATTCTTGTGAATGCATGTTCATGAATTATAATGCAGCCAATGGTTTTATTGTGGTTTTATGATTCTACAATATTTTAGTTCTAGTGTTTTCCTTGTATTAAAAAGTTTCACCGATAGACAAATTTGGAGAAGAGATCACCTATTATTCCCATATAGCTTCTTGTCTCACATGAGCATACTTTCTGTGGTCTTTCAATTTGATGAGAAGTGAAACATTTGTTAGTTATTACTTAGTTTTGATTGATGATTGCATCATTAGAATTAAGGAAGTACTACACCTATTTTCAATGGTTTCCTAACTGATCTTTTTGACAATTTAACTTGCAGATATGCTATTACCATAGTTTATGTCCATTAGGAATTTACCTTTCAAGTTATTTTCATAAATCTCTTGTCACCCTATCTCTTGTTATTTTCTTTTCTAACACTTGGTTAAAATAGGAATTTTCATAGTTGCATTGATTAATTGCATTCATCATAAAATAGAAAATACCAAAAATATATCTCTTTTGTGGTTACCCTTTGAAACAACAAGGAGATCAAAAATCTTATCTGAAATAGGTTCAAACTAGAAAAGGACTACTGATAAACATACAAATTTATCTTCAACTTCAATGGATTTCAGTAGGTCACAAGGTTGCTCAAAAATTAGGATTTAATCCTAGATTATCTTTTCAAGAGAGGAGTTAAAAAGGATTCTTTCCATTAAACATCATAAAAAATGACAACTCAACATGTCCCTAGAGGTCCTAGGAATAGGGACATAGTTTATTCGATGCAATGGGTAAAATAGGGTCAAAGACAAGCCCATGACCTCATGCCTTCAACCCTATTTGACCCATTGCATTGTGCAATGGGTCCCTAGGGGTCCTAGGACCCCTAGGGACATAGGGTGATTAATGTTATGTGTCAAATGGGGTCATATGCTAGCCCACAATCCCACTCAACCTATTGTATCACAACATGTGTCTCTAGGGGTCCTAGGACTCCTAGGGACATAGGGCAATTGATGCAATGGGTTGAATGGGGTTGTAGGATAACCCACGAACCCATTCAACCTATTGCATTACAACATATTCCCCTAGGGGTCCTAGGACCCTTAGGGACATAGGTTAATTGATCATATATGTCAAATGGGGCCGTAGGCTAGTCCATGACCCCTTTTGACCTTTTACATCACAGAATGTGTCCCTAAGGGTCTTAGAACTCCTACCTTGATATAGATTATGTAAAATGGCTCCACTCTAAGATTCATCCACATTTTCAAAGTTGTAAGGGTTGAATCTTAAGTGGGATCCATGAAAGAAAAAATTGTGTTCTAATAACCAACACACTAACAGAGCTAAACTAATTTTCCCCTAGCTACAAGATTAAGTCTAATCTACTTGCTTACTAAATGAAAAAGTCTCTAAACATCCTACACTACATGAATCTAATGCAAGTTTTACTCCTTTAATCCATATAACACCACACAAGATGAAAATGTCTATTCTACACACTAATCATAGTCACAGTTACTATTGTATTCATGAAAAATCCTTACAATCTAACGTCCTACTTCAAGATTGATCCTTCAATAAGTAGTAGATGTTGGAAGAATGAATGTTGATGATATTCCTATGGGAGAGTATTGTAGATACATGATTCGATTATTATCATGATGATATGTTACACTCATAACTGTGTTTTTCATTGATGTCAACATAGTTGTTTTCTATGATATCTGATAGAAGAAAAATGTTAAAGATCAAGTTGGTACGAATAGATCATTGAGTACTTTTAGTAGTGAGGTTAAAGGGAGATTATACTATGTGTCTAGCATACATAGCTAACCTTAGAATCATAACATATTAAATTTGGAAGAAGTTATGCATGTTTTAGTGAAGAATATTCTAAGATAGCATTTAGAAAGGCATGTTTTGGTAAACTCGTTATATCTCTTAGTAGATTTGTTATTCCCAAAAGATGAAGTTAAAGATATGAAGAAGAAATGTTGGTGATGACATGTCCAAGCTCACTCATCATAATTTTATGTGTATGGAAATTTATTTAAGTTTCAAGGAAAAAGATTAATGTTATCACTAAGTGTAACGTGTTCTTAATGTGGTCTTATAATAATTAATTAAAAAGCTGTAACAATTAACTTAAGGAATTGTTTTATGGATTTAGTATAAAGGAAGGAAATTTTCCTTTATCATGTATGATGCTTAGAAGGAGGAATGTGAATGATTGTAAGAAACATAAAGAGAAAAATGTGAAGATAAGCAGGGTAGAGAAGAAGTGAAGGAAACTTCATTGCCAAGGTTTTATTGTGTGATTTGAAGTTGGATACTTGGATCTAAGGTTTGTGACCTAGCCTACAAGGTCTAATAGTGATTGGTCTCATTGATAGGATAGAGGAAAGAAGTTAAAGTATAGCATACACAATTATTCTACAAGGAATATTGAGAGATTAGTTCGACAATGAGCTCAGTGGTCTTTCCCCATAAGCTATTTGGACAGTGGGTCCTTTTGTCTTCTACAACTCGTAATAGGGTTGGCACAACTCCTAATAGGGTTGGAATCTTATAACAAGGATTCAAAGTCTCCTAGCAAGGATACTATGTACTAAATTTTGTAATAGACTTTTAATAGGGTCCATCCTCTAACGAGGCATGTTTATATTAGTAAATCATCTTGTGGGCATCATTCCCACTAGGGTTTTCTTTTTGATCAAGGGTTTCCCTAGTTAACAAATCTAGTGTAATTGTCTTTGTGAATATTGTTATGGTTTCTCTTTACCTTGGTTGAATGGATATGATTTTTTAAGGTTGATGAATGTTTTAATTATTAGATAATTGATTCAACCCTCCCCTCTCAATTTTCTTGGTGGACTATTGTTTCTAACAATTGGTATCAAAGAATCAAGTCCTTCAAGATAAAGTTTAACAACTTTGGGAGATCCATGGAAAACATGTTTAGAAAAGATAGTTCAAAGTTTTATGGAAAAAATTATGATAGCTAGAAGGAAAAGATGAAGACACATTTTCTATGCATGGGTCCAAGATATTGGATTTTGATAAAATTAGAAAAGATGGTCATTGCTGAAGGTGATTTGGAAACTTGTACCAAGGAAAAATGAGATCTTTTCATGTGTGACATGAGAGCTAGAGAAGCACTATTGTATGCACTTCCTAAAATTGAATATAACTAGATAACTCACTTGTTACTTCTCATTTGATTTGAAAGGCTTTGGAAAATAGTTAAAATCACTTATTACTTCTCATAGAACCCATAGGGACATAGGGTAATTGAACCTATGGGTCAAATAGGGTCATAGGCTATCTCACAATGCCATTCAACCCATTGCATCATAACATATGTCCCTTGGGGTCCTAGGACCCCTAGGGACAATTTTTAATCGACACAATGGGTTGAATGGGGTTGTAAACTAGCCCATAACCCCATTCGAGCCATTGCATCATAATATGTATCCCTAGGGGTTTTAAGACCCATAGGGAAATTGGATAATCAATGGTAAGGGTTGAATGGGTTTGTAACCTAGCCCATGATCCTATTTGGCCCATTGCATTGATTACCTTATGTTCCTAGGAGCTAGGACTTCTAGGGACACATTGCATGATACAGTGGGTTGAATAGAGTTGTAGAATATTTTATGACCCTATTTGACCCATTACATCATGAAATATGTCCCTTGGGGTCCTAGGACCCCAAGGGACATTATGTTATCAATAATATAGGTTGAATGGGGTTGTAGGCTAGCCCATGACCCCATTTGACACATTACATCACAACATGTGTACCTAGGGGTCATAGAACTGATAGTAACATAGGCTAGTTGATTATATAGGTTGAATGGGGTTATAGGCTAGCCCACAGCCCCATTTGACCAATTACACCATGACGTGTCCCTAGGGGTGCTAGGACCATAGAATAATCAACATAATGGGTTGAATGTGATCTTGGGCTAGTCCACAAACCCATTTAGACCCATCATATTGTGATATGTGTATCTAGGGGTCCTTGGACCACTAGGGACATAGGGTAATCAACCCAATGGATCAAATGGGGTCGTAGGATAGCCCATGACTCTATTTGACCCATTGCATCACAACATGTGTACTTAGGGTTCATAGGACCCCAAGGGACATAGGATAATTGATACTATAGGTTAAATGGGCTTACGTGCTAGCTTACAATCCCATTTAACCAATTTCATCATGACATGTGTCCCTAAGGTTCATAGAACCACTAGGGACATAGGGTAGTCAATCATTAGGTTGAATGGGGTCATAGACTAGCCCATAACCCCATTCAACCCATTGCATCATGAAATGTGTCCCTAGGGGTCCTAGACCTCTAAGGACATAGTGTAATTGATGAAATGGGTTGAATGGGCTCATGGGCTAGTCCATGACCCCATTTAGACCCATTGTATTACAATATTTGTCTCTGGGGGTCTTAGGACCCCTAGTGACATAGGGTAATTGATGCTAATGGTTGAATGGGGTCATAGGCTAGCACATGATTACATTTGACCCATTGCATTGTGACATATTCCTAGGGTCCCTAGGAACCCTAGGGACATAAGGTAATCAATGTTATTGGTTGAATGGCTTCATCTGCTAGCCCATAACCCCATTTGACACATCACATCATAACATGTGTCCTTAGGGGTCTAAGGACCCCTAGGGAAATATTATAATTGAAGCTATCGGTTGAATGGGGTCATAGGCTAGCTCATGACCGCATTTTACCCATTGCATTATGACATGTCTCCCTTGGGATCCTAGGATCCTTAGGGACATTGGGTAGTCAATGTAATGGGTCAAATGGGGTTATGGAATAGCCCAAAACCCCATTCCACCCATCACATCACAACATGTGTCCCTAGGGTTTGTAGGATCCTTAAAGACATAAGATAATTGATGTAATGGGTTGAATGTGCTTGTAGGCTAGCCCACAATCTCATTTAACCTATTACATTATGACATGTGTCCCTAGGGATCCTAGGACCCTTAGGGAAATAGTGTAATCAATGCAATGTGTCAAATGGGTTGGTAGGATAGCCCACAAGCCCATTTGACATATCACATCATGAAACGTGCCTATAGGGTTCCTAGGACCTTTAGGAACATAGGGTAATCAATGCAATGGGTTGAATGGGTCATAGGCTAGCCCATGACCACATTCGATCCATTGCATCATAACATGTATCTCTAGGGGTCCTAGGACCCCTAGGGACATAGAGTAACCAATAATATGGATTGAATGGGGTTGTAGGCTAGTCCTTGACCCCATTCAACTCATCATGTCATAACTTGTGTCCTTAGGGGTCCTAGGACCCCTAGGGACATATGGTAATTGATGCAATGTGTCAAATGGGGTTGTAGGATACCCATGACCCCATTTGATCAATTACATTGTTACATGTAACTATAAGCATCATAGGATCCCTAGGGATGTACCTATTGGATTGTGACATATGTCCCTAGGGCCATAGGACCCCTAGGTATAGGGTAATCAATGTAATGGGTCAAATGGGGTTGTAGGCAAGCTCACGACTGATGACCCCACTCAACCCATTGCATCATGACATGTGTCCCTATGGGTCCTAGTAACCCTAGGGACATAGTGTAATCAATTTTATGGTTTGAATGGTGTCATAGGATAGCCCATGACCCCATTTGACCCATTGCATCATGACATGTGTCCCTAGGTATCCTATGATATCAAGGGACATAGGGTAATCGATGCTATGGGTTGAATGGGGTCGTAGGCTAGCCCAAGACCTCTTTCCACCCATTTCATTGTGACATGTGTCCCAAGGGGTTCTAGGACCCTTACAAAAATAGGATGATACATTCCATGGGTCAAATGGGTTCATCAGCTACCCCACAAACCTAGTCGACTCAAAGAAACATATGGTAAATGATGTAATGGTTTGAATAGGGTATCCTACAACCCTATTCAACCTATCATATCATGATATTTGTCCCTATGGGTCCTACAAACCCTAGGGTAATCAATTTTATGGTTTGAATGGGGTCATTTGCTAGCCCATAACACCATTTGACGTATTGCATCACGACATGTTTCCCAGGGAGTCCTAAGATGCCTATGGATATTGGGTAATCAATGCTATGGGTTGAATGAGATCATAGGCTAGGCTATGACAATATTCAATGCATTTTATCATGACATGTATCCCTAGGGGTCTTAGGACCCCTATAGAAATATGATAATCAATGTTATAGGTTGAATGAGTTTGTTAGCTACCCCACAGCCCCATTTGACCCATTACATCATGAAATGTGTCCTTAGGGGTCCTAGGACCCTTAGGGAAATAAGGTAATTGATGGAATGGGTTGAATGGGAATGTAGGATAGCCCACAACCTAATTTGACCCATTTTATTACAACATATGTCCCTAGGGGTTGTAGGACCCCAAAGGGCATAAGGTATTCAATGTAATGGGTCAAATGGTATCATGCCCAGTTTATGACCCCATTAGACCAATCATATTATGACATGTGTCTCTAGTGTTCCTAAGACCCCTAGGAAATAGGGTAATCAATGCTATGGGTCAAATGGGGTCGTAGGCTATCCCATGAACACATTTGACCCATTGCATCATGATATGTGTCCCCAGGGGCCCTAAGAACCCTAGAAACATAGGGTAATCAATACTATGGGTCGAATGGGGTAGTAGGCTAGCCCATGACTCCATTTGACCAATTACATCATTATAGGTGTCCCTAGGGTTCCTAGTGTTGTGATGTGGAGCCTAATTAGACTCAAAGGTTTATTCAATGTTGTTTTCTCCCTATATTATTTTTATAGGGGTTTGGCAGTAGCACCGATAGGATAGGATCAAGGGGTAGCACCCCTACAAGGTCCAAAAATACTCTTATATTGTAAAAGGTGTTGGCTATTATTTTTCTATTATTCTAACCCTAATTTTTTAAGTGATAAAAAACTTGTATAAAAAGGCTTAGGGTTAGGGATTTTCATAATGTGTAATGTAAAAATTGCTTCTTGCAATGATATTGAGGTGTAAGGGATTACAAATTGTAATTAGGTTGTAATGATTGGATTGTAATAATATTGGACTTGTCATTTGGTGGATGAAGCCTAGGGATTAGGTGAACCATGTTAAATCACAGTGTCTTGCATTCTCTTCTATGTGGTCTATTATTTTTTGACATTGCTAATATTTGCATGTAATTTTTATTTCTATCTAAGGTTAATCCTGGCACCTAGGACCCCTACAAAAATAGGATAATTGATACAATGAGTCAACTAGTGTCCTAGGATAGCCTACAACCTAATTCAACCCATCACATCACAACATGTGTCCTTAGGGATCCAAGGACCCCTAGGGACATAGGGTAATTGAAGCTATGGGTCAAATGGTGTTGTAGGCTAGCTCACAAGACCATTTAACTCATTGCATCTTGACATGTGTCCCTAGGGGTTCTAGGAACCCTAGGGACAATGTGAAATTGATGTAATGGGTTGAATAGGGTTGTAGGCTATCCCATGACCCCATTAGACCTTTTCATCATTAAATGTGTCCCTAGGGCTCCTAAGATCTTATGGAAATAGGATAATTAATGCTATGGGTTGAATGGGTTTGTCGACTAGTTTACAACCCCTTACGATCCATTGCATCATGACATGTGTCCCTAGGGGTCCTAGAAACCATAAGGAGATAACATAATTGACGCAATGAGTCAAATGGCATTGTAGAATAGCTCATGTCCCCATTTGACGCATTGCATTGTGGCATATGTTCCTAGGGTTCCTAGGACCCCAAGAGACATAGGGTATTTAGTGTAATGGGTCAAATGGAGTCATGGGCAAGTCTACGACCCTATTAGATCAATTCTATTGTGACATGTGTCTTTAGGGGTCCTACTACCCCTAAGGAAATAGGGTAATCAATTTTTGTCTTGACTATTAAGCATAAGAAAGATCGAGTGGTGACATCCCTTCACCTACTCCTAAGGTAGTAACAAGCATCAACACTCTTCACCAAACAAGAAGAGTCAAGAAATAAGAGACATTTCACCAAATATTGAGGTCAGTCTAGATGAAAATATTGAGATAACACAATTTGATCTAGAAAATCTCATCTTGTAGAAAATCCTTTTGCTACAAGAAATTTTAAAGAAGGAAAAGAGAAAAGAAGAGCTCAAGAGAGAGCTAAAGTAGAAATAGACTCTACAAGAGGTAAAGAATAGTTTTGTTGATTCTTTTCATATAAAGAATGTAGATAAAGAGACATCTATATGTTGGAATTCTTTAAAATAATTGAGAGGGGGAGTGAATCAATTATCCAAGGTCTAGATGTAAAAATAAAACTTTTTACAATTTTGTGAACCCATATCCATAAATCATTTTCATCATGGATGCATCCATTAGGTCATAAAATCACTTAAACTTGTAGGTTATTGTCAAATTAATTTTGCAAAAATGTAAACATGAAACATAACAGATTTGATAACACATTTAATACAATTATTTAACATGGAAACCCAATTTGGGAAAAACCACTAGTAACATTTTACTCATTCTCACTCTTATGAAGTGATGCCTTGTGAAAGGCCAAGCCTATTAAAGTTTTCAATACACACTATTAAATATGACTTGGTTAAAGGATTTAAATCACCCTACTAGGAGTGAGCCTTGTTAGAGGACTTTAGATCATTCACTTGGAATGTCACCTAGTTAAATGATTTACAAATGACTATTAGGTCAACCTTAATCCAAAGGATTTCCCCTAGATTGATACGATGATTAGAAAGTAACATTTTGGCTTGATCTGATAACGACTTACAACATACTGGTAGATTAAAAATCTTTGTTTTAGTCCTCCATTCTGCTTGGCTTTCATACACTTTAGCTCTGATAGCTTGTTCTCCCTTCAAGCATCCATACCCTTAAGCCTTCTTTCTTTGCATTCCAATGTAGTCTCTTCTCTTAGGTCATTGAATGGTGCAATACCCTAGACTCCTTGTCTTCCTTAGGTTCTCACACATGATAACCTTTTCTTCTAACCAGCCATCTTTATAAATAGAAAATTAAGATTTTTTTTCATTCATCCTCCTTTGTCCATTTTAGGGTTAGGTTAGATTATGTAGGATTCAATGAATCTTCCCATCATTTCATTTCATTCCCTTCTAGTAACTTTTCCTTCAATCCTCTTTCAATTTTCCTCAAAATGGTTCATCTTGAATTTTATGCCACCATCTCATCAAGATTATCTTCCACATGGTTCACACAATTGAAGAAACCAAACTTGTTGGCTCATATTCATTGAATTCATGATCTTTCTCATAATGATGACACTCAAAATTAACTTTCTTCTAATTTTTGGTACATACCATGTTTCTCAAAATCCACTATCAAAACACTTAGCATGAACTAAAGTTTACTAGTGCCCGAAATCAACTAAACTTTACTTAGTTTACACTATATAACTTGGCTTACACTAAAAATGATTTTTCTCAGCTACAATTGATTTTCTGCTTGGCTTACACTAACTTTTCTTGTCACCTGCTATGCAGATTGTTAAGCTTGGCAGATATAATTCATTTAACTTGTTCTTTTGAACTTAATTAGTGTATCCATCCTTTACAACCTTAAGTAGATTATCAATGCACTATAATATCACTATCTTAACTAATTGTTGTACTCCTTTTCCATATTTTAATTCAACCTTTCCTCTAGGTTCTATTGTTACCTTATTTGATCAAATCCTCTTCATCAATCTAAAAAATAATAGTACTCAAATCATCTAAGCAATTGTCTTAACAACAACTAGCAAGTTTGACATCAACGATAAAACAAGGATTGATTCAATAGATATTCATACTTGTATGATTTCATTTTCAACACTATATTGATCAAGTGAGTGCTAAATTTTTTGAATCCAATGACAAGTTAATGGATTGTTGAGCAAGAAGAGTTGAGACCAAGGTTATGGATAAATTCTTCATAACTATAGCTAAGGAAAAAGTGTTATTATAGGATAAAGTACAAATAATGATTGACATTATATAGAGGGTACAACAAGTGTACACAATTTGTCAGATATGCAAAGATTTACAGATACTATTCAAGCATAGGTAGGTAAGAATTAGGCTAAGATGAAGGCATCTATCATGATTATCTTAGAGTCAATAGGATCTAGCATAGACTACTACAATATTCTATCGAATGATCAAGGTAGAATGGTTGAGCTTTAGGTAGCTGGCAAGACCATGAGATCCAAATTGGTCTCAATTGAAGAAAGGGTAATACCTCATTTGGAGATTATGTAGAGAGAACTTAAAATAGCCCTAGATCTTATCTCAGAAGATCATAAATTATTAGTGGTTGAGAGTTTGATTAGTTTAGCTATAAGAGTACAACTACGCAACCAAATTTTGGGGGCAGCAAGAACCACATGGAATCATGCACTAGCCATGATTACCAAAGTTCACAAGGAATCCATTGAAACATATGGATTGCTTCAAAATTTTCCACCCAAGTAATAGTGACATCAAGTGTTTAAAAACAAGGGGGAAATATATACTAGGGAGAAATTTATATAGGAGTATCATACACAAGTAATGAACAAAGGCTATAATGAATTCTTGTATTCATTTTTCACAAGTCATATGACTTAGGGGGAGAGCTCATTTTTGTATTGATATGACAAATTGTAAATGTGAAAAAATGTTTTTTCCACTAATTTCAAAACGGGATATTGTTGGTATCTCTAACTACTATTGTCTATTAGTAATAATTCACTTAGTCATTTACAAGGCAGAGTTAGAAAGCCATCACTATGACTGAGCTACTCTATATAGGCCAAGTCACGTACATAAGATAGTATGCACTAAGTAAATTCTATAGAAGCTGAGTAAAGTATGGTTAGAGTGCAATTTTCTATATAGACTGAGCTCATTCAATGACTAAACAAGTCATCAGCGATTGAGTATAATTCAATAAATATAATTACTGAGTGATATACTATGTATTAAGCACAATATATGTTGAACATCAAGAGGTTAATAAAAGTCAAGCTACAACAACGATGAACACCAGTCATAGTAGAGATTGAGCAATGAAGAGCTTATGTAAAAGTTAGGAATGGAACATAGGTTTAGGCAATATGATTATCAGGCCAATTTGGAAGGTTTATTTAAGTTTTGAAAAGGTTGTTATATAACATTTAATACTTTTTTAGGTTGTTACAAATATTTACATGGCATGGATCACATATCCCCATGTATATGTTCAACCATTAGGATGAAGAGGAAAAACATGAAACCATCTAGAAAACTCTTTGTAAAATCTTTATATAGTGATGATGTCAACCTAGATCATAAGGGGAAAGAGAGTGTGGAAGAAAGTGATCATGTGTGTATGTGTGTGTGAAGAATAGAAAGGAGAATATTAGAAGTTATTCAAGGGGTTTTTAATCATCTAATTGATCTGGGGGATACTTTTGTCAAAATTGAAGTATCTCCAAAACTCCAAAAATTAGCATCAAATTAAACTCCTTGAAATTCTAGACCCAATGCAATTTGAATGGACAAAAACGGAGTCCATATGAAAAAGTTATGGTCAGTCAAAGGTTGGTCGAACTGAGAATGAAGGTCATCAAAAAGGTGAAAAAATAATCATCTCCAAAGTGGTCAACAATGGATTTCAAAATAAAGAACTCATTGAGAGCTTTTCGACAGTGTTTGTTTCATCAAAAATAGAGCCCGTACATGGAAGTTATGCCATTTTGAAGTTCAAGGTAAGAGATGAATATAGTTGATGTCATCATAACGTTAGCAAAGTGGGTAAATAGGAAAAAAAGATTTCATGGTCAGATTTGAACTCATGACCATTTACCTTCAAAATTGATGCCTCAATCGTTGCACCAAGCATCGATTTCAAGCCTTTGTTGGACTAGTATTGCAGATTTGAATGCTAACAAGATCCAGGATTGAGAAAGGCGAAGGAAAGCTTGAGGAATACAATCCTGAGATTGGAAAATGAAGGACTAAACCATCATCACAAATGGCAGACGAAGGTGGACAAGCTTTTCAAGATAAGAGTATTTAGAAGACTCTTCAGAATTTGCAGACAATGGTAGAAGTTTTGGTATGAGAAAGAGAAGAGAAGATGCAAAGATGTGCAGCTCGAAAGGACAAAGGGAAAATGAAAGGTGTTGATCGTGATCCACCAAAGACACCTCCTTCTTCTCCTTCTTCTCCATCTTCTCCTTCTTCCCCCTCTTCTCCTTCTTCTACCCATTCTAAGTCTTCTAATATTTTCAAAGGAGGACATAAGCCTCAAATTAAGTTGGATGTAAAGTTTGACTTACCAAAATATTGTGGGGAGTTAAATGCCAAGAAACTAGATGACTAGATTCAACAAGTAGAAGTCTACTGTAGAGTTCAAAACCTTGTAGATGATGTTGACAGAATTCAGTTAGCCACTCTTCATTTAGGTGGTGTAGCCCTAACTTGGTGGGAGAGTAGGTCTCGGGATGAAACTTCACAACATGGTAAGTTTAGTTTTTCTTGCTCAGAATTTGTTACTGCTTTAAAAAAGCAATTCTACCCCCTAGGTCATATGCAGTAGTTAATGATGAACTGGCAACATTTTAGGCAAGGGAAAGGTCAGTCTATCTAGGATTACACCCATGAATTTCACAAAAAGGCTATTTCATTAAATGTCCCATTGTATACCTAGGACACCTTACTCAAGTATATAGGTGGTCTTCATTCTTACCGAAGGCATTCTATTCTCATCTTGAATCCTTGTAATTTGGATGAAGTATGTGTCCAGGTAACACATTTAGAATCAAGGGGTAAGGGTACTTTCATTGATAAGTCTAATAAAAAGCCATCTAATTCTGACGAAAAGTCTAAAGGAAAAGGAAAGGGTAAAAAGACAGCAATAGTAAAGAAAGAGGGTGACAAACCCACATGCTCACATTGCAAGAAAGAATGGCATGATGATTCTAAGTGCTGGAAGTTACATCCTGAAAAGAGGCCAAAGCGATATGGTGGAAACAAAGGTAAACTGAAAATTGTTGCTGTAATTCAACAAGATCTTGGATCTGACTCCAGAGATGAGACAAAGATTGTTGCTACTGGGATTCAAGGTAAAGGAAAAGGTATATCTCTTTCATCAGCTCCAAGTTCTTCTAGCATAAGTGCAAGTACAAGTAAAGAATCTTCTCCTAAGAATGATACGCAAAGGAATGAATTATTTCACATTTGAGTTGTTATCAAGCATAATAAGGTTGATACATTATTTGATACGGGTTCCCAAGTTAATTTGATATCTGAGGAAGTTGTTAAAAAGCTTAACTTGACTACAACACCTCATCCAAAACCATACCCTCTTGGATGGGTTTGCGATGATGCATAGTTATAGGTAACTAAACAATGCAAGTTAAGATTTGCTATCACTATAAACTTTGTAGATGAGGTAGAAGTTGATGTAGTCACTTTAGATATATGTGGTCTTGTACGTGAGAGTCCCTATTTGTTTGATCATCAAGCTATCTTTTATAGGGGGGAAAATAAATATCATTTGTTTAAAGACAAGATTGAATACATTGTACGGGCACATAAGGTTAAGACTAATATGGCATTAGTCAATGTTGGTCAAATGAAAAGGTTAGTCAACTCTAGTAAGAATTTTGTGTTGATGCTTGTAAAAGCCAAAGAAGATGAAACATCTGAGGCATTTAAGGGATGTGATCCAAAACATAAGGCTGAAATAGTCAAAGTTGTTTCCGCTTACGATGACTTGTTTCAGGAATCGAAAGGATTGCCTCCTAAGAGAGAGATACAACATTAGATCCAATTGTAGCCAGATGCACCACTTCCTAATATTGGCATGTACCACTTATCAGTGTTGTAGAATGAAGAAATCAAGAAGCAAGTTCAAGATTTGGTCAAGAAAGGAGTTATTCGTCCTAGTACTTCTCCTTGTGGTTCTCCTATTGTGTTGGTTCCAAAGAAATATGGGACTTGGAGAATGTGTATTGACTATAGGGCTCTAAACAAGATAACGGTAAAGAACAGGTACCCTCTTCCTAGAATTGATGATTTACTTGATTAGTTGAAACATGCAATTTATTTCAGTAAGCTAGACTTACATAGTGGATATCATCAAATAAGAATTGCAGAAAGTGATATTTGGAAAATTGCTTTTAAGACAAAACAGGGACATTTTGAGTGGTTGGTCATGCCATTTGGGCTTTGTAATGCACCAACTACATTCATGAGAGTCATGAATGATGTCTTTCATCCCTTTATTGATGATTTTTTCATAGTCTACTTAGATGATATTCTTGTATTTAGTAAGTCTTGGGATGATCATGTGATTCATGTAAAGAAAATATTTGAGATACTGAGAAAAGAAAAACTATATGTAAAGATGTCAAAATGTGAATTTGCAAAGACATCCTTAGTGTACTTAGGCTATGTCGTAGGGAATGGTCAACTGAAAGTAGACCCTATGAAGGTCGAATGTATTGTAAAATGGCCTAAGACAAGTACAGTTATAGAAATTAGGAGTTTCTTAGGTGCAGTTCAGTACTGGAGGAAGTTCATTGCAAATTTCTCTTTCATTGCATCATCGTTGCATGCATTAACCAGTACCAAGGCAACTTTTCAGTGGGGAGGTCTGAAATAGAAGGCTTTCAACACTTTCAAGGAAATTTTGAACACCGCACCAGTTCTAGCTCTACCTAATTTACACCAACCATTTGAGATTGAGACAGATGCGAGGGGGTTTTCCATGGGAGCTGTACTCATGCAAGGAGGTAAACCAGTCTGCTACCACTCTGAAACTTTTTCAGGAGAAGAAAGTAACTATCCTACATATGATAAAGAACTTTATGCTTTAGTTTAGAGTGTTAAAAAATGGAAGCACTACTTAATGGGAAAGGAAACTGTAATCCACACTGATCACCAACCACTACAATATTTGCACTCACAATATAAGTTGCAACAAAGTAGGCACTTTAGGTGGATGGGTTTTCTGCAACAGTTTCATTTGGTAATTAAGTATAAGAAGGGTTCCCATAACAAAGTAGCAGATATGCTCTCTAGGCCTCCTATTTAGAATGCTTTGATAATCCTTCAAAATAGTTCTATAGTTCATGAAATTTTTTAGGAACAATATGCTAATGACGAGAACTTTAAGGATATCTATGCAGCTTTAATCCATGGTAAACATGTAGAAGAGAAAGATTACTATGTGTAGGATAATTTGTTGTATCACTTGGGAAAATTATGTATTCCTAGAAATGAACAAGCACATGCAGGACAATTTGGGGTAAGTAAGACATTAGCTCAATTACAAAAATATTGTTATTGGCCTCGTATGCAGGAAACTGTCACCAAGTATATAAAAGGATGTGTAATGTGTGCAACCAGTAAACCAAGTAATAGGAAATAGGTTTGTACACACCATTACCTATACCATCCCATCCATGGGAAAGTGTATCTATGGACTTTGTGGGAGGTTTACCTATTTCTAGGAAGGGTCATGATTATTTGTATGTAGTAGTTGATCGGTTCAGCAAAATATGTATTTTATTGCCTTGTAAAAAGCAAGTTACTGCTAAACTGACTGCTCATTTTTACTTTCAAAATGTATGGGTTCATTTTGGGTTACCCACTTCTATTGTATCGGATCAAGATTCTCAATTCTTAGGGGAATTTTGGTCATCTTTATGGGGACTCATGGACACCAAGCTAAAGAAGAGTACAGCCTTCCATCCATAGACCGACAGACAGATAGAGGTAGTGAATAGGACAATTGTGCATCTACTTAGAGGCTACTGCAGCAAACATCCTAAGTTGTGGGATGAAAGTCTTCATTATGTGCAACATGCTTACAACCATGTGGCACACTCTTCTACAAAGAGGTCTCCTTTTGAGACTTGCTTCGGTTACTTTCCTAAGACACTAGTGGATTTTTCTTTTGGGAAGGACGATGTTGTAGATGGATGACATGATGCAGAAAAGGCTTTAAAGTTCATCCAGAAGGTCCAAGCAATCCATCAGGCAGTAGAAGCACAATTAGAGTAGAGCCAAGCAAAATACAAGGCTCGCCATGATAAGCATTGCATTGATCACCAATTCCAAGTTGGTGACAGAGTTTGGTTACATATCAGCAAGGAAAGAATGCAAGGTGAAGGAAGAAGCTCAAAGCTATCAGGTATGGTCCTTTTGAGATCTTGGAAAAGATCGGTACTAATGCTTTTCACCTTAATCTTCCTCCATACATGCAAATTTACTCAGTTTTCAATGTTGAGAATCTGAAGTTGTATGAGCCTCCAATGATCTTGGATGAAGACATCAGTGTTTAGATTCCATCAGTTGATGATCTTTCACCAGAGTATATGTCAGAATTGTCAGAAGATGTTATCCTAAATAGGAATGTCAGAACTTCACGAAGAGGACCAGTTGAATACCTTAGAGTGGGATTGAAGGGGATGCATCCAAGTAAGGCAAGATGGATGGAGATTGGTAAAGTGAGGGAACTATACCCTCACCTTCTTTCTGAGTAATCCAAACTTTTGGTGGTCTAAAAGATCCTCAATGGGGAGGCTTGATCCAGGGGATACTTTTCTCAAAATTGAAGTATCTCCAAAACTCCAACAATTAGCATCATATTAAACTCCTTGAAATTCTAGACCCAATGCAATTTGAACAGACAAAAACAGAGTCCATATGCAAAATTTATGGTCAGTCAAAGGTTGGTCAAACTGAGAATGAAGGTCATCAAAAAGGTGAAAAAATAATCATCTCCAAAGTGGTCAACAATGGATTTCAAAATAAAGAGCTCGTCGAGAGCTTTCCAACGGTGTTTGTTTCATCAAAAATGGAGCCCGTACATGGAAGTTATGCCATTTTGAAGTTCAAGGTAAGAGATGAATATAGTTGATGTCATCATGACATCAGCAAAGTGGGGAAATAGGAAAAAAATATTTCATGGTCGGATTTGAACTCGTGACCATTTACCTTCAAAATTGATGCCTCAACCGTTGCACCAAGCATCAATTTCAACCGTTGCCCCAAAATGGCTTTTGTCATTGTGCTATTTAAGCACTTAAACATTATGATGCATGATTTTTTATTTAACCTTTGACCATAAACCTACCAACCTTAGCAAATTAAGGTTATTTGTTATTTTCTTACCCCAAAATTGACATGAGCCAAATCTATTAAAAATGGCTAAAGGTTAATTCGAAGGGAGGAATTAATTGAAGGGTCTAATATTATATCATTTTGTTATAGCCTTATTTTGGCTAATTTCATGTATAAAAAGGGGGTTTAGGAGACTCTTATGGGCATTCAAAAAAAGGAGAGAACGTCGAAGTGCTGAGAGTAAGGGAGATTTTTTAAGTGTTTATTCCTGTACTTTGAAACAGCGTGATGTTGTTGTACTTCAAAGGAATGACTTTGTAAACATTTGTACCTAATTTTTAGAGATAATCGGATCGGTCCCCCTATTAGAGCTGGACCCGGAGACATAGTCCATACGGATGAACTCCGAGATCAAATTGTTTGCGTCTTCTTTCTCTCATTTTCTCTTTTATCAGCTTAATCTTGTTGTTCTCTTATTTCATTTACGTTAATTTGATTCGTTAAAAGTTTTAAATTAATTCTATGTAATAAATTCGCATTCCTCTGTAATAGTCCTAGATCCTAATCAGATCACTAATAGAATAAGTGACTTATTCATAAGAAGTTAAAGTGGTTGGGAAAGAAAAGAGTATCGGATTAGAGGATATTATTAATTAGTAAGGAGAAAATGCAAAATCAGCTTACAAAGAAAACCAAGAGTTAGGTGCTAAACACATTTTAACAAACTTGAATCAGGGAAAATCTCTTAATAAAGTGGTCTTACCAGATTTGTGTAAATCTCCTAATAGATTGCTTACTTAGTTGTAAGTTTTAAATCCTCTAACAAGGAGAAACCTAATAGTTTCTTAAGTATTTAACAAGATAGAATCCTCATTGAGTAGATCATATATTATGGTCAAACATTGTAACCTTAATTGCTTAACTTTATTAGTATAGTAGTTAAGATTTGTGTATGCCATCCACACCCCAGTTTTACCTTCACCTTGGAGGGTTTCATGGTAACACATAATGTGTTATGTGTTGTTACTTTCATGCATATGATTGAATTGATTTACATGTTACAAAAATTATTGGAAGTTGAAAAGGTATAAAATGGTATAGATTCTGACTCACCCCCCTCTCAATATTTAGTTTACTCCTCTATCAATAAACAATCCTCGCCACATTACCTTACATTCTTCGAGGAATATTATAAATCTCTTAGTCAACCACACAATCTTGCACTATGCATTGAGGTTCAAATATGCATTACCTGAGTTAAATGAGTATTAATAGACAATGGTGTAGGTTTTAAAATTGTTTGTGTTCAAAATTTGGGGTTATCTAAATTTTTTGTTGATCCAAGGCACAAAATAACTATCAAACCTTATGATGAGGTTGAGTGTTCTTCCAAGAGTCCTATTGTGTTTCCCAATGGTGTAGGTTCTATAGAGAAGGATGTGGTGTTTCAATTATTTGACATTCAACTTGCATACAACACTTTTCTAGGTAGACCATGGATACATGATATGTAGGATGTACCATCAACCTTTCATAAATATATAAAGTTTCCCTTCAATAGTACTGAAGTTTTGATTCTAGGAGATAATTCTATGTTTATTAACATTCTTACTACCATATAATCATTGATTCTAAATAATTAACCCTCTATTAAAACTAAATCCTTTCCTTATACTTGTAACATGAAGCTGAAAATGATGACCATTGGTATTGGGAAATATGCTCTAGACTTTATTGTTGTGTTGCCAAAACCTGCACATTTTTATGGAAAACCATCTGCTAGCATAAAACCCACCTCCTCATCTATGAATATTTATGGTACATTTCTTTAATCCCTAATTCCATTAGAAGATGAAAAAGAAGACCTAACTAATAGGAATTTAATATATACAGAGGAATATCCAATTTATGACGTTATACTTGCTATAACTATTTCTCCAAAGAGGTATGGAAAAGTTTACTTGTTTCTTATGAAGATAGACTATCCTAGAAACATACCTTTTCTTTGGATAAGGTCACAAGAGTAAGGATAGAAGTGGCTTAGGTTATGGAGTTAAGAAACATCTTCCTATCTATGACAAGGAACCTTCTACAACTAGTGACTTAGGTGATAAGGTTCAACCCTTCATTACTACTTCTCTAGGGGATGATTTCATTTTGCCAACTTCTATTCTTTGGGAATAAGATGCATTACTTCATGATCACATTTTCAAGGCTTCCGCTTCTAGGAAAACTAAATCTGATGTGTGTGTGTGTGTGTGTGTGTGTGTGTGTGTGAGAGAGAGAGAGAGAGAGAGAGAGAGAGAGCTTTATAAGAAATATTTCTCATCTAGTGCCTCATAATCAAACCACTAATTCAAATGAATATAAGTGAGACTCTATTTCATATGTATCTCATGAGGTGGGAGTAGATGTTGTACATGATTACACTAACTAAACCAATGTATTTAATGATTCTTTTGTATAGTTTGGCAAGTTAGACTCTCAACTTTCTTTAGTGGATTGAGATGACACTCCTAGGCCTTACCCCTATTAGGATTTAACCACAAATAGAAATAAAAATTACATGCAAATATAAACAATATCAAAAAATAAAATATCACACAAAAAAGAACACAAGACACCAAGATTTAATGTGGTTCACCCAATCCATGGGCTATGTCCACCAAACAGCAAGTCCAATATTATTATGATCTAGTGATTACAACCTAATTACAATATGTAATCCCTTATAGCTCAATTCTATCACAAGAACCAATTTTTGCATCATACCTTATGAAACAATCCCTAACCTTAAGCCATTTTATAAAACTATTTTAGCTACTTTAGGGTTAAAAATTAGTTACAATATGTTGGCCATAAATTAGTGAATATAAACAATAGCCACTTGGTGAATATTAGCCATTGGTGAATAGTATCCCACCATTGGCCAAATTAACAACAAACCCACCTGGAAAATATTAGGTACCACAAATTTGTACTTCCCTAGATCAATAGGCTACATAGTCTTACTTAAATACAATGATCTATCTAGGAAATAGCTTGCTATACTACCAAGTACCTCATCCTTAGAACCTTAAAGAGTTTTTTACCCTTGGATAAATCTTTATTTTTAGTATTTCTCAACTCTAACATTGTGACAAAGTGGTTTTTGGCATTAGATCTCCTCTTTTTCATTTTTCTTTTTAATTTAGGACTAAGGTACTTAATGTCTAACTCATTCATATTAACTATTGATTTCTCAATGGAAGAGACTATAGATTCAATATTATTTAGATAGAAAGAAATCTCATAATCATTTTGGAATGATAGTATCTTGGGTCTTTGATTTTGTATGGACCAATCAATGAGATTAGGGTGTATGAGTGATAGCAATGATTAAGCTTCAATGTTATTAATGTGAAAAGAATTATCACTAGTTACAAGAGAATCTAATTCTATAAAGAAATCTCCAAAATTACATAAATTGGAGTTGTTAGTTTGTGGTGACTAATTAGGGAAGTACTAATTTGTGGTACCTAATATTCACCAAGTGGCTATTGTTTATGTAGTATCTGATCAATTAACACAAAATTAACAACCCCAATTTAGGTACTTTTGGAGATTTCTCTATATACTTAGACTCTCTTGTAACTAGAGATAATTCCTTTCACATTAATAACCTTGAAGCTTCATCATTGCTATCACTCATACACCTTGATCTCATTGATTGGTCCATACAAAATAAAAGACCCAAGATACTATCATTCCAAAATTATTATAAGATTGCTTTCTATCTAAATACTATTAAATCTATAGTCTCTTCCACTAGGAAATCAATAGTTAATATGAATGAGTTAGTTATTAAGTATCTTAGACATAAATTAATAATAAAAATGAAAAAGAGGAGCTCCAATGTCAAAGACCACTTTGTCACAATGTTAGAGGTACGAAATACTAAAAATAAAGATGTATCCAAGGGTTAAAAAACTCTTTGAGTTCTGAGGACGAGGTACTTGGTAGTGTAGCAAGCTATTTCCAAGATAGATCATTGTATTTAAGTAAGACTATGTACTCGATTAATCTAGGTATAGAAGATTCTCTTAAGATCATACATCTAACTCATTCATCATCTACTAAAGAAAATGTATAATTCACTCAATTCTTCCAAGAAAAGAAAATCATTTTTTCTTGGACACATATCAACATTCCTAGTCTACATATAAATCTCATTATGCATCATCTTTCCCTAGCTCTTGGTGTCAAACCTATCAAACATAAATTAAGGAAGATATATCTACATGTTTCTTTGCTAGTGAAATATGAACTTGAAAAAATCCTAAGTGCAAAATTTATCAAGCTATAGACTATGTTGAATGGACATCCAACATTGTCCTAGTTTCTAAGCATGAAAAGTCCATTCAAGTTTGTACAGACTTCTAAGACTCAAACAAGGCTCTCCCTAAGGATGACTTTCCACTTCCAAATATTGACATGATAGTGGATATGATTGTAGGCTATGATTATCCTTAATGGATGGGTTCTTGAGGTATAATAAGATAAAGATAACTCCTCAAGACCAAGAGAAGAAAAAAATCACTTACTCTTTTGGGTACCTTTAGTTGAGACTTTATGCCTTTTGTTCTTAAAATAATGGGTTCTACCTACCAAAGAGCTATGACAACTTACTTTCATGATATGATGAATAAAAATACAAAATACTATGTTGATGATAGAGTAGTTAAGTCTAAACAAAGAAGCACTCATTTAGATGACTTTACTTTTATATTGAACCACATGGAACAATTTCAAGTTAGGATAAATCCTAAGAAATACACGTTTGGTGTCACTTATAGAAAACTATTAGGCTACATCATATCCTCTAAGGGCATTGAAATTGATTTAGGAAAGGTCGAAGCTATAATGGAAATGCCACATACTAAAAACATAAGTCAATTGAGAAGTATTCAAGGATGTAGGCAATACATACAGATGCTTATCTCTTATCTTGTTGATAGGTCTCAAGCATTAAATAAAAATCTAGAAAAGGGATCTACATGTGTATGGAATGAGGAATGTGAGAAGATCCTTACTCAAATCAAAGAATATTTGGCTGAACCACCTATTATGATACCTCCTAATTCTAAGAAGCCCTTGATACTATACATCTCAGCTATAAACACTTCCTTAGGGACATTACTAGTACAAAACAATGAGAATGGAAAGGAGCAGCCCATATACTATATCAATAGGACATTTTTTACATATGAGACCAGCTATAATAACATTGAGAAAGCTTTCCTTACTATTGTATTTTCCTCTCAAAAGATGCAACATTACATGTTTTCCCATACTACCCATTTAGTGGCAAGAATCGATCCTCTTAAGTACTTCCTAAGTAAAGCTATCATATAGATAGACTTACTAGGAGGATGGTGATTCTATCCAAATTTAACATTCAGTACACCAAACATAAATCTATCAAGGGACAAGGTATTGCAAACTAGCTTGTTGATTTTCCACTCAAAGATGATGTCCCTATATAGATTGAGTTTCCAATTTCATCAATAATGCATGTCATAGATAGAACTTGGAAAATGCTCTTTGATGGATCTCTCACTCAAAATGGTGTTGGTGTTAGTATCCTATTCATTACACCTCATGGCTACATAATCCCTAAGTCAAATAAGCTATTGTTTCCATGCACAAACAATATAGAAAAACATGAGGCTCTCACTAATGGTATTAAATTGGATATTGAATGGAGGATAACTAAGCTATACATCTATGGAGACTCAAAAATTTTCATAAATCAAATTAATAATGACTACCAAACCAAGGATGATAAGTTAGTCCCATATAAAAAATCAATTGATTCTCTAAGGAATTACTTTACCTTTATCATATTTCAACAAATTTGTAGGGATGAGAATACTAAAGTTACAAGAACATGAATCTTAGCTCAAATTCCTGGTGGAAGGGCTACATTCCCTACCTATGATTACATCAAGAATTGAGTTATTCATGCTACCATTGGTCACAACTCTTCTCATTATGCTACTATTTTGATGAAGGGTGCTCCCCTTAATACCATAAACTCATAACATAAATAAAGAAAGAACAAAAAATGTGAGAACAAAATATAGAATTCTTATTATTAGTGCAAATATGGAATTATAGAATTCACAAGTATAATATGCTAACCCACATGGGTGCCTTCATTAGAATAATCTAAAAGACTAAGCTATGAACTACACCAAGAGTTGTCCTAGATAATGTTTGGGCCTTTCTTAAATAGGCAATTTTGTGCCACAAGAGAAGGTTCTAGAAATTCAATCTTAATACCTAGGTCCAACAAACCTGAACAAAACATATAGAGGGTATGTGTAGGATCATGGTGTGCCAAAAAGTGGCAATGTGAAAAAAATAGAGATCAAACATGTCTAATAGTGCTTCAAAATCTGCTCTAACTTTTCTCCACCTATCCAGGTACCAAGCCTAGAAGGAAAGGTCGAGCCTTATCGGATATCCGATCTAATATCAGATATCCGATATTATCGGATATTCGATAATCATATGACATTATTATTATAATATTATAACAATATAAAAACATTATATTATAACAGTATAATACATTATAATATAATATTATTATTATAATAATTATTATACTATAATATAATATTATTATTATATTATAATCGTATAATATTATACTAAAATAATAATATTATATTATAATGTATAATATTATAATAATATAATATAATATTTAATATGATAATATATAGTAATGTAATATAATATATATATAATATAGTATAATAATAAAAAAGTATAATATATTATAAACTATAACAATATAATATGATATAATACATTATAATAATATAATATAATAATAATATTATATTATAATAATATAACATAAAAATATATAAAATATAATATAATATAATATAATATTTCAAAGCTCTATGTTATATGTTATATATCTTATATATAAAATATAAGATATTCGGGCAATCAAATATCTGATATTATATTGGATATCTGATGCCTATAGCATTACATTAAAAAAAAAAGACCAGACCCTGGGCCCTCATTTCTCAGATTTTGGGGGCTAGTATTAATGCGTGACCAGATATCAGATATAAGATCGGATATCGAATATTAAGGTATGTTTTTTTTTTTTAAACTACATTTTAATCTAAATTCGATAGATTTTAGCATGATTTTGTTTGTTTTAGTTGAATCTTGGGTTTTTTGAAAAAAAAAAGGGTTGAAATTAAGGGTTTTTTTAATATATATTATGTTTTGCAATTCAATAGGAATGGCTGATCATAATGATGAGACTGAGGCAGGGGATAATATTCTTTCTAATCCCCCACCAAATGATCTAGTGCCCCCACAAAACCATCCACCAAACAATCCTCTACCCCCTCAAAACCCTCCTCAAATCAAGGATTTGATAAATGAAAATCTCACTGAGTTGAGAGGTTTGCATAGAACATATAATAATGTACTCGCATTGGCTCCTATGTTATCCATGTTAAACACCATAGTGGATAACATTGAAACCCTTATAAACCAACAAAATGTTGCTTTTCATTGGCATGATCAAATGCACGAGATGTTTGATGATGGTTTGGATTATGATGAGGTTGTGGCCCTCAACATAAGCAAAGACAATTTGGCCAACCTTTTTGCGAACTTGAAAACGGGTTTACTAGTTGACCCAAAAAAATCCAAACTATCGATTAAATGGTGCACAAATGATGCCATACGTGCAAACTTTTGGGATTGTTGGTGGACGGTCTTTGATATCCCTCCACATGGAAATTTAGGCATACCATTTTATTTCCTTAGAAAATTATATGCTGAATTTGTTTTGAAACTTAAAATGAACTATTGGAGCATGAAGCCCAACATGGGCTTAGGACTAGGAGCTCCTCAAGATAGACCCTCTTCCCAGTGGAAGAAAGCTGGCACTTTTGTTCCCCCCACTGATATCTCCCCTCCTCCTTGAGTGCAGCATCCATATATTATGATAGAGGCTAGCTCTTAGACTATCAAAGCCATTCATAGGCTGAGTAGCCTAATGATATCCAAGGTATGTCAATCCTACCTCCTCATGTTGATGATGTTGATGCCAATTCATCATCAACTAGCTCATCACATGTTTGTGTGCCTCACACTTGTATTACATGCAAGAATATTTTCCTGGGTCCCATAGGTGATCTTCTTGAGTATCATTTCATAATAGAAAAGGATACACCAAATACACATGCAGAGGCTACAGAACCTGTGCGAGAGAGGAGGGGAATGTAGAGGCATAGACTCCTTCAGTGTTGATATGTGTGTGTGTGTGTATCTATATATATATATATATATATATATATATATTATGACATATGTGATTTAAAGTTAATTTTTATAATAGAGTAATTTTAATTTTTAAGCCATATTGACTTTTATATGTATGTGATCTTCATTCAAGTTTAGTTGATGACTAAGGAGGAGCTCAGACAGATTGATGATGCCACGCTCTCGGCCATTTCATTTGGCCTTGATAAATCTATGGTACATTATGTTGTGTTCACATTTTTTTTTCTATTTGATATTGTAGCATATATGGTTGCTAATCTTTCTTTTATCTTGCAGGTAGCACCTGTCCTGGAGGGACAAAGTGTGGAGGGTGAGCTAGCATGCATTGACAAAGGAAAGGTAATTAGGTGCTTTCTATTTGATTAAATATCAATGTATTCTTGTAAAATGTTTGTGGTAATCCCATTTAATTACATTCTTTATTGTATATAGGGTGTCGCTACTAGTGATGAGCTTGTACAGATTTCATGTCATAGACCATCAAGGATTTCCATTCACACTGAGAGCCCCATTGTATGTATAAGTATCATTTATTTTTTATTATCCTTATCTTCATAAATAAATTCAAAACTGGTTTCAGTGATAGTAACTACTATTTTAGATCTCATAGGAGACTCCTAATGCACATGAGGTCTAACGGGAGAGTTATGTAGATTTGATGATGCAGCCACTCACTCCTAAGGAGGAGCCTACAATAGTAAGTTGTAGTTTGAATTCATGATTAAATATGTTATAAATTTAGCATACTATGAATTATAATGTTATATTTTAAATTGTAGATTCATTTGACAAAGGTATTTGAACATATACAACCCACAATCAGAGAGGCATCAACATTTCTGAGGGCATATGAGAGGACTCTTGACCGGTGTAGGAGGTCGATGAGAGAGGTATTTACTATGAAAATTTGATAATATTAATCTCCATTACAAAAAAGATCATTATGCATTTTAGTAATTCAATGTTAGATACATAGAATCATATAAATTTAGTAGTCTAACTTTGGGTTTTCCTTTTTTGTTTATGTAGGAGGCATCCGATCCACCTAGTGTAGCAAAGAGGCTACATTTTGATCATCCACCAGCACCCTAGGATAGTATAGTTGTCATAGGATGCATCATTAGACATTTTGAGATGGCATATGCCACATTGTTGTTGGCATAAAGTTATTTGCCATTAGTGACAACATTCATCTCACAGTTCACACCGAGTAATACAGTTCACACTGAGTAACACAGTTCAAACCAAGCACTGGCAACACAGTTCAAACCAAGCACTGGCAACATAGTTCAAACTGAGCACTAGCAACATAGTTCAAACCAAGCACTAGAGACACAGTTCAAATTGAGCATCAAAGACACAGTGTCAACCGAGAAAAGTTTCACTTAGTGTCAACCAAGTAAAGTTGCACTTAGTGTCAACCGAGTAAAGTTGCACTTAGTATTAACCGAGTGAGGAAGCACTCAGTGATAACCGAGCTCAGGAGGTTATCGAAGAAGTTAGTTTCCACCGAGTGACACTATATCTACCTAGTCACCAATGGTTACTGAGTTCAAGGCAACATTGTATGACTAGCATTAACCGAGCCCCTACCTCTACTGAGTGCATTACGATGCTGAGTAACGTAGTGGATGTCGCGTATCAAAAGGTCACCAAGTCTGTCTGAAGAACTCGAGTTTATTTTACCATTTGGCCGACTTAGTTATATTTTGTTCACTTGTGTTTGGCCGACCTTGCATGCATAATTATTGGAATGGTATATATATACAATTGACACATTCAAAGAAAGATATAGAATATTGCAAAAAGGAGGGACATAAGATATGATATGCAAATTCATCAGTAGAAAAGAATACTCAACAAGGTCTACCAGGAGCAAAAATGATTTCATCAATCACAGAAGGTGATCTACAATAAAGAACTTAGTCAAATTGTAAGTTGATCTGTTGGTTCATCCTAATAGGTGAATCATTTTTTGTAAATCCTTTAACAGGGTAGACTTAACCATCTTTATTCAAATCTCCTGACAGAGTGCATACTTATAAAGTATGTTTGTAAATCCTCTAACAAGGTGGATCTAGCAATCCTCTGTGCTCCTAACAGGGCAGATCACCAGAAGTGATCATTGTAAGCCTTAACTAGCCAACTTCATACTACAGTAACAAAGCTTTGTGGGTATCATCCCCACCCCAGTTTTACTTTCTATTTTTGGAAGGTTTTTGGGTCACCAAATCTCTGTGCATATATGGTTTAAATGTTTAATAGTTTTTTTTATGCAGCAGGATAGATGAGTAAATGTTGTGTATGGTTGACTTAAATGTTTTATTCTTACTAATTCACCCCTCCCCTCTCAGTAACCTATTATATCTTGAATATTTCCAATAATTGGTATCAGAGCTTTTTGGTTCTTAGGAAAAAGTTTGACAGCTTGAGCAAAAGATCTAAGTTATGGAGATATTCAGACTAGAGAAAGTTATTGAAAATGAAAAATTAGATCTAGAAATGGCCATGGTTCAACTCAAAGAAGCAAAGGAGCATCTTTCTCAATCCCTAAAAAGAAGAAAGGAACTTGCAAGAAAAATGAATGACCATCACTATGTTGAAGAAAAGATTGAAGATTTGTTACCATCAAGTAGTTCAGAAGAAGCTGACAAGGCAATCAAAGAACTTCTAGAAAAGAATGGATCTCTCCAAGAAGAGGTAAGAAAACTCAAAAGAGAACAAGAAGTCCAGTCCATCAGGTTATGTGAAGTTTTGGAACAGAGAAACAAAGAAAATGAAGACTTAGAGGTAAGGAATAATCTATTCCTTCAGCATGAAGATCTTATAGGACAACTATCTAATGCAAATGAAGAAATTATGATTCTAAGATCAAAGAATGGAAGTTTGAGAAATGATTTAATCACTGGGAGACAAATCAATGTAAGTTTGCATAGTGATCTGAGAACTGAGATAAAAATCAATAAAACCTTGGAAAATGATCTAATCTCTGAAAGGCAAGTCAATGAAAGAATGATGAAATCCCAAGCAGATATGAATCTATTGAATTTGCAAAATGAACAGAATCTTCATAGACAAAAAGGTAAAGCTGGTCTTGGATACAATGAAGAAGGTGAATCTTCAAAACAAAGTACCCAAAAGAATCAAAAACCTACTTGCAATCACTATGGAAATTTAGGTCATACATCAAACAAATGCTAGAGCAATAGAAAAGCAAAATTCAATGGTAAATGTTTCAATTGCAATCAGCATGGTAACAAAGCAAATGAGTGCAAAGAAAAGACAAAATTTGAAGGCAACTGTCACAAATGCAATAAACATGGTCACAAGGCATTCCAATGCAGATCCAAATCATTCAATCTAGCTGAACAACTTTCAAAGCCATATTTGGATGGGACTACAACACCTAGTGCAGATGTCACTATTGTGGAGAATATGGACATACTGGCATAGATTGTGCCAGACATCACCTAAGGAAGAAGGACACTACTGTAAGGTGCTATATATGTACAGAACTTGGTCATATAGCCCAAAATTGTATGAATATAGAAAGAATTGAAGATGAAAAAAAAATCAAAGCAGAAAACATCGAAAAGAAAATGAAGAAAAAATGGATTCCTAAATCTACTAAACAAGATAAGTCAAGCAATGGCAATGTCACTCAAGAAATGAGTGACTCCATCATTTCCACTTAACATTCCTAAAAGAAAGTATGGAACTGCATCCTCCAAGAATCATCCTAAGAAGTTCCAAAGGAAGAAAAATGATTAGATTAGTATGTAGATACACTTTGATCCCAAATCAGTTCAAGACTCAATCGAGTTCGGTTGGGTGCAAAAAAGTTTCACTCACCGAGTTGTATCTACCGAGCGAGGTCAGTTCATGACCTTACTGAGTTAGGTCGGTACATCAATGTTTTCTCTTGGTTATCAAGTTGATAGTATCTACCGAGAAAGTGGATGATAACTTGTCATTTCATCTACCGTCATACCAAGCATTTATGATGAATGTTTCATCAAAAAGGGCAAAATTTGATCTCATTCTTCACTACGAACTTTGAGCTAAGTTATCTTCTGCGATTCAAGAGAAAGCTTAAAGCAATTTCGAGCGAATTTTTTTTAAGAGCAAAGAATCTGTTTAGAATTTCTCCTCACTTACCAAGTAGCAATGACATCTGAAAGCAACAGCTCCAAGGAAAAGAGAGGCTCAGAAATGCTAGTTAAAGGTGTGGAATGGAAGGCGCTGAACTTCAAATTGGCACCAGCAATTGCATAATCACTCAACCCTAACGGTGCCCAGTCTCGAATTCCTTCAAAGGTACTCCTTGTAAATGATATTCGCTCTCATTTCAAATGTTCCATTCAAGAACTTGGAAATCTAGAAATTGATAATGCCCTAAGAGAAATGAGCATAGATGGAAATTTGAAACCTGAGCATAAGCATCTTGAAACAAAAGGGTTAACCCACATTTCACATTTGCCAAGAAATTTTCAAATTAAATGGGTTAGGTATGTACTCATTCAGGTTCACAACGAGCAATTGTGGTTAGAGCAACCAGTTCTTATCACAAAGAAAATTATTAACAAGATTACTGGCCTTCCCATATTGAGCAAAGCTAAGACTACCAAAACCCTAGGTCGGGAAGAATTGCAAAGGCTAACCCAGGTAGAATGGGATGGTAGAGGACTTAAGCTTAGTACAGTAGCTGATGCTGAGTTAAGATTTGGTATTCACGTCATTGCTCATAAAATTTATAGTTTCAACCGTCCAAACAGTGTACCTTATGAAGCATTAGATTTAGCATATAAGGTAGTAAAGAAGAATGTTGAGTTTGATCTGTCTGAATTGCTTTTGTATCAATTTAATAAAAATATGGAAAGCATAAGGACTTCAAAGAACAATTCCTGCAAATTCGATTCAATTTTGATCTGTTTATTTTTCTATGTTCAAAAGTCTTTTCCATCAAAAGGATCAGTAGTATGGAGAAAAGATATTCCCATTCTCTATCAAATAAATGAGTTTATTCCAGAGTTAGGTGAAAATTTTGATAGTGTTTTGGATAATTACTTTGAATATTTGAAGGAAAGAATGAACAATAGGTTTTGGATTCCACCAAAAATGGTTGAGGAATATAAAGAAGATGTATGCTTTATGGTAGATTGTGACAAAGTATACATACGAGCAGTCAGGCCTCAAGTTGCATGGGTGAAACCTCTTCCTTATGAGGTTAATATTGATGAAACCAGAGATATCATAGAAGCACTAGTGAATGAACCAGTAGACCCAAAGCAGCCAGTCTTTGGAACTTATGATGAAGCTAAAGCCAGAATTGAGTTTTCAATCAAAATCCCTCAGGTCATTAGCAAAGGAAAGAGGAAGATTCCAAAGCTAAAAATAGAACTTGGTCCTCTAATGATTACTGAATGGAAAGGAGAAGATGATGAAGAAGAAGAGGAAATTGAGTCAGAAAAAGAAGAGGAGCCTCAACAGAAGAAAGGTAAGGTGATTATCACCAAACCTAAAATGCAAGCTACTGTAGTCTTCTCCAGAAGAAAAAGACAAGGGAAGAAGGAACCTGTATTTGTCAAGCCTCCACTCACATTTGAGACAAGGTTGAAGCAATTAGAAGAAGGTACTAGCTTCACAAACTTCAAAGCATTGAAGTTTGAGACAAGAATAGAATAGGAGAAAATGCAGATTGAGGAGTTGGTATTAAATAAAATGGAAAGATGGAAATACTCTCTAGATGAGATTGCCTCTTATATCCCTAAAGAGCTACTAGAGAGGTTGCAACCAAGATGGGAAATTGCAACCAAAACTGTCAAAGATATCTTTGAACAAACCCTAAAAAATCTCCTGCTGAGTCTCACTGATGTAGAAGTGAAGAAATCACTGAAAGATCATGAAGGTAATATGATGATTAGATTTCACACTTGTTTGATACTTATCAAAGACATTGAGCATGTTGTCAATGATGTAACAAACATGTGGAAACATATCTATCATCTACATAAATCTAGTGAGGATATTGTTGAAATCAAGGACAATGACAACAGTGATGATGATATTGAAGATATTCTAGGGGATCTGCACTCAATGATGATAAATGTTGAAGAAGAATTCAAGGAAGATGAAATGGAGGAAGAAGAAGCTGATCAAGCTAAGGAGGAAGATGATCCTATAAAAATTGTAGCCAAAGTCATTGCATCTCTTCCTGACTCTCCACCTAAAGTAGCTACATCAACTGTGGAGATAGCCTCTACTAGTGAGATTGTGTGCACAACAGCTTCATCAATTGCTCAATCTTCACCTGTCTCCTCTTAGCTCCGGGTACCATCTATGCAAGTATCTACCACTTCATTAACCAAGCTACATCCATCTTCATTAACCGAGGCATCATCAGCTACAATAGTAAGTTCATCAGGCATATCAACTTCTACTGCAGAGTGTACAGTAAGTGTACCCATTAGTACTTCAATTTTGACAACTTCATCTGCTCCAATTTTTGGATCTGTTAGTTCTCCCATACCAACCTGTACATAAATCTTGGGAAGAACATCAATTTTTGATACTGTTAGCACTTCTCTCAGTTTTCCTCTAGCTAGTCCTATTCCAGTTTTGTCAGCCAGTCCAGCCTCATCAACTATTGTTTCAGATTCAAAAGGAAAAGGTGAAGTCACTGCAGGAAAAGAAAAAAGATACATGATTTCTAGCAAGGCAGTGGATGAGGAAATAGACTTGGATAAGGACATTATCATTCCTAAGATAGATCTGGATAATGCATCAGTTGATGAAATGAGAATGGTCAGTCAGCTATTAGATTAGAAGGCAAGACAAAAACAACCGAGGCATGAGAGAGACCAGGAATATAGTATTATTGAAAGTGCTAAGAATATTCTAGCAGAGGCTATAGGTGTTGAAGTAGATTCTACTCAACACATTTTGATTCAGTTAGAAGAGGTTGTATATAAATTCAATGAGGATAACTCCAGCTAAGAAAAATTGATTGAAAAAGCAGAGAAAAAAATTTGACAATAAGGTGCTTGAGCACATTGCTTAGCATATTGCATTAAAATAGGTAGAACTATCTACAATTTTGAGTAATTTTGAACGTTATTTTAATAATGTAACTTCACTTTTTGGCAAACTATGTGATGTTACCAAGTATACTAAGGAAATCAAAGAAAAGTTGAATAAAATTGATGATGATATGAAGGTCAGTGCACAAATGTTGTAGCTTGACCACAGTTCAAGTTCATCCCATCATCTCAGAATAAGATTTTTGTCAGAGAAACAGGCAGAATTGTTAAGAGAGGAAGCAAGGATCAAGTGTACTCTGATTGACATCCAAAATATGATCCTTCCTATCATGGACACAATGCAGAAGCATATTGCCCATTCCAAAACATTGATTCATGACAAAAACTTCTCAATTGCAGATCATATGATTAAACTCTCTGCAGAAGTTCAAATAGCACTCTCCACCAGCAAACTTTTGCAAGAAAATTGGGATAAGACATTGGCTCTTATTCTCAAGGTACATTTTGAGTTTATCTCTCATTTTGGACTCTCTGTGTAAATATATATTGTTTAATTTGGCATTATTGTCAAAAAGGGGTAGATAGCACACTCTAGGAGATAAAATTGTGAAAATATGTGTAATGACTTGTAAATACTATGCATATTGTATGGGGGAGATACATGTAAGGAAAATATGTGTAAATAAGACTTCCAAAGAGAAATTTTGAAAATTCAGAACTGTATGTCTATTTTTTTGCACATAAAATTTGAATCATAATTTTTTTTGTCACTAATGCCAAAGGGGGAGATTGTTGGCATAAAGTTATTTGCCATTAGTGACAACATTCATCTCACAGTTCACACCGCGTAATACAATTCACACCGAGTAATACAGTTCACACCGAGTAACATAGTTCAAACTGAGCACTGGAAACATAGTTCAAACCTAGCACTGGCAACACAATTCAAACCAAGCACTGGCAACACAGTTCAAACTAAGCACTGGAGACACAGTTCAAACCAAGCATCAAAGACACAGTGTCAACCGAGCAAAGTTTCACTTAGTGTCAACCAAGTAAAGTTGCACTTAGTGTCAACCGAGTAAAGTTGCACTTAGTATTAACCGAGTGAGGAAGCACTTAGTGATAACTAAGCTCAGGAGGTTATCAAAGAAGTTAGTTTCCATCAAGTGACACTATATCTACCGAGTCACCAATGGTTATCGAGTTTCAAGCAACATTGTATGACTAGTATGAACCGAGCCCCTACCTCTACCAAGTGCATGACGATGCCAAGTAACGTAGTGGATGCCGCATATCAGAAGGTCACCAATTCTGTCTGAAGAACTCGAGTTTATTCTACCATTTGGCTGACTCAGTTATATTTTGTTCACTTGTGTTTGGCTGACCTTGCATGAATAATTATTGGAATGGTATATCTATACAATTGACACATTCAAAAAAAGATATAGAATATTGCAAAAAGGAGGGACATAAGATATGATATGCGAATTCATCAGCAAAAAAGAATACTCAGCAAGGTCTACCAGGAGCGGAAATGATTTCATCAATCACAGAAGGTGATCTACAATAAAGAACTCAGTCAAATTGTAAGTTGATCTGTTGGTTCATCCTAATAGGTGAATCAATTTTTGCAAATACTTTAACAAGGTAGAATTAACTATCTTTATTCAAATCTCCTAATAGAGTGCATACTTATAAAGTATGTTTGTAAATCCTCTAACAAGGTGGATCTAGCAATCCTCTGTGCTCTTAACAGTGCAAATCACCAGAAGTGATCATTGTAAGCCTTAACCAGCCAACTTCATACTGCAGTAACGAAGCTTTGTGGGTATCATCCCCACCCCAGTTTTACTTTCTATTTTTGGAAGGTTTCTGGGTCACCAAATCTCTATGCATATATGGTTTAAATGTTTAATAGTTTTTTTTATGCAGCAGGATAGATGAGTAAATGTTGTGTATGGTTGACTTAAAAGTTTTATTGTTACTGATTCACCCCTCCCCTCTCAGTAACTTATAATATCTTGAATATTTCCAACAATTGTATACAGAAACATTGATATTATACACATTCGAATGGCATGATCAGCCACATTTTGTATATCAATTTATGTATTTTGATATATATTTGAGTACTTTGTCTATGGATACATGATCTTTGATATATATTTGTGTAAAATTTTGTCTATGGATACATGTATTTTGATATATTTTTTTTCATTTATGTGCACAATAATATACATATTAATTTAGTATCTAGTATTGTTTAATTTATCATGGATCATGTGTCATGCCCTAAATTTTACTAGTAAAAACACAAAAAAAAATTTATAGCTTATGAAGTCACATAAGAAATTACATATTGTAAAATAGGGTTATCATTGAATGGAGTTCAAGACTCATGTGGATAGTGTCATCCAATTGTAACATTTTAATCATAGGTTGTTTTCAAATATATTGGATGACAATCTAGTTCAAGTTAGCATCACAAGTCAAAAGAGCAAGTTCAAGATACAACACTCATAAATTAGTGAGGTAATTCATATCCTAACAAGCCTCTGATACTAATATTCTACTAGGGTCTGTTTGTTGTATCATATGGACTAGGTCATGATTCTAGCATGCAAGGGAAGGGGATCAACATTACTTATTATCCTCATTACCAATGTACACACATTCATTAATCATTACAATATATATTAATGTGACAATTACTATATGGTGTGGAAGTGTAGTATATCTTAATTGATTAAACACACGTATCTAGAGAATTTAGATTTAGTACTCATCACATGAGCACCCTTAGTCAACTAAGAAAATGTACACTTATCTACCACACTCTATCGGATCTAACCATTGGAAACTAGAAAAGATGTGCCCCAAAGGTAGCTTCAAAGTCTACATGATGGAGAAGGGGCCACTTTTATTGATAGTATCCATCATTCAACACATACTATACACAACTTATGGAATAAACAATTTGTTTTATGTGCCAAACATGTATCATGTGCTTGCATCCATATCTTACTAGTTATAGGTCCTCTCGAAGATTGGACCAATACTGAGTCATTTTCTTCCTCTTTACTCTATTTAGTCATCCTTATGCATTCTATCAACGTTGCTTCCTCATCAAACTAGCACTCACTATAGTTTCCTAAACACAAAAATTACTATTTCAATACATAAATTAAACTCACTCTAACAAAAGACAATTACTAACTATCTAGCTCATCAACTACTAACTAATCTAGCTACATTGCCATGCTTTTACATTTACTATTTTAATTACTATAATTACTATACTATTACATTTACTTTTTACATTATTACATCTAATTATTCACCATAAGCTTACTTTCTCACTATCAATATTATTATTATCAAAGCATGTTAAGATTCAAAGTAGTTTCATAGTACAAATTAGTAAGCACATAAAATGAGGAACTCTTAGTAAGTCTAAGGGCCAATTCAAAGTACTTAACTCAATAATAATTCATGATCAGTATTTAAACACATCCTACTACATCATTGTATTGAGTGTATCAATTTAAATTTGTTAGATGAATTGTTTATGCAAGGATTAGGTGCAAGCGTATAAATAAGGTTTGTATATAGCATACCTTGTCATTCTGACATATATGTATTCATCATTTCATGCAACTAAAGTAGTAAAATGTGGTGTACATGAATCATATTATCATTAATTATACATAGGGTACATGAGCTGACAAGCTACCTCTAATGACATGCCTAATGACCCTTATTACATACTAGCTAACTAATGCTTTATTCCTACACTAAATTTTCAAATTGGTATATATATTCTATCGACTTTGATATTCTACTAATATCTTTAATCAAATCCACAAAATTCATTATCTAACTAACAATCCCTCAAGCCAAATATAAAATTCACTTAACATTAAATCCAACATCTACACAGGTTTTTCATGCATTCAATTCTATCTAGTAACTCTTATCTATCAATGTGCTTTATTGACTAGATAAAACTAGATTTGAGTTATTATTTTAATCCACCATCCATCCTTATCCTTGATTCTCCAATCCCATCATCCTGACAACTTACTTCATATTAACCCTATTATATCTACATCAAACTATCCTAATTTATAGTCTTAACACTAATTTAATTAAACCCTCTGTGCTTAACATCGTGTTCAATTATATATGCATTCTCGTAAACTTATTTATTCCATTTAATTTATTTTCCTATATTGAGCTTTTCCATTTCCATATGGTTTAATTGTTACATGTTTCTAAATGAGCCCCTTGATATAAACATTACCCTTTAACTAAGCTCAAATACACTAAGTGTCACTATCCTCTACTCAAGACTTGAAATGATTAAATAATTATCTAATAAAAATAAAAATAAATCTAAAGGGTGAATCTCCTATCTATCTTAAATCCTCATCATTCCCTAACTCTTACCAAGGCCACATTTCTTCCTACACCTGGTCCCCACAAGGTCCCATGTGGGTCATGTGTAGAATTTTGACTAATCCAGGCCTTAGGACATCTTTTTCCCATCCCTCCAATCAGCAATCCTAATGCGAACAAGTCATATTAAATGTCAACTTGACATTCTCCTAATTACAAATCCCTTGGGATTGCTATCCCACTCCCCCTTAATTTCAAGTTGACTACCTATGCTTGGGAACATGTGACCACTACTACAAGAAATTTCAAGTTGACTACCTATGCTTGGAAACACGTGACCACTACTACAAGGAGGGGATGACTAGTGCATAAGACAAGGATGTGACATAAACCCTTTCTCCTATGCTTAGAATTGCATTAAGCTTGGTAATTAAAATCAATGTTATCCATGCATGTGATATGAACATAAAATTTTCCTTCCAAATTATTGAGTGCACAACAAGATTGTAGGCAATCTACTAAGTTTTAAATTTATACAATCAATGGTATCACATAACATCTATGGATTGTTATTATCAACTAGTCATTTACAATACCACAAAGAGAAAACTTTTTTTCACATTTTCAAATGATAACAATGATTTCAAAGTAAATATGTGACTCATACCAATGCTTTCATAACAATATAAACTCCAAATGAAACATGCATATACAACCTTATCAATTATTTCCTCTACACGTACATTAGGTAACAATGATACAATCTGCTTCCATCACAATGGGGCAACATAAGGGACTTTTCAAAATCATAAGGAACATGAACATTGAAAGATATGGACAATGAGTAGCATGAACATTGTCCAACATGATCATTGAGAACATGAACAAGCTGGTGAATCCTCCTTAACAAATGATGCCACAATGTCAAGTTTTCTCATCCAACATCAATCTACAAGATGATCATTCCAAGCCATTTCCATTGCTCCCTTGGACACAAATCTGCATATGCAACACAACAAAATAACAAGGACCATGGGTGCTTTCCACCCAACCATAGGCCTCAAAGAGACCACCCTCATGCTAGCGAACAAGGCTCAAACTAGGATACGCATACAATCTTTCAATGCATAAAAATTACATTTCAAACTTGAACAATTTCCACCCAAGGCTATTTCATAGTGGCTTCACAGATGGAACCATAAACATAGGTTGAAGGTGTGTTCTAAAATAGAGACTTTCCATACCAAACCATATCTGCAATAAACAATTTTCATGCTCTCTCAGGGCTATCGTAATTCAGAAAATTTAATTCCCTCTCGGGGCTGTCATAAATTAACAATTTAATGCCCTCTCAGGGCCTCCACATTTCCTCCTCCAAACCCACTACCATTAGCTCTAACTCCTCAAACTTCCTTTCTACACCATACTTTCCTTATCACCCCCAACAAGATATGAATGTTTATGGCATACAATGGAGCCCATACTCCAAGGTTCTCAATACATTTTTTGAACCCAATTTAAGCCCTTCACCCTAGAATTCTCTTCCCTTCCCACAAGGGTGAGCGTAAGTCTCACGCCCATAACAACACTCAAGCAAAAAACAAGAAAACAAAACCAAGTAGAAATAAAACAAGAAATTTTCAAGAGCACATTATATTTTCACAACACAATATCAACACCCATAATACAACAAGGAAATAGAGGAAATTCAAACGTCATACTCACAATACTCCACACAATACAACAAGATGCACAATGGTGTCACACTAATCTACATGGAATGAACACCATTCAAGCACTCACATGAATGCTACTCCATAATGCAATGCAATGCATACTCCATTGATAAACTCCACACTTGTATATTTGCTTAACCATGCTCAAAGAAAGAAATGGAAAAGAATCAAGTTTGAGATACCAACCTTGGTCCAAGCTAGGGTAAGGATAGTTGTAGTAGAGCTCCCCTAATCTCCCTCCAAAACCTAACTATTTCTAAAATTAGAGAGTGGGTAGACACTGACTAGTTTGGCCAAGACCCTCTAATAAAGCCTTCCCACTAACTTATTTTAGCAAAAACACTAAGCCACTATTTCTTACAAACTTGTCTCCTCTAACGGTTCATTGATAGCCCTCATGAGCTCTGAGTTATGACCCTCAAAATATCAACCTCAAAATGCACTTAGAGCACCTTGGAGACTCCTCGGTATGGGGTGGCTGTGGATGATGGATGGTCTCCATGGCCAAAACAAGGGTGTCACTAAGGTTCACCCACCCACCCAAAGCTAATGGCACTGACAATTCGATGCCAAGATCAGTGGTTTTAAAGTTACACTATGGTGCACCTATGAACTAAGGCACACTATGATTTTTGGCATCAAGCAAGATCGCTGTACTGATCCAAATGGAATGTGATCTCTCAAAAATGAGATAGGTTATTTTAGGCCTCGGTATCACTGTCCTATAGCATTTGATAGTTCATCGATAGCCCTTACGAGCTATGAGTTATGACCCTGAAAAGGTCGACCTCAAAATGCACTTAGAGCACCTTGGAGACTCCTTGGTATGAGGTGGCCGCAAATGATGGATGGTCTCTGTGGCAAAAACAAGAGTGTGGCTAGGGTTCACTTGCCCATTCAGAGCTAATGGCACTGACAATTCAATGCCAAGATCAACAGTTTGAAAGTTACATTGTGGTGCACCTATGAACTGAGGCACACTACGAGTTTTCACATTGAGTGAGATCATTGTGCCAAATCCAAATGGAATGTGATCTCTCTAAAGTGAGATAGGTTATTTTAGGCCTCAATATCACTATCCTATTGCATTTGATATTTCATCAATAGCCCTCACGAGCTTCAAGTTATGACCCTCAAAAGATCGACCTCAAAATGCACTTAGAGCACCTTGGAGACTCCTCAGTATGGGATGGCCACAAATGATGCATGGTCTCTATGGCTAGAAAAAGGTTGTGACTAGGGTTCACCTACCCATCTAGAGCTAATGGCACTGATGATTCAATGCCATGATTAGTGCTTTCAATGTTACGTTGTGGTGCACCTATGAATTGAGGCACACTGTGAGTTTTGGCAACGAGCGAGATCGCTATGCCAAATCCAAATGAAATGTGATCTCTCAAAAATGAGATAAGTTATTTTAGGCATCAGTATCACTTTCCTATAGCATGACATTTCATCGATAGCCCTCAGGAGCTTCAAGTTATGACCCTCAAAAGATCGTCCTCGAAATGCACTTAGAGCACCTTGGAGACTCCTTGGTATGGGATGGTTGCAAATGATGGATGGTCTCTGTGGCTAGAACAAGGGTGTGACTAGGTTTCACCCACCCATCCAAAGCTAATGGAGCTTACAATTTGATGCCATGATCAATGCTTTCAAAGTTACACTATGGTGCACCTATGAATTGAGGCACACTACGAGTTTTGGCATTGAGTGAGATCGCTATGCTGAATCCAAATGAAATGTGATCTCTCTAAAGAGAGATAGGTTATTTTAGGCCTCAATATCACTATTTTGTAGCATTTGATATTTCATCAATAGACCTCACAAGCTTCAAGTTATGACCATCAAAAGATCGACCTTGAAATGCACTTAGAGCACCTTAGAGACTCCTCAGTATGGGATGGCCACAAATGATGGATGGTCTCCATGGCCAGAAAAAGGGTGTGACTAGGGTTCACCCACCCATCCAGAGCTAATGGCAGTGATGATTCAATGCCACAATCAACACTTTTAAAGTTACACTGTGGTGCACCTATGAACTAAGGCACGCTGCAAGTTTTGGCATCGATCGAGATCACTATGCCAAATCCAAATGGAATGCGATCTCTCAAAAATGAGATAAGTTATTTTAGGCATCAATATCACCATCTTGTAGCATGACAGTTCATCAATAGCCCTCATGAGCTTCGAGTTATGACCCTCAAAAGATCAACCTCGAAATGCACTTAGAGCACCTTGGAGACTCCTCGGTATGGGATGGCTGCAAATGATGGATGGTCTTCATGACTAGAACAAGGGTGTGACTAGGGTTCACCCACTGATCTAGAGCTAATGGAATTGATGATTCAATGCAACGATCAATGCTTTCAAAGTTACGCTATGGTGCACTTATGAATTGAGGCACATTGTGAGTTTTGGCATCGAGTGAGATCGCTATGCTGAATCCAAATGGAATGTGATCTCTTGAAAGTGAGATAGGTTATTTTAGGCCTCAGTATCACTATCCTATAGCATTTGATAATTCATCGATAGCCCTCATGAGCTTCAAGTTATGACCCTCGAAAGATCAACCTCAAAATGCACTTAGAGCACCTTGGAGACTCCTCGGTACGGTATGGCCGCAAATGATGGATGGTCTTTGTGGCTAGAACAAGGGTGTGAATAGGGTTTACCCACCCATATAGAGCTAATGGAACTGAAGATTCGATTCCACGATTAGTGGTTTCAAAGTTATGTTGTGGTGCACCTATGAATTGAGGCACACTGCGAGTTTTGGCATCAAGTGAGATCGCTATGCCAAATCCAAATGGAATGTGATCTCTTGAAAATGAGATAGGTTACTTTAGGTCTCAACATCACTGTCCTATAGAATTTGATAGTTTATCGATAGCCCTCACGAGCTTTGAGTTATGACCCTTAGAAGATTGACCTCAAAATGCACTTAGAGAACCTTGGGGACTTCTCGGTACGGGGTGGCCACGGACAGTAAAGGGTCTCCATTTTTGGAACAAGGGTGTCACTAGGGTTCACCCACCCACTCAAAGCTAACGGAACTGATGATTCAAATAGTTATAGCTGTTAAGCGTTAGATTTGGAAAAGTTGTCAAAAAAATTGCAAAAGTTGCTAAGCAACTTTTTGCAATTTTTGCGCTAAGACAAGTTTTATTGCAAATTTGATTGCAAATAGACTCTACAAACTCCTAGGGACCCTAATAATGTTCTAAACATCTAGAATTACCTAAAAAATATTGAATTTACCAAAAATCCACTTTATTGGGCCAATTGATGGCCAAGGCTTATAGTTGCACCATGGGGTCTTGTGTTTATTACAAATGTGGATGGTCATAGGGAGATCATTAGATCTATCCCTAGACCTTATTACATCAAGAAAAAAAAAATGATTAGGTGCTTTGTAGTAGTGTTCCCTATATTTCATAAAATTTAAACTATAGAGTTTCCTTCCAAAATGCTCATGTAGCCATTACATTCAAGATTTGAATTTTCTAAAGCAATAAGCTAAATTTTAAGTGACTTATTGAATGTTTCAACCTATGAAATGACTTGAGATTATTATGAGACCTTATTAGGACCTATGTAATGACTCACTTACCCTATGCAAACCTAAACATTACTAAAGTTCAAATCTCATGGTCCTTTACAACTTTTCAATATGAAAGTCTTTCAAAACATTATACAATATTATGACTCTTTATGCTTTCAAATGCCATGATTGGTTGCAAAATTGAAGAAATCAAGTATTCTAATTGTTCATCCATACTTTTTAAATTTTTCTTATTTGATTAGTTTGATAAAAATAGTTTTAATAATCATAATGTCAGCTTTATGTCAAATAAGGGAAAAACCAAATTTGTAATAAGATATCCGCAAGAAATTATCTTTCATATAGTTATAAATGCTCTTAAAATTGTCTTTATAGCCTTGTATCACATGCAAATATGATTTGAAAGAACTTGTTCAATATCTTCCTCTTATAATTCCTTACAAAGAACCCACCAAAATACAAATTAGAATGTGTGACTTATTTAACCTGTCTTTTTCATTATTACAAAAACCATATACAAAAAAAAGTTCACATTTTACATCATAATACATCATAAATCTTAAGAATTCTCTCCAATTACCCCCCCCCCCCCCCCCCCCCCCCCCCTCAACTCTTCATGATGTACCTACATTCCAATATCATTAAAAAGCTAGTAACTTATTGTATTAAACAAGATAATCATTAGTTCATTGAATCATTATGAAGAAAATAACATAAGAAGTAAATATACCTAGTCGAGTGTTCCAATAGGGTCCCAATAGGGTCCTCTCTTTATTTTAGGGTCTCCAATAGGGCTTCATGATCAACATTAGCAATAGTAAAACTTTCTTTTACTTTTAGTCTTCCTTGATGCTTCAACAACTTTACATTTGTTGCTATAATAAGAAGCGAATATATGAGAATTATTTTGTGCTTCTAATAGTCTTCGAATGCAAGAATTCCATTTCTTCTAAGCATGTATGTTTGCAGCCATGTTCCAGTGACAACCACTGAACTAGTAGGATATGTGAATCCATCATCATCTTTGATTGGTTGTGCAAGTTTTTGTTTACCTCTTACAAAATGTGCTAACCAATAATCAGATTTCTCATCATTCCCGTGTGGTGCAACCAATGTAAAGACATGTCCTGGCTGAAGTAGATCTGATAAATGGTTATGCTCAAGTGAACTTTTCATGTCATCATTTTAGATAGAGGATATGATAGAAAATGGAGTAAGATAATGTGGAACCCATGTTTCTACCCACTCACTTGACTCACAGTGATCCCAACCACACTGAAAATAACTAGGACAAAAGCAAGGTAGTTGTTGTGTCCAAATGGTCCATGTACTAGAATCGGAGCTCTGAAATGAATGCATTTTTGATGAGTCTCTCACTATAGCACAATCTAATCTATCAACTACAGACCCTTCCTCAACCAACCAAAAGAACCTGTGTACCACTGAATCAAGAGTCCCCCCCTGCAATAATGCTAAACTACACCAATCAACAATGCTACGAGCATCAAGAAGCTCTGTTGCTGAAATCTTCAGTTGCTCCTTGACTAAAGCTCTCTTCACACATGCCCCCACTCCATCATGTTCCCCTTTTCCATGGCCAGACTCAAGAGAACTCCAAATATGAGGCACCTCTCTCTCTACATGCATCCTACACAACCAATAAAACATGCGAGCATTCTTGAATTGACCTGTACAATTATCTAACCAAATGATATGTCTATCCATAGCAATTGCATGCTCATGTAAGAAATCAAAATAATTCTTGAAACAATGTTGCACAAACTCGTGAGAGTGAGATCTATTATCACTCATATAAAAATGATACTCTCTAATAATCTTTTGATTATGTTTCGCACTATCAGGGGCATGTCTATATGTTATGTGAACAAAAATAACAATCTAAATAGAGTTGTAATACTAAGATTGTGTCTCATTTTGAGGTTGCAATGTGCAGTTCTCAGCAAAATCAACAACTGATATAATAGTGCCAATGGGAAAAGTCTCCTTGCACATTCTAAATTGTTCATCCAACCACTGAGACCTGTGACTATGTCTTGCATACTTGTAAAAAATATTTGCCTTGAAATTTAAAATAAAACTAGCCACACTGATATCTTTTCCAAACAATTCACATCTAGAGCTCTCACCTCCACTCTTCAATGTGTATTTCACTGTTTCATATACTTTTTTTTTCACTACTGTCTTTCCAAGATCTTGTTTGCACCCCTCATGGAAACATGTGTCAAACTTGGATAAGCCACCACATTCTGAACACTTCTTATTTAAGAAAACATTTCTATAAAAGAAACAACCATCAACTCTACAGCATAAAAGTTGATCTAGCAAGTCTCTTGATGATTTTGGAAGCTCACTGGCACCACAATCCTCCAACATTTCTTTACTATGCAAAGTAGAACGGATGGAGCGTAATAGTTCATAGTGCATTGAAAACTCAAGATGATATTTGCAACAACATGTATTTCAAATTTTGAGTGGCATACAATAAAATGGCTTCAAAAATTCAAAAGCCCTTTGTGATATATGAAGACTTCGATGACTCTCTCTAAATTGTTTGAACAACATAGTTTCACTTACCTCCAAACAATCTTTAGGATGTGGCATGTGGTCTCTAACGCCAATTCTCAACTTTAACACATCTTTAGCATTGAGTGATACTCATGAGTTAGAGTGCCTAAATTGTGTAATTTATTCCTTCACATCATTAGATAGCTTCTTATCAAAATGTGGTAAGTCTCCCATCAAATGCCTATGTTTCATTTTGAAGAGGATCATCAATTTTCTCTCGTCGACTAAGTGCTCTTCTCAAAATAGTATGATTTAGATTTGAATCAATACAAGTTTGTCTCATATATCTACCCTTTGTCAAATGACAACTTACCAAATAGGTTGTAATGACCCTTCAAGTAGCTCTGTTATCCTTCTCCCTATTATTTTTCCCAATGCTATTGAGAGCACTGAAAAGATTCTTCACAATAATGGCATTTCTTTCCAACTTTTTATTGACATGAATCTTCAATTTGGAAAGCATAGGTCTCATCTTTTGCATTTTTAATAAGTGTATGAAAAGCTGACATTGCTCTACCACTGTCTTGTTATCGAAAAACATCCAATATAGTATTGAAGCCCATAATCAAATGGTTCTTTCTGATTTTTTTCTTTCCAAACTAGTAATAATCATTTCATCAATTTTAATTATCCATTTTGGTGTTTCAAAACCTTCATGTTGATTATAATTAGGAGATATGTAATGTTCTTATGCATTAGGTTCCTGTGCATTGTCATGTTCGACATGGTCAATTATGCAATTTGGATTATGACTTGGTAGCATTTCATCTTCAAAATTTTCATTCTCTAAATTTTCAATTTTGGCATTATCATTTTCAATAGGTACATTTTCATTACCCAACTATACATATTCATTATCTGACTCTATGATTTCACCTTCGACTAATTCATCGTCAACTTGACTAATATTTAGCATACCTTGTTGTTTTCTTCGATGTTCCATTTTCTCTCTTTCCCTATATGTTGCAATGTCTTAATTGGATATCGTACTTTTGCATTTATCCTTTCGACTACTACTAGTCCCCATTGAGATGACAAATTCGAACACCTAAGGTTATATTTTTGAATTTTTTTCGATTGGTTAGGCCCCAAAACACACCTTTTTGCAAAATTCATGAAAAAAGAACTGAAAAAGTGATGTTGTTAGGTCTACAGGGATAGGTATATGTTGGAAACTGGTGCTAGGACAAATCGAATATTTGATTTTCTCCAATCACATTTGGAGGGAAACTGACTTTGGTTTATTAGTATTAATATATAATATCAATATTATTATTATACCTATAATAGTATTATTATTATTACTATAGATATAATAGTATTAATATTTAGTGTTTATTTATATTATTATTATTATGCTACAATAGTATTAATATATATATATTAATACTATGCCATAATAATATTAATATATATATATATATATATTATTATAGCTATAATAGTATTATTATTAATACTATAGATATTATAGTATTAAAATTTAGTGTTTATTTATATTATTATTATTATTATGTTACAATAGTATTAATATATATATTAATACTATGCCATAATAGTATTATTATTATTACTATAGATATAAGAGTATTAATATTTAGTGTTTATTTACATTACTATTATTATTATTATTATTATGTTACAATAGTATTAATATATATATTATTATTATAGCTATAATAGTATTATTATTATTACTATAGATATAATAGTATTAATATTTAGTGTTTATTTATATTATTATTATTATTATTATGCTACAATAGTAATAATAGTATATAAATATGTCACCATTTAATGGGTCAAAGGGGGTCATAGGTCACCTTATAACCCCTTTTGACAATTATTAACCATTGCCATATGTCGCTAGGGGTCCTAGGACCCCTAGGGACATATGTCATCATTTAATGGGTCCTGGGGGGTAATAGTTCAACCTATGACCCCCTTTGACCCATATGAATGATTCTAATATGTCTCTAGGGGTCTTAAGACTCCTAGGGAGATATGTCATCCTTTCATGGGTCCCCTTTGACCCATATGAACGATTCTAATATGTCCCTAGGTGTCCTAGGACCCCTAGGGACATATGTCATCATCTAATTGGTCAAAGGGTGACCTATGACCCCCCTTTGACCCATATAAACCATTCTAATATGTCCCTAAGGGTCTTAGGAGCCCTAGGGACATATCTCATCATTTAATGGGTCGTAGAGGGTCATAGGTCAACCTACGACTCTATATCACACATATTAACTATTCTAATATGTTATTAGGCATCGTAAGAACCCTAGGGACATATGTCATCATTTAATAGGTCAAAGGGGGTCATAGGTCACCCTATGACCCCCCTGACCCATGTATATGATTCTCATATGTCCCTAGGGGTCCTAGGACCCCTAGGGACATATCTCATCATTTAATGAGTCGTGGGGGGTCATAGGTCAACCTATGACCCCCTTTCACACATACTAATGATTCTAATATGTCCCTAAGGGTCCTAAGACCCCTAGGGACATATGTCATCATTTAATGGGTCAAAAGGAGTTATAGGTCATCCTATGACCCCCTTTGACCCATATTAACCATTATAATATGTCCCTAGGACCATGGGTCAAAATGGGTCATAGGTCACCTTATGACCCCTTTGACCAGTATTAACCATTCTAATATGTCTCTGGGGGTCCTAGGACCCCAAGGGACATATATCATCATTTAATGGGTCATGGGAGGTCAAAGGTCAACCTAAAACCCCGTTTCACACATATTAACAATTCTAATAATCATCATTTAATGGTTAAAAAGGGGTCATAAGTCAACCTATGACCCCCATTGACCCATATTAATCATTGTAATATGTCACTAGGGGTCCTAGGACCCGTAGGCACATATGTCATCATTTAATGGGTCTTGGGGGGTCATAGGTCAACTTATGACCCCCTTTGACCCATATTAACCATTCTAATATGTCCCTAGGGGTCATAGAACCCATAAGAACATATGTCATCATTCAATGGGTCAAAGTGGGTCATAGGTAAACCTATGAGCCCTTTTGACACATATTAACCATTCTAATATGTCCCTAAGGGTCCTAGGACCCCTAGGGACATATGTTGTCATTTAATAGTTCAAAAGGGGTCATAGGTGACTCTATGACCCCCTTTGACCCACATTAACCATTGTAATATGTCGCTAGGGGTCCAAGGACCCCTAGGGATATATGTCATTAATTAATGGGTCGTGGGGGGTCATATGTCAACTTATGACTCCATTTGATCCATATTAGCTATTCTAATATGTCCCTAGGGGTCCTAGAACTCTTATGGACATATGTCATCATTTAATAGGTCAAAGGGGGTCATAGGTCAACCTATGACCCCCTCTAAGCCATATTAACTATTGTAATATGTCACTAGTCATCATAGGACCTCTAGGGACATATGTCATCATTTAATGAGTCGTAGAGGGTCATAGGTTAACCTATGACCGCCATTGACCCATATTAACCATTGTGGTATGTTGCTATGGGTCCTAGGATCCTTAGGGACATATGTTATCATTTAATGTGTCGTGGAGGGTAATAGGTCAACTTATGACCTCTTTTGACCCATATTAACTATTCTAATATGTCTCTAGGGGTCCTAAAACTCCTACATACATATGTTATCATTTAATAGGTCAAAGGCAATCATAGGTCAACCTATGACCCCCTTTGACCCATATTAACTATTCTAATATGTCTCTACGAGTCCCAGGACCCCTAGGGACATATGTCATCATTTAATGGGTCAAAGCAGATCATAAGTCACTCTATGACCCCCTTTGACCCATATGAATGATTATAATATGTCCCTAAGAGTCCTAGGACTACTAGGGACATATGTTATCATTTAATAGGTCAAAAGGACCTATCACCCACTTTGACCCATATTAACCATTGTAATATGTCAGTAGTGGCCCTAGGACCCCTAGGGACATATGTAGTCATTTAATGAGTCGTCGAGGGTCATAAGTCAACCTATGACCCTCTTTGATCCATATTAACCATTGTAATATGTCGCTAGGGGTCCTAGGACCCCTAGGGACATATGTCATCATTTAATGGGTTGTGGGGTGTAATAGGTCAACCTATGACCCCTTTTGACCTATATTAACTATTCCAATATGTCCCTAGGGGTCCTAGAACCCCTAGGGACATATGTTATCTTTTAATGGGTCAAAAGGGGTCATAGGTCAACCTATGACCCCGTTTGACCCATATTAACCATTCTAATATGTCCTTAGAGGTCCTAGGACCCCTAGGGACATATGTCATCATTTAATTGTTCAAAAGGGGTCATAGGTCACCCTATGACCCCCTTTGACCCATATTAAGCATTGTAATATGTCGCTAGGGGTCCCGAGACACCTAGGGACATATGTCATCATTTAATAGGCCATGGAAGATCATAGGTCAACCTATGAACCCATTTGACTAATATTAACCATTCTAATATGTCCTTAGGGGTCGTTGGAGACCCAGGGACATATGTCATCATTTAACGGGTCAAAGTGGGTCATAGGTCACCCTGTGACCCCCTTTGACCCATATTAACCATTCTAGTGTGTCCCTAGCGGTCATAGAACCCTTAGGGACATAAGTCGTTATTTAATGGGTCAATAGGGGTCATAGGTCACACTATGACCCCTTTGATCCATATGAATGATTCTAATATTACCGTAGGGTTCCTAGGGCCTCTAGGGACATATGTCATCATTTAATGGGTCCTTTGATCCATATTAAACATTCTAATATATACCTAGGGACATATCTCGTCATTTAATGGGTCATGGGGGGTCATAGGTCAAGCTATGATCCCTTTCACACATATTAATGATTCTAATATGTCCCTAGGGGTCCTAAGACCCCTAGGGACATATGTTATCATTTATTGGGTCAAAAAGGGTTGTAGGTCATCCTATGACCCCCTTTGACCCATATTAACCATTGTAATATGTCGCTAGTGATCCTAAGATCTTTAGGGACATATGTCATCATTTAATGAGTTGCGGGAGGTCATAGGTCAACCTATGACCCCCTTTGATTCATATTAACCATTCTAATATGTCCCTAAGGGTCCTAGAACCCCTAGAAACATATGTTTTAATTTAATGGGTCAAAGGGGATCATCAGTCAACTTATGGCCCCCTTTGACCCATATTAACCATTCTAATATGTCCCTAGGGGTCCTAGGACCCCTAGGGACATATGTCATAATTTAATGGTTCAAAAGGGGTCATAGGTTACCCTATGACCCCCTTTGATCCATATTAAACATTGTAATATGCCACTAGGGGTCCTAAGACCCCTAGGGACATATGCCATCATTTAATGGGTCGTGGAGGGTCATAGGTCAACTTATGACCTCCTTTGACCCATATTAATCATTCTTATGACCCCCTTTGACCCATATTAAACATTGTAATATGCCACTAGGGGTCCTAAGACCCCTAGGGATATATGCCATCATTTAATGGGTCGTGGAGGGTCATAGGTCAACTTATGACCTCCTTTGACCCATATTAATCATTCTAATATGTCACTAGGCTCCTAGGACCCCTAAGGACATATGTCATCATTTAATGGGTAAAAGGGGGTCATAGGTCACCCTATGACCCCTTTGAGCTATATGAATTATTCTAATATGTCCCTAAGGGTCCTAGGACTCCTACCGACATATGTCATCATTTAATGGGTCAAAGGGGGTCATAGGTCACCGTATGACCCCCTTTGACATATATTAACCATTCTAAAATATTCTTAGGGGTCCTAGGACCCCTAAGAAAACATGTCATCATTTAATGGGTGAAAGGGAGTCATAGGTAACCTTATGACCCCTTTTGACCCATATGACTGATTCTAATATGTCCTTACGGGTCTTAAGACCCCTAGGGACATATGTTAACATTTCGTCGGTCGAAAGGTGTGATAGGGCATCCTATGACCCCCTTTGACCCATAATAACCATTCTAATATGTCCTTAAGAGTCCTAGGACCCCTAGGGACATATCTCATCATTTAATGTGTCGTGGGCAGTCAAAGGTCAACCTATGACCCCCTTTCACACATATTAATGATTTTAATATGTCCCTAGGGTTCTTAACCCCCTAAGGACATATGTCATCATTTAATGGGTGACCTATGACCCCCTTTGACCAATATTAATCATTGCAATATGTCACGAGGTGTCCTAAGACCCCTTGGGACATATGTCATCATTTAATGGGTCGTAGGGGTCATAGGTCAACCTATGACCCCCTTTGACCCATATTAACCATTTTAATATGTTCTTAGGAGTCCTAAAACCCCTACGAACATATGTAATTATTTAATGGGTGAAAGGTGATCATAGGTCAACTTATAACCCCCTTTGACCCATATTAACCATTCTAATATGTCCCTAGGGGTCTTAAGACCCCTAGGGACATATCTCATCATTTATTGGGTCGAGGAGGATCATAAGTCAACCTATGACCCCTGTTCACACATATTAACAATTTTAATATGTCCCTAGGAGTCCTAGGACCCCTAGAGAAATATGTCATCATTTAATGGGTCAAAATGGGTCTTAGGTCACCGTATGACCCCTTTTGACCCATATTAACCATTGTAATATGTCGCTAAGGGTCTTAGCACCCCTAGAGACATCCATCATCATTTAATGCATCGTGTGGGGTCATAGGTCAACTTATGACCCCCTCTAACCCATATTAACCATTCTAATATGTCCCTAAGAGTCCTATGACCCCTATAGACATATGTCATCATTTACTAAGTCAAAGGGGGTCATATGTCAGCCTATAAACTCTTTTAACCCATATGAACAATTCTAATATGTCTTTAGGGGTCTTAGGACCCCTAAGGAGATATGTCCTCATTTCATGGGTCAAAGGGGGTCATAGGTCAATCTATGAGCTCGTTTGACCCATATGAACGATTCTAATATGTCCTCAGGGTTCCTAAGACCCCTAAAGACATATTTCATCATTTAATGGGTCGAAGGGGTCATAGGTAGTCATCTGACCCCCTTTGACCCATATATACTATTCTAATATGTCACTAAGGGTCCTAGGACTCCTAGGCACATGTTTCATCATGTAATGGATCGAAGGGGATCATCAGTCACCCCATGACCACCTTTGACACATATATACCATTCTAATGTGTCATTAGGAGTCCTAGGACCCCTGAGGACATATCTCATTATTTAATGGGTTGTGGGAGGTCATAGGTCAACCTATGAAACCCTTTCACATATTTTAACGATTCTAATATGTCCCTAGGGTCCTAGGATCCTTAGGGACATATGTCATCATTTAATGGGTCAAAGGGGGTCATAGGTCACCCTATGACCCCCTTGCACTCATATGAATGATTCTAATATGTCCTTAGGGGTCCTTATATGTTATCAATTAATGGGTTGAAGGGTGTCATAGGTCACCCTATGACCCCATTTGACTGATATTAACCATTCTAATATGTCCCTAGGGGTCATAGGGACAAATCTCATCATTTAATAGATTGTGGGGGGTCATAGGTTAACCTATGACCTCATTCTATATATATTAATGATGCTAATATGTCCCTAGGGGTCCTAGGGACAAATCTCGTCATTTAATAAGTTGTGGGGGGTCATAGCTCAACCTATGACCCCATTCTACATATACTAATGATGCTAATATGTCCCTAAGGGTCCTAGGACCCCTAGGGACATATGTCATCATTTAATGCGTCAAAAGGGGTCATAGGTCACCCTATGACTCCCTTTGACCCATATTAATCATTGTAATATGTTGCTAGGGGTCTTAGGACTCTTAAGTACATATGTCATCATTTAATGGGTTGTGGGGGGTCATAGGTCACCTTATGATCCCCATTGACCCATATGAATAATACTAATATATCCCTAGGGGTCCTAGAACCCGTAGGGACATATGTCATCATTTAATAAGTGAAAGGGGGTCATAAGTCACCCTATGACCCCCTTTGATCCATATTAACCATTTTAATATGTCCTTAAAGGTCTTAAGACCCTTAAGAACATATGTCATCATTTAATGAATAAAAGGGGGTTATAGGTCACACTATGACGCCCTTTGAGCCATATTAACCATTCTAATATGTCCCTAAGTTTCATAGGACCTCTAGAGACATATGTCATCATTTAATTGGCCAAAAGGGGTCATAGGGTGACCCATATTAACCATTCTAATATGTCACTAGGGGTCCTAGGACCCTTAGGGACATATCTTATAATTTAATTTGTCGTGGGAGGTCATAGGTCAACTTATGAACCCCTTTCATACATATTAACGATTCTAATATGTCCTTAGGATTTCTAAGACTCCTAGGGACATATGTCATCATTTAATGGGTCAAAAGGGGGTAATAAGTCACACTATGACTCACTTTGACCCTTATTAACCATTGTAATATGTCGCTAGGGGTCCTAGGACCTATTGGGACATATGTTGCCATTTAATGGGTCGTGGGGGGTCATAGGTCAACCTATGACCCCGTTTTACCCATATTAACCATTCTAATATGTGCCTAGGGATCCTAAATCCCCTAAGGACATATGTCATCATTTAATAGGTCAAATGAGGTCATAGGTCAAACTATGAGCCCCTTTGACCCATATTAACCATTCTAATATGTCCCTAGGGGTCCTAGGACCCATAGGAACATATCTCATCATTTAATGGGTTGTGGGGTGTCATAGGTCAACCTATGACCCCCTTTCACACATATTAAGGATTCTAATATGTCCCTAGGAAAATATGTCATCATTTAATGGGTTAAAAGGGGTCATAAGGTGCCCCCTTTGACCCATATTAGCTATTGTAATATGTGGCTAGGGGTCCTAGGCTTCTTATGAACATACATCATCATTTAATGGGTTGTGGGGGGTCATAGGTCAATGTATGATCACATAAGACACATAGTAACTATTCTAATATCCCTAGGGGTCCTATGACCCCTACGAACATATGTCATCATTTAATGGATCGAAGAGTGTCATATATCACCTTATGAACCCCTTTGACCCATATGAATAATTCTAATATTTTCTTAGGGGTCCTAGGACTCCTAGGGACATATGTCATCATTTCATGGGTCAAAGGGGGTCACAGTCACCCTATGACCCCCTTTGACCCATGTGAATGATTCTGATATGTTCCTAGGGGTCCTAAGATTCGTAGGAACAAATGTCATCATTTAATGGGTCGAACGGGGTCATAGGTCACCCTATAACCCTCTTTGACCCATATATACCATTCTAATATGTCCCTAGGTGTCGTAGGACCCCTAGGGACATATGTCATCATTTAATGGGTCGGAAAGGGTCATAGGTCACCCTATGACCAACTTTGACCCATATATACCATTATAATATGTCCTTAGGAGTCGTAGGACCTCTAGGGACATATCTCATTATTTAATGGGTCGTGGGGGCTCATAGGTAAACCTATGACCCCCTTTCACACATATTAACGAATCTAATATGTCCCTAGGGGTCCTAGGACCTCTAAAAACATATGTCATCATTTAATGGGTCAAAGGGGGTCATAGGTGACCCTATGACCCACTTTGACCCATAATAACCATTCTAATATGTCCTCGTCATTTAACTGGTCAAAGGACCCTATAACCCCCTTTGAGCTATATGAATGATTCTAATATGTCCTTAAGGGTCCTAGGATCCGTAAGGAGATATGTCATAATTTAATGGTTAAAAGGTGGTCATAGGTCACCCTATGACCCCTTTTGACCCATATGAACGATTCTAATATATCCCTAGAGGTCTTGGGATCCCTAAGGACATATCTTGTTATTTAATGAGTCAAAGGGGGTCATAGGTCAACCTATGACCCCTTTTGATAATATTAACCATTCTAATATGTCCTTAGGGACATATCTCATCATTTAATAGGTCACGGGGTGTCATAGGTCAACCTATGACCCTCTTTCACACATATTAATAATTCTAATGTGTCCCTAGCATCTTAGGATGCGTAGGAACATATGTCATCATTCAATGTGTCAAAGGGGGTCATAGGTCACCTTATGACCCCCTTTGAACCATATTAACGATTCTAATATGTCCATGGGTAACCTATGACCCCCTTTGACTCATATGAATGATTCTAATATGTCCTTAGGGGTCTTAGGACAATTAGGGACATATGTTTTAAGGGATTGAAGGGGGTCATAGGTCACCCTATGACTCCCTTTGACCGATACTAATCATTCTAATATGTCTCTAGGGGTCCTAGGGACAAATCTCGTCATTTAATAGGTCGTGGGGGGTCATAGGTCAACTTATGACCCCATTTCACATATATTAATGATTCTAATATGATTCTAATATACCCCTTTTGACCCATATTAAATATTGTAATATGTCGCTAGGGGTCCTTGGACCCCTAAGCACATATGTCATCATTTAATGGGTCGTGGTGGGTTATAAGTCAACTTATGACCCACTTTGACCTATATTAACCATTCTAATATGTCTTTAGGGGCCCTAGAACCCCTAAGGACATATGTCATCATTTAATGGGTCAAATGGGGTCATAGGTCAACCTATGACCCCCTTTGACCCATATTAACCACTCTAATATGTCCCTAGGGGTCCTAAGATCCCTAGGGACATATATCACTATTTAATGGGTCAAAGGGGGTCATAGGTCACCCTATGACCCCCTTTGACCCATATGAATAATACTAGTATGTCCCTAGGAGTCCTAGAACCCCTAGGGACATATGTCATCATTTAATGGGTGAAAAGGGGTCATAGGGTGACCTATGACCCCCTTTGACCCATATTAACCATTCTAATATTTCCTTAGGTTTCCTAAGACCTCTAAGGACATACGTCATGATTTAATTCGTCAAAGGGGGTCATAAGTCACCCTATGATCCCCTTTGACCCATATGATTGATTCTAATATGTCCCTAAGGGTCCTAGGACCCCTAGGGACATATGTCATCATTTAATGGGTCGAAGGGGGTCATAGGTCACCCTATGACCCACTTTGACCCAAATTAACCATTCTAATATGTTCATATATCATCATTTAATTTGTTGTGGGGGTCATAAGTCAACCTATGAACCCCTTTCACACATATTAACAATTCTAATATGTCCCAAGGGTTCCTAAGACCCCTAGGGATATATGTCATCATTTATTGGGTCAAAAGGGGTCATAGATCACCCTATGACCCGCTTTGACCCATATTAACAATTGTAATATGTCGCTAGGGGTCCTAGGACCCCTTGGGACATATGTCATCATTTAATGGGTCGTGGGGGTCATAAGTCAACCTATGACCCCCTTTTACTCATATTAACTATTCTAAAATGTGTCTAGGGGTCCTAGATCCCCTAAGGACATATGTCATCATTTAATGGGTCAAAGGGCGTCATAGGTCAACCTATGACCCTGTTTGACCCATATTAACATTCTAATATGTCCTTAGGAGTCTTAAGACCCATAGTGACATATCTCGTCATTTAATGGGTCGTGGGGGTCATAGTTCAACCTATGACCCCATTTCACATATATTAAGGATTCTAATATGTCCTTAGGGGTCCTAGGACCCCTAGAGAAATATGTTGTCATTTAATATGTCATCATATTAACTATTGTAATATGTGGCTAGGGGTCTTAGGCCCCCTAGTGACATACGTCATCATTTAATAGGTCGTAGGTGGTCAGAGGTCAATGTATGACCCTCTCTGACCCATATTAATGATGGGGACACAACCCAACAACCAGAATAGACACAATAGAAAGGGGAAATTATATTAACTGAGACAATAAGCTGGTACAAATAGTGCAGAGAAATAAACTCAAAACATGCCCTGCGGGCTTACAATAGCATAAATCTGGAGAATATTTCTCCTTTTAGCACCTCCTCTCAAGCTCCAATCCGAACTGCCTTTTACAATGCCAGAAATCTCCTTAAATAGACCCCGAAGGGTTAAGGACTAGGAGTACATTCTAGAAAGTGCTAGTAGGCATCCACCGACAAAATAGAAGGTTCCGGAAGCTGCGTTAGAAGTCGGTGCAATTCTAGAAGAATCCGGAAACGGTAGCCGAACTTCCGAGAGGCATAACTTTTGAACCGTAACTCCGATTGACGAACCGTTTACATTTTCGGAAAGCTCTCGAAGTGCTCTATAGCCCTATGGACCAGCTTTGCTTGTCCCCCATTTTTTGACCCTTTTCAAAGTCATTTAATGCCCCAAACCTGACTTTGAAGCATTCTTAGGGGGTCTCCAAAACTTGAAAAACTGCAATAACTTTCAAACCGTGGGGCCTTTTGACCTGATTCTTTTTCTGGAATGCTCTAAATCTCGATTACATTCATCTGGCCAAGTCACACCTTCTAGGTCACCAAAATGATGGTCAAATTGCATGCTCCTATTTTTTCGAGATTTTTAAATGCACTGATAGTTGAACTATGAGAGTTGGAACCTTTATTTGAGCCAAATGGGTATCCAAAAATGCAAAGACATAAAATAGAAACTAAGTTTAAGTACATTTTTTTGGGTGACACAGGATTGCCCTTATACCTCTAGATGCTCCTGCATCAATTAACCATTCTAAATTGTCCCAAGGGGTCCTATGACCCCTAGAGACATATGTCATCATTTAATGGGTCGAAGAGTGTCATATTTCACCCTATGAACCCCTTTGACCCATATGAACAATTCTAATATGTCCCTAGGGGTCCTAGGACCCCTAGGGACATATGTCGTCATTTTATGGGTCAAAGTGTGTCATAGGTCACCCTGTGACCCCCTTTGACCCATATGAACAATTCTAATATGTCCCTAGGGGTCCTAGGACCCGTAGGGACATATGTCATCATTTAATGGGTCGAAGGGGGTCATAGGTCACCCTATGACCCCCTTTGACCCATATATACCATTCTAATATGTCCCTAGGTGTCATAGGACCCCTAGAGACATATGTCATCATTTAATAAATTGAAGGGGGTCATAGGTCACGCTATGACCAACTTTGACCCATATATACCATTCTAATATGTCCCTAGGGGTCCTAGGATCCCTAGAGACATATTTCATCATTTAATGGGTCGTGGCGGGTCATAGGTAAAGCTATGACCTCTTTTCATACATATTAACGAATCTAATATGTATCTAGGGGTCCTAAGATCCCTAGGAACATATGTCATCATTTAATGGGTCAAAGGGGGTCATAGATCACCCTATGACCCCCTTTGACCCATCTTAACCATTCTAATATGTCCTCGTCATTTAAATGGTCAACGGATCTTATGACCCCCTTTTAGCTATATGAATGATTCTAATATGTCCTTAGGGATCCTAAGACTCGTAGGGACATATGTCATAATTTTATGGGTAAAAGGTGATCATAGGTCACCCTATGACCCCCTTTGACCCATATGAATAATTCTAATATTTTCTTAGGGGTTCTGGGATCCCTAGGGACATATCTCATTATTTAATGGGTGAAAGGGGGTCATAGGTCAACCTATTACCCCCTTTAATAATATTAACCATTCTAATATGTCCCTAGGGACATATGTCATCATTTAATGGATCAAAGGGGGTCATAGTGTGACCTATGACCCCCTTTGACCCATATGAACGATTTTAATATGTTCCTAGGGGTCCTATGACCCTTAGAGACATATGTTATCATTTAATGGGTCAAAGTGGATTATAGGTCACCCTATGACCTCCTTTGATCAATATGAATGATTCTAATATGTTCTATGTTGTCATTTAATAGGTCACAAGGGGTCATAGGTCACCCTATGACCCCCTTTGACGCATATTAACAATTGTAATTTGTCAGTAGGGGTTCTAGGACCCTTAGGGACATATGTCATCATTTAATGCATCAAAGGGGGTCAATGGTTGACCTATGACCCCCTTTGACTCATATATCTTAATAACACACACACACACACACACACACACACACACACACACACACACATAATATGTATTATATAATAACATAATATTTCCATTAATACGTTATTATGTTTAATGGAAATATTACGTTATTATATAATACATATTATATATATATATATATTACATTATTATATTTAGTAAAAATAATAATAATATAAATTATATTTATAGATTGTAATAAGATTAACATAATATATTAAAATACGTCTTTACATAGTAATATAAGTGAAATAATTTATAAATCATAAGCTATAGCTTTTAAACGCAATTTTTCCTCTAAAATTGGTTGGGATTTGAATTTTCTCATCCAAATTCTATCGAAGCATATTGGATATCCGACTTGAAATCAGATATCCGATTAGGCTTTGTATTTATCAAGCCTACCCGGTCAACCCAAAAGACGTGTTTGAAGAGGGTTTTCGTGATACTCAGACTTCGGGTAGCCGTCTGACAATGTTATTTTGATCGAAATTGAATGTAATGAAAAGAATTTTTTAATATCATTCTTGAGATTCCTTCAATATATTTTTTGTCAAATTCTGAGTTCAATAAGTATTTATTAGTTAATTATCAATGAAGATTATTCTAAAGTGTTGATTGAAATACTGATTGAAAAATAGCTATAACTTTCAAACGGTATAATATTTTTTAAATCTAAAAGTTGTGTCACATTCTATGCTTCACCTAGTATAAGAAAACAAAAAAAAAATTAAATTTGGTAAAATTTTGTATTAGTTAAGGTGGTCAGACACGGGACTTTTTTTTTTCAAAAATTTTTGGTAGAAAATTCATATTTATTTATTTATTTGGAATAAAATACTAAAAAATATGCGTCACATCCAAGCATGAGTCTACTTTTCATATCTATAATTATATTAAAAAACTATTATCATTTGATTTTGATTAAGGTGGTCAAACATACACCTACTTTTTATTTTTACCCTAAAATTTTTGTAGTACTACATTAAAATTCAAACTTTTGACCAATCAATTATTTTTTTCTCCTTATAAGGCCTAGTAGGTTAGAAACTACATTCAATTTCCTATAGATTATTTTCTTACAATTTTTTGATATAAAGTCCATAACCACTTTAAAATTATGTGTCAAGTTGACATAACCTTGATTTGTTAGTTTTTCACTGTCACTTAAGGCCATAGTTTGGTTGACCATGATCTTGCACATACCCTAGAGTTAGCCAAATACATCTTTGATAATTATTTTAGATATTTTGGATATCCCAACTTTGGAAGGCCATAACTATCAAACCACTGCTCCAATTGGCTATTATAACCACTTTTTAGAAATGCCAACTCTTGATCTACAAGCTCAATACAATGCAAGCTCCCACTCATCAAGTGTCTAGACTTTATTCGAGCACTCTAAGGCCTCTAACGGTGAGCCTAAAGATTTTTCTCCTAAAATTTTCACCAAAAATTTGCAATAACTTCTTTGATATTTAAGCTAGAGTAATGAGATTTTTATGGTAGGCTTATAGCTCTAAAATGAATCTTCATGTAGAAAATGAGAACATTCCAAGCTCATAGGACAACCTTACTAAAAATAGAAAGTTCCTAGAAATAACAACCCACCTTATCTACTAGTCCTTTTTAAAATAGAAAAGAATGAAAAATAATAATTTTTTGGGTGATGCAAGATTGCTCTTACACCAAGGATGCTCCTACATTAGACACTCAAGGTAATTTGAGAAGTGACTCTATCATGTCTCAGGTGTTTAGAGGAAAACCAAGATGGTTATCCTCCTCCCTAGCTAGCCTTGATGAATCCTCTATTGGCTTCCCTTTCCATTTGATCAAGTATTCCTCATAAATTTTGTTCCTTGTACTTTTGCGACATGACTATTCAATATCTCCTTAATCTCCTTTGTAGCTAAACTAGCTATTGGAATACTCCACTGCACTTCTGCAACTTCATCTCCATCACCTCTTTCACAATAATCTATCAACTCTAAAATATTAAATATTCCTAATTCAATTCAGTAGGAAACTCTACTTTATGAGCATTTCTAGAATCATGCCTTTTTACTATCTGGCATGTTCCAAACTTCTTCATCTTCAGCTTATTATATGAACCCACTAGAAAACACTCTTTTCTCAAATGGACCATGACTTCATCCCTAATCTAAAATTCCTTATACCTCCTTTTCACATCTACGTTATCCTTATACTATGTATTCATCTTTATGATATGCCTCCTCACCTCCTCATGGATGTTTTTCAAATGTTTAGCAAATTCTTTTGCTTTAGAACTACTTATCTCTCCTTTATCCAACTTCCATAATTTAGAAGTATTTCTGCGACTACTCCCATATACAATCTAGAATTGTGGTTTACTAGTACTCCTATTGATAGAATTATTATACACAAATTTTTCCTATGGTAAAATTAGATCCTAGCACTTTGGCTTGTCTCTAATGAAAACATCTCAGTAAATTTCCCAAACTCCTATTCACCACTTTTGTTTGTTCATTAGTCTGTGGATGATGTAGTGAATTGAACTTCAACTCTATCTTTGATTTCTTCCATAATGTATGCCAAAAATGTCCAACAAATTTGATATCTTGATTTGAAACTATACTCTTTAGCAAACCATGTAGTCTCACCACTTCTCTAAAAAACAACACTACAACATGAACAATATCACTAGTCTTCTTGTAAGGAATAAAATATACGATCTTTGAAAATGTATCAACGACCACAAAATAAGAATCATGCCCTCACTGTGTCCTTGTTAATTCAAGAACAAAATCTATGCTAACATCTTCCCCTAGCTTCTTTGGTACATGTAATGACTATTACAACCCTATATTCTTCTTCACTCCTTTCACTATCTGACATACTCTACAACTTTGTACAAACTTCTTTAAATCTTGCTACAATTGTGGCTAGTAATAATTGTTAGCAACCAAAGTTATGGTTTTATATCTGCCAAAATGTCTAGCCAATCCTCTACTATGCTTCTCCTTGATGAGATTTTCCCTCATTGAAATTCTAGGAATGCAGAACTAGATTCCTTTGAACAAAATACTATCTTAGATCATGAAATCCAACCACTTTGTACTATCAAGTGTAACAGGTTCTGTACAAGCCTTCCACACTTCACCAAAATTAGGATCATTTGGATGCAAAGTACTTAGTTCCTTGAAGCTAACTATTTCTATATGCATTTTTATTAGCAAAAGTTGTCTTCTACTAAGAGCATTTACAACTTTATTAGACTTCCCACTCCCATGTTTCAAAACAAATTTATAACTTTGTAAAAACTCAACCCACTTCAAATGCCTTCACTTTAATTTTCCTTGACTATTCAAATACTGCAAAGCTTGATGATTAGTATACAAAACAAACTCCTTAGGAAGAAGATATTGTCTCCATTTATTTAATGCTTGAAATATAGCATAAAATTCATGATAATAAATATAGTATTTATTTTTGCATCATTCAACTTCTCACTAAAATAAGTAATAGATCTACTTTCTTGGCTCAAAACAACTCCTATTGCAATACCACTAGCATTACAGTTAACTTGAAACACCTCATAAAATTAGGAAATGCTAAAATAGTTTGCTCAGTAACTTTCTATTTTAATAGATTAAAATTCTTATCTACTCCTATAATCCACTTAAATTTTTCCTATCCCCTTTCATTGTTTCAATCAAGAGTCCATAAATACTGCTAAAACCTCTTATGAATTTTCTCTAAAAACTAGCTAGTTGATGAAAAGATCTTACCTTTATAGCATTTCTTGTAGTAGGCCATTCATGGCGAGCCTTCACTTTCTCTGGGTCCATTTTCAAACCTTCTCTAAAGACTACAAATTCCAAGTACACCAATGCCTTCTATACAAAGCTACACTTCTTTAGGTTTATCAACAACTTTTCTTCCCTCAACTTATCAATCACATTGCTAATATGAATCAAATGCTCCTCCAATATCTTAATAAAGATCAAAATATCATCTAGGTAAACAATGATAAAATAACCTAGAGACTCCTTTAGTATCTCATTCATGAACCTCATGAAAGTTCTTGGTGCATTGGTTAGCTCAAAAGGCATGACTAACCACTTGTATAGTCCTTCTTTTTTCATGAAAGTAGTCTTCCACTCATCACCTTCTCTAATATGAATATGATGTTATCCACTTTTTAGATCTATCTTTTTAAAATACTTAGCTCCACTCAAATAATCCATAATATCATCCATTATTGGCAAAGAAAATCTATACTTGATTGTGATCTTGTTGATAGTGTGAAAATCTGTGCACATCCTCCACTCTCCATTCTTCTTTGTTGCTAATACAATTGGTATAAAACATGGACTTAGACTCTCTCAAATCAACCCTTTCTACAATAATCCATGAATGTTTAAGTTCCACTCTTCACTTTCTATTAGTGTCATTCTATATGTTGTCATGTTTGGTAGACTAGCTCTTGGAACCAAATCCATCTGGAGTTTGATTTTCTTCATTGGAGGAAATCCATCAAGTGCATTATCTAATACAATATCAAAAAACTCTCCCAACATATCTGCAACTTATGTAGGTACTTCCTCTACTTCTTCCTTAGTATCTATTAGAATTATAGCCAAGCACATATTCTCATGCTTCATACCTTTGAGAAACTCTTTTTCATCAACAAAACATATTCTCATAGCACTACATACCTTTTATTCTTTATCCTTCAATGACTTCAACTTATGCTTTACTCTATCCTTGGTAAGAGCGTAGGTATTTGCTCACCCATCATGTGCAACATGCTTTCCAAACTATCATAGCCTACCCAAAAATATATGAAATATATCCATAGGTATGATATCACATAGTACCTCATCTTGGTAGCTTCCAATCTTGAACTTTACTAAGCATTGCTCATTGACCATGACCTTGTGGTCATCTTGCACCCAGGGAATGCGGTATGGACATAGATGTTTCTCTCTCTTTAGTGTTAGATTTATGACCATCATTTCTAAAACCATATTGTTAGTACTTTCACCATCAATGATCACATCACAACACTTATCTTCACATCTGCACCTTGTGCGAAGCAAGCTCCTTCTTTGATTAGGTTCATTCTCACCACTCAACAAGACTCTTTGATTAACTAGGACTTCTCCTCTTTCAACATCTTCAAAATGTGAGGATTTGGCATCTTCATCAACATGTGTAACTCTGGCTTGGCCTGCTATTCTTTGATGTATCCTTCCTTTGCATTGGAAAGATTCAAATTCTTTATGCCCTTCTTCTCTATTGTGAAAACATTTCCCATAGAAGCCTCCTCTTCTAGATCCTTGTCCTCTGCTTCTTCCTCTCTGATCTCTTATTTTTTGGTCATAGAAATTATTTGAATTATTTCCCCTTTAGTTCTTAGTGGTACTTCCCACCTCATCCTTGTTCTTTTGATCATTGTTATAGCCTCCATAAGATTGTCTACCATATCTTACACTACGACCTCTTCTACTACTCTTATTGTCAAACTTCTTTCTTAGTTTCTCCTCAACTCTTAGGGAAAACTAGTATGCCTCCTCAATAGTATTCATTTGAACCAAACTTAGCTTGTCCTAAACACTTTTCCTTAACCCATTAAGATAACGAGCCATTTTCTCCTTATTAGCTTCTACATGGTTAGTTCTAATGATAACTTGGTAGAACTCTTCGGTATACTCTTGAATAGATTTTCTTGCTTGCTTCAACCCTTGCATTTTCTTCAACAAATCAAGTTCATAATCCACAAAAATGAATTATCACTTCATTTTAGCTATCACCCAATCCCTTCCAGTGATTTTTTCCTTTCTTTTTCTATTTTGCTCCAACTAAACCTTTTGCCACTAGATCTTTGCATGTACCTTTAGTTTCACCTTTGCAAACTTGACCCTACTAGGATTCTCTATATCGTCATACTCAAAGTACTCCTCCAATTCATTGATCTAATTGATCAGCTCCTCTAGGTTAATATTTCCTTAAAAAGTGGGAACTTCAAACTTAGGTCTTTTTCCAATCTTGGAGATGGCCTTAAAAAGCCTCTCTTCTTCTAGGTTTAGAACTACCTCTTCTTCAACATTTTCTTCTACTTTTCCCTCATCCTCACTTTCATCTCTTATGAGAAGATTTATTCCTCTATACATTTGTTCTTCTAATGCTTGTATTTTTCTTTAAAGGGCTCTAAAACCCTTAGGTGTAACACCTATAGCCCTTTTTCCATACTCTATTCATGGAGGCATTTTCACACTTTTGCTAATACCCTAATGTGAACTACCTCACAATCAATGATCTATCTACATGCTCAGCCCAAACTATTGTCCTAGTATAAATTGCCTCATAGTCAGCAATCTATCCATACACTCAATAACTCTAGCTCTTATATGTATACCACTTGACGAAGGGTGCTCCCCTTAATACCATAAACTCATAAAAAAAACAAGGAAACAATAGCAAAAGTGAGAAAAAAATATGGACTTCTTATTATCACTGCAAATGTAGAATTACAAAATTCATAAGTATAATATTCTAACCCACATGGGTGCCCTCATTATAGTAATCTACAAGACTAAGCTATGAAGTACACCTAGAGCTATCCTCAACAATGTTCGAGCCTTTCTTCAATAGGCAATTTTATGTTGCTTGAGAAGGTTCTAGAAATTCAAACTTAATACTTAGGGCTGATAGACCCTAACAATACATATATAGTTAGCCAAATACATCTTTGACAATTATTTTAGATATTTTATGTAGCCCAACTTTGTAAGAACATAACTCTTGAACCATTGCTTGATGAGCTATTATAGCAACTTTTTGGAAATGCTAGTTTTTAATCTATAGGCTCAAAACTATGCAAGCACCAATTTGTCAATTTTTTAGATCTCATCCAAGCACTATAAGGCCTCCAATAGTGAGCTTGTAGTTTTTTCTCCTAAAATTTCCAGCAAAAATCCACAATAGCTTCTTTGATAATTAAGCTAGAGAAATGAGATTTTTATGGTAAGCTTATAACTCTTAAATTAACCTTCATGTAAAAAATGAGAACATTATGAGCTCATATGAAAAACTTACTAAAAATAGAAAGTTCCAAGAAATAATAACCACCTTGTCTACTAGTCTTTACTAAAATAGAAAAAACATAAAAAAAAAAATAAATTTGATGATGCAAGATTTCTCTTACACCCAAGATGCTCTTGCATTATATTTACTCTTAACTTTGTGACAAAATTGTCCCTAATAATCTTACTAGTAACAAAAAATGCCAACTCATCCATGATGCTTCCCATTATACCCTTGTCTCTGGTGACTTGTATAAGAAGGGTCTATATTCAATGCTCTTTAGGTTCTTATAGATAGATGATTTTAACCATGCATTTATTGAAGCCCATGATGACAATTATGTGTCACACTTTAATGGCCTTGCATTTGCTCAAAAAATTTCTTATGTTTGGTTACTATTGGCCTATCATGCAATAAAATGTCATATACTATGCTAAATCTTGTAAAAACTATCAACTATATGGAAACCTAATTAATGCTCCTAGATGAAAATTTATTCCATCCATCACACATTGCCCTTTCTAGCAATGGGCCTTTGACCTAGTCAAAAAGTTCAACCCTAGCTCATTAAGTAGACATAAATGTATGATCCCTACAATAGAGTACTTCACTATGCAGGTTGAGATTGTTCTTCTCTCTACTTCTATATGAAAACATGTTTCTCTATTTATTTTGAATCATGTCCTCTATTTCTATGACATTCTCTCTTCAATAGTCACTAACAATGGGGGGAAGTTCAAGAATAAGGACCTTATGCAACTATGTAAAAGGTTCAAGATCAAGTAACATTGTTCCTCTATCTATTATCCCCAAAAAAAAAATCAAGTTGATGCTTTGAATAATAAATTAATAAAAATATAGCATATAATTATACATAAGTCAAGGAGAGATTGGCATTTGCAAATTAATCCAATAGTTTAGGCATATCAAACGTGCATATGTACTCCCATTGGGGCTACTCATTTTTCCTTAGTTTATGGTTATAAGGCTTTATACTTCTTCATGTTGAGATTCCATCCTTATGATTCTCCCTAAAAGGGATAAGGGTAAAATCACAAAATTGTATTGCCCTTTGATAAAGGAAAAGGCTAACAAAAGTATAATTATTCAACTTCAATGACATAAAATAGGTATTACTATATACAATTAGAAAATGAAGTAAACTAATGAAATGTGTAGAAATGGATGAATTTTAGGATTATTATTTTTAATAATTATTTAAAATAATAATTGATATATTTTCCTAATTTTTAAGGAAAATTTTTTTGTTGCTAAAAAATGTTGAAAATGAGGGGTCTAGTTCCCAACAAATACACCTTTTTACCTTTGATCTTGGATTATGTTATAGATGATATATATAGCTAGACCAATCAAAAAATAAATAAATTTTCTTTTGACCTATAATTTCTCTTTTATAACAATTCAAATTTAAACTCATTTGAAATTGATAGTTTTCATCTTCTACCACATTTTTCAAAACAAATATATTCTAATCAAACAAAAAATATACATCTTAGAAGAGGATTCTCACCTCTAAAATATCATATATTTTTAAATTTTTTTAATAAGATGTAGAAAAAGAATTCTTTCTCAAAATACGCATCTTCTTGAGTGTTAAAATAAGTGCTTGTAATATTTTTTAATTACAATATATATTATAGCTAAGTAAAACACTATAAAGTCTATATGAGAATATTATTAGCTTTAAGCTCTATAAAATGATATTTATAAGATATTAAAAAAAATCATTTAGAAGAGTAAGAGTTTTTGAAATATTAGTTTTCTAAAATAATTTTATTTTTTTAGTAATTGGACATAGACTAGTATAAAATATGCATTTAATAGATATTTTCAATTGGAAAAGTGTGAGAACATATACAAATTAGATAGTATCAATTTATCTAGATCATATGTTTGACCAAAATTGAGTTTAAATAAAAATCCTCAAATTCGATAATTCTGATAAGTTAGCTTGAAAGGTGACATAGCTTTTTACTTTTATCCATAATCATGATGAAGACTATAGGGCTATATGCGTACATGAGCTTGAGGTCTTATATGTACATCATAAGAATTCTTTTGATCATATGAGAGCCTACCAAAAATGCATGTCTACTACTATAATAAAAAAGTTCATACTAGAGAGTTTCAATTTTAAGATCTTGTCCTTAGAGAGAATTATAAAGATCACCAAAATAGGGAACAAAAGGGCTAATTTCAACCTAATTGGCTAGGTCCCCAAATTTTCACTATTACATCTAGATTCAATGCATATCAACTATCTAGAATAACTCCCCAAGCCCATCAACATATTACACTTCAAGAAGTTTTGTCCTTAGTGTTTTTGTTTCTTAGCACTTGTACATAAGTTATGATCCTAAAAACACAAAAAATTAATAAAAAGTCCTAGAAAAAAATCCTATCAAGTGGTGAAAACCTAAAAATAAATGCTACTTGAGACTTTTACACCTATGTCTATGTCTCACTTGCACTCATAATCCCTTAATCTTATATTTATTTTGCCTCACCTAACTTAGAACACACTCTCATATAGGTCTAGGGGACACAAATTACATAGCTTACTAAGGGTCCTCTTGTTATTTTGATGTTCCTTGGACAACTCACTAAGTAGTGTTTTTCAACACTTTCCTTCACATTGAGTGTTTTTCAAAATTTATTGGATACTTTACCTATAGTTCTAGACATTGTGATACTTCTCATTGGTAGATTTGAGTCCTAAAGAGATAGTTATGTGAGTTACACACAATCACACACCTAAATTCCAAAATAAAGGTGAGATATGTTGCCTTTATCTTTCTTTGTGTATTGTCTATGCTGATTTCTTTGACAAGTTATCCCTTCCTAATATTCTCTCAAGGATGTCATGGACTATAAGACTGGGGGCATGGAATATGCTTCTTTTTTCTTTATGCAAATAGGTGTACCTTGTTGATCTTAGGTGTCTTGAGCTCCTTGCGTGTCCTACTTGATACTTAGGATCTACAATGTATCATCATTGTCTAATTTGTAAGTGTGTTCTTATGTCCATCTTGACATTTTGTGTCCTAATCTTGCTACACTAAACCTTAGGATTCCACATACACTGTCATCTTGACTTTTATGTCTTTGAAGCATAGGTTAGTTTCCCACATGCCTATCTAATATCTACCATATTCATATCCTCACAGTTAGCTTAGTGATGATTGTATGTGATATAAATAGATAATAATAAGGGGGATGGGGTGTATCAGTATTATACAAACATTTTCCCACAAATGAAAATTATTAATTACTTTATAAAATACATATGAAATTAAACCAAAAATTCTAAATAGAAAATAAATCCATACACAAAGATAACTCATAAAACCATATTTTTTCAACTAGGGAAACCCTGACCAAGTAAAAAATCCTGTGTGGATCATACCCACAAAATTATCCACTAAACAAAAGAATCATGTTAAGAATATCAACCATGTTAGGAGTGTATGATGTATATAAAATGTCCCAATCCTTGTTGGAGGACTAGGCCCTATTAAAAGCCTCAACCTTGCTAAGAGTTTCTTCAACCTTTTTAGGAGTTGGTATTATAAATACAAAATATATTCAAGAAGAGCCCATTGGCCAAACATGCAATTATACAATGTAGTGCATTTATACACAAGAGAGAGAGATACAAAAATCTCTTTACTACTAACTATTGTACTTCATATATATCTAATCTTACATTAGAGTTAACATCAAATAACCTATACATAAGTTCTTATATCACATGCATATTTTTTAACACCACACTTAGCTTTGCAAGTTATAACCTTCCTTTATATCTTATATTTTAACAAAACTTTGTGTTATTGGCCTTCAAGTTTTCACACGCTTAGAATATTATGAAAATAAATCTTTCTAAAATAGGGTTAAAATTTAGGATGTCATCCCTAATTAGTTAAGTAATTATTTCATACCAAAAATAATTCATTAATATTTAAATTACCCTTTACTATTGAGCTTTGTTCTTCTATGTTCACTGCCTTTATAGATAATACTAATATATTTGATGTCATACTATTTGTACCATATTGCACACTTTGTGACATCATCAAGACACTCTATATTACCTATTCTTAATTGTAGACATGTTAAAATATCTTTATAGACTATGCATTACCAAAAATATCTTTGTACTACCAATTAAATTGTTAAACACGTAGACAATTTTCTATGACTGACTGTGAGATATTTATCTATTCATTATGCCTTCTTATCTTGGGATATATGTTTCCTTAAAAGAAAACCCTAAATAATCCTAATTATCCATATTTTCAACAATCCCTCCCTTTGGAATTGATGGAAAAATATGGGAAAATTGACTAAGTCCCAAAAATGTTGTTCAAAACTTTCTTCAAAATTGGCCCTCAAAACTTTACAAAATTTCAAAGTCCAAAACTTGTGGATCATCAAATTATAACCATCTTTCCTTAAAGCTCCTTATACCATATAATACTACTCCCCCTTAGTATATTACTCTTATTTCCCTTTACATACCATTTCTCTATACAATTTTCCTTTATTCTTCTCCCCCTTTGACATCAATGAAAAAGGTGTCAAAACTTATGTACATATCAAAAATTTGGTTACCTTATGGTTTGAGCTTGCAATTTTGGATAGGCAATCTGTAAAATAATTCTTCAACCTATGAATATTTTTCTTCCACATATCTCTTATGCTCTCTGTCTTTCTCAAAAGAGCACACAATACATAGGATACTGCTTCAAATGCATTCAAGTTAGTATAACCAAAATTCTCATAAGAACTCTTAGCAACAAGACATTCTTCTAATTTCCTCTATAGCATACTAATTTTTAGTGATATATTTTCTCTAAGTATATAAAACCTTTTGGTTACCCTTTCCTAATTCAATTCCATGATCTTGATAGCATCATGAACCTTTTCTATGCTAGTCTCAATATCTCCTATGTTTGTATTAGGTCACTTCAATTTATTAGTGAGTGCTCAAAGCTCACTTATTCATGCTAATAAATTCATAATTCATATCCTTCATATAGTTATAGGACATAGTGAACTTTCCATATAACTTCTTTCCTTCTTTCACATAGCTCCTCAACTCTCTTATACAAACATCCAATGTTTGTAGGTCATTGTGCATATTTGTGAAAACTATATCAAATAGGTGTGCACCATCCTTTCTTTGTGCTTGTGCTTGCACAATGTTTGACAAAGTGGTAAATCCACATCAAATACTTTCACCATTTCCTTTTCATTCCTTTGCAACTTAGGTTCTATCACCTTCAAAGTTACTATATCCTATATTCTTTCAAGAAAATCTCCTAAGGTTATTTCTAAAGTTTTTACTACCTCTCTAATGATTTGCTTAAAGAAGCTATGAGATCTTTCTAGTCATCATAATCATTAGATGTTTCTTATAGTATAGGGATAAGAGGTGACTTATCTTTTATAGGAGTTGGCAACATTATATCTTCATCATTCTAAAATATTATCTTGTCTTCCTCTATAGTCACATGCTTGAGTGGTGGTTGGAATTAAAACTATTGCATCATAATTCTACAACCACACATCATGCTCTCCTCAAATTCCTCCTCTTTTCTCCTTTTTTCCTTTTTCTTTTTCTTCCCTCCTCTTCTTATTTTTTACCTCCTCTTTTTTTTTTCTCTTTTTCTCTTTTCTTTTTCTCTTCATCTTCCACTATTTTCTTTTCTTTCTCTTCTCTCTCTCTCATTTTATTACTTCCTATTTTTCTTCATTCTCCTCTTCATCTTTACATATTTTCTCTTATTCTACGTCTTCTTACTCATTAGAGCTAGAGTATCTTGTTATATTGCCAACAATATTGGTCCCAAGATCCTTAAAGGTATCTTCTATAGTGTTAACTATAACCTTCGTGGCACCAAATTGCATTGTGTTAGTCGCAATTGAGATCTACGAAGATAATTTTGACATCTTGGTATCCTTAACTCACATTACTTCTGATGTTGGTGTATTCTTCTCAATAGACATATAGATTTCTCCTACTAGCTTTGCACTCTTCTCTACAATTTTGGGTACAAAATTCTTGTATTTGACAATGGCTTCCTCTATTTTGGTATTCAATTCTTCATAGTTTCTTGACATTAATGGAACATCTCTTCTTTTTTTTCTCAACAAGGGCTCCATACACTTCATTATTACACTCATATATTTATCATCATTAACTTCCCAAAGTTTATTTATTATATTTTCTTTGCTTTTCTTGTCTTCTTCAACAACTTTTCTTCTTCTATTAAATAATTTCTTATATAACTATTGTGGGATATTCCTCTATATACCTTTAAATATTTTGTTTCTCAAAATTATATTCTTGTTGGAATTAATAGTGGGAAAATAAACTCTAAGAGGGGGTTCAAGAGGGTGGGGGGTGAATCAACACTTCAAAACCTTGACCATAAAAACATTCACCACACATCCATCTCACAATTTGCACGTAAACTAAAATACTAAACTAAACATATTCATCCATAGCATGAAAAAAAATAACACAATAAATTTATTACATAGAAACCCTCCAATGAGAAGGTAAAATTGAAGTGGGGATGATAGCCACAAATCTTCACTATTGTAGTTGTAAAGTGTATCCAATGAAGGTTACAATTGTTTGATCATAAACTTGATCTACCCTATGAAAGGTCTTGCCTATTAAAGGCTTACAAAGACTATTAAATCATACCCTATTAAAGGATTTCAATACCCTATTAGAAGTGTGTCTAGCTAAAGGACTTTAACTTACAATAAAGTAAGAACCCTATTAAAGAATTTACAAAAGCCTACTAGGACTACTAGGTTAAGAGGTTTTAATGGATTCACCCATTAAAATGTTTTAGCCTTGATCTTTTCACTATCACCCCTCTGCTAGATATTAAATCTCCTCTTTCCTAATGTATACTTGATCCTCTTGATCAAATGTATCTCTTTTGTCCTTTATCTTCTTTCCTCTATTCTCTAAAGTTGATTCTACAATTCATATCTCTATCACAACCTCCATAATCACCATGAATTCTCTCTCTATACTTAGCACTCACCCTTCTCTTCTTAAGAATACTTAGGTGAATTAGGGTTAGGTAGGAATTAACAATTGTGATTCATCCATTTTACCACTTAGAGCATCCTTTAATATGATTGGTTGCATGTACTGCATAGGGATTCATAATACACACACATACACACACAAATATATATATATATATATATATATATATATATATATATATATATATATATATATATATATATATATATATATATATATATATATATATATATATATATATATATATTGTAAAACAATCGTTAAGTTAGCCCACAAATAGTTTTCATAGGAGTTTGTGTCATTACAAACAACTATGCCTAAAACTATTTACTTGACACTTGAAGGCTTTGATGCTCAGCATTCATTACTTCTTCAATGTTGTAACACATCACCTGAATGACTGGGCATACTCTATTTACTAGGCTCATTGTTGACTTGACACTCACTATTTGCTTGACACATACTAGTGCTTGGTACTATCTATGTATATTACTTGGAATGTATTGTCTAGCAACTTATACTCAACATTCTTTGATCACTCAGCTTGCACTAATTTCTTAGCTTGCCTAGATCATTCAACATACATTATGAATATGACTAAGTGTGTTATCACTCAGTTATAAAAACTATTCTAAGATTAACAATCTCACCCTTTGATAAGAGTGGAAAAAATATGTTGTCATGCATATATATCTTAACTACGAGCATAACTCAAACAATATATATACATTACTTGGTTCTCATACAAAATTTCAAAACTTCAAAACTTTGTAAAACTGATGACTTAAATAGTCAAACATCTTCAAAATTCCATAGCTCCCCCCAAATTATGTGTTCCTTTCTATATATGAATTTTGATAACTCCTTCTAAGTAAATATATTGTATTATTGACATCCCCTATTTCTGTGTCAAAATTATATTCCCCATACTTTTTCATTTCCCCTTTACTTATACTTTCTCATTCCCCCCTTTTTGACATTAATGTCATTTGGGTGGTACACTGATAGTGTGTTTGTCTAAGAATTTTTTATGGACCTCCATGATAATCTTTAGTTTTTCATCCTAATTGTTGCACATTACATCTAGAGATTGGTACTAGATATCTAGCTCAGCAGCAAGGTTAACTAAGCCTTCATTAGTGGAAAGATGAGAATTTTTCTTCATCAAGTTTTCAACAAAGGCTAGTTCCTTGTGTAATACTTCCATCTATAAGGTCAACATAGCTTGGATATTATTCAAGGTAACATAAATGTTAGCATCTTGTGCATGTACTGCTATTAGTTGTCCTTGAGTAGAGATTAATCTCTGAAAATGAATCTAGCTTTGACTAGGAGATAGTTCCAATGCTATTCTTATGGATTGTAGATCTCCTTGTAGTTAGTCAAAAGCCCTCTATGTTTCTTCTGTGAATAAATTCACATCTCAAATCTTTGTGTATAGAGAAAAGATATTCTCTAATACCCTTTTCACATCCTCCATTTTGGTTGCTAACTCAACCTATCTTAGTGCAATAGCACTAGATATTTGTTCAAAAAAAATTGTCAGAAACTTCATTTCTAACCACTCCAATAGTTTGGTATTTGAGTCCAAGTCATCATCTTTGATCTTGTCAAATATTTTTTGACTAAAACTTCATTTCTAACCACTCCAATAGTTTGGTATTTGAGTCCAAGTCATCATCATTGATCTTTTCAAAAATATTTACTAGCTACTCAAGAATAGGTTTTTCTTCATTTGGGGCTAGGAGAGTGAAAGAATCAAGAAATATGACTTTGATGTGATGCAACACTTGCTTCTACTTATGCTTCCTTCTTAGAAACTCTTGGTATTTCTTCCTATGTAGAGCTTCTAGTAGATTCTCATTAGCTCAATGGTGATTGCAGAGGTAGGAAAGGTTACTGAGAGGGGAGGGGTGAATTAGGAACCAATAAAACTTTAATCTTATTCCACCAATTAATCATTCATTAATATTCTGATATAATTTCATACATGAAAGAATGAAAAGTTGGCCTATTAATCTTATCCCACAAGCTTTGTTACTGCAATATAAAGTTGGCCTATTAAGGCTTACAATTGATCATTTTGTATGATCTACCCTACTAGGAGCAATAAGGACTGCTTGGTCCACCTTGTGAAAATATTTTAAAAAACATACAATGAAGTATTCACTTGGTAAATAGATTTTCCAAAGACTGTTATGTCTACCCAATTAAAGGATTTAACTGATACACCTATTAGGATGAACCAATGGTTGATCTCTAATCTACAACTCTAATTTGTTGGTTGAGATTCCTTTGAAATTTAAAGATCCCCTTCCTATGATAGATTAATCTTTGTTCCCCCTTATACTACAAACTAATTGAATACTTAGAATTTCAAGTCCCAAACATTCTTTTGTCTCCTTTTGGTATCTACAACTCTATAACATACTCTATTTTTGAGATTTTTCAAAATTTCTTTTGTAAAAGCTGTTTTTTGATTATCTATGCATGTATTTGTATAATACTATGCTATTCCCCATACATATATATCATATTATACTTCTCCCAAATACTCTTCATATATACATTCATGTTAAATTATACTTCTCCATTTTGACATAAATGCCAAAGGTGTATACTATAAGTTAATGCCAAAATGTGACAAGGAATTAGAATGAACCTTTGAAATAAATGAAATTTACTTGTCCCAATTTTCCTATAACACCTTGCTTGCATGTAATGTAATATGCACCTATGTTGATAATTCCATCATGTGATCAGCCATGGAGAAGTTATTGTCATGGATGAGTGTCTTAGCATGTGCAATGTATTTATGTAATGCATCCATGTTTGGAAGAATCATGCCTTGGATGTCTACAAGTGTGGCCCTAATCCTAGCTTCTTTCCATAATAATTATGCTTACAAACTATCAAAAATATAATCTTTGAATAGTGAGAAGAACTATAGCTTGAGTCAAGTGAAAATTGGTGTGCACTTTCCTCCAAGTCTTAAGATAGATGTATCATACAACTTACTACATAATGAAGTTACATTATTTGTAAATGTTTCCAATGAACTAAGAATAGAAGACAATTTCACTTGATTTATTGCAATTTTTTTTGCCACTTATTCCAATAACTTGTTCTCAAAATTTCTCTCGACTCTTTGTAGTAACTTTTCTTGTCCATTCAAATATTCATTGAATTTCTAGACAAATTTTGCTAACTAATCCAAAATAGGTTGTGTACTATCAACCTTAGTACTTAGTGTACTTATGAATATGTCCTTTACATCTTCTATCACTTGGGATTCCTTCCTTTCCTAATCTCTAAGAATCTATTTCTTAGCTCTCTTCTGTAGTAATTTCCCTAGGATGTTCATCTTATTAGTAGCGAGGGTAGTGATATCCTAGTTTGGAATAACAATATCTTTATCTAAATCTATTTCCTCTTCTTCATCCTTTGCTTTCAAAATAGAAAAAACAATATTCTTACCCTTATCTAATGCTCTAGTACTTGATTGAGACTAGTTCTCAACTATCATTGTACTTTCTATAAACAAATTTGGAATTGTAACAATTTTAGAAATTGAGGGGATAGCAACAAAAGTAGATATGTTACTAACAATAGAAATACTTTTTTTTTGCATGGCCAAATCTGATGATGAAGGTGATTGATGCTTGGTAGATGAAGCATTGATCACTTCAATCAATATAGTACTTAGCTGAATAGGTGCAACGATTGGTTGGGTGCTTGGGGTTATAGTGGTTATGACAACTAACTTGACAGAAGCTTTCGTATAGCTTGATGGCATCAAAGCTTTGCTCAAAGAGTGAGGAAATGAGACCATTACTATTGCTACAATATTTTTAGGGTCAGTTTCCTCAATACTCTAAATCTTAGGGAGACTCTCCTCTATAGCTTCCTATTCTTTCTCCTTATCATCCACATTGACATCATTTGTTTCCACATCTTCTTCATAATTATTATCATCATCTTCCTTATCATCTTCATCATCTTTGTCACTAACATGAATAACAACATTACTAGGTTGATGTAGGTTGTACATGTCTTTCCATGTAGTTGTGGTTGCTTTTACTAATTATTCAATATCTTTTATCAATATCATGCATGTGTTGAATTTAAGAGTGAGCTTTTCCTCATTCATCTTCAAAGATTATTTCATCTCTTTTTCACTAGGACTCAGCATGAGTTGCTTTAGAGTCTATTCAAAAATGTCTTTTTGTAGTTTGCTTTGCATGCTTCCATCTAGGTTTGATTTCTTCCATAAGCTCATTAGGAATTTGATGTACAAGTTGATCAAGTGAGTACTTCCACTTTCTAATTTTCATTATTATCATGTCCTCTAACTACTTTTTCTCATCTGCATTCCTAGTTTCATATCTAAGAGATTTAAAATTTTCCATTCTAGATCCTCCTATTTTCTTTAATTTTTCTTGAAATCTAGGTGGAGTCTTTTTGAAAATAATTTTTTCAGCATCCTCTTCACCTGACTTCAATTTCTTCCTTTATTTTGATGCTCTTCTTTTGAATACAATAGTGGATCACTTAGCAGGTTTGGTTATGATAACCTTACCTTTCTTCCTTATAGGTTGTTCTTCCTTAGACTTATTTTCTTCTTCTTTATCCTCTACTTCATCTTCTTCCACATCATCTCCTTTTCCCTTTATCAATAGGAGAGTATAAATTTCCTACATCAATTTTCCTATCCTCTTTTTTCCTTTGTTAACTACTTGAGGAAGCTTAATTTTAATTTCTATCCTTACTTTGGCTTCATCATAATTTCCAAAGTATGGTGCCTTAGGATCCATGGGCTCATTCAACAAAGCCTTAATGATATCTTTTGTATCATCAATTTTAACCTCATCTTCAAGTGACTTAACACTTACCACCCTTCGTCTAACTACCTAAATGTATACTCTATTGTAGTCTACCATGAAATAGATATCATCTTTGTAGTCTTCTACAAGTTTCTTTGGTATCTAATATCTATTAATCATCTTTTCCTTGAATGTATCAAAGTAGTTATCCATTATACTATCAAAAGTTTTACCCATGTCTTATATGTATTCATCAATCTAATATAAAATAGGTACATCTTTTGTCCATACAATAAAAAAGCTATAAGTGAACCAAACTTACATGGATTGTTTCTAGAACATTTGATTTTTTCCATGTTCTTAGTCAATTGATTCAATAACAAATCAGCAAGGTCAAATGACATGTTTTTCTTCACCACCTTGAGAGCCAAACCTACTATCTCACATAACACACTATTGAGATGAATGGAGCTATATATTTTTTGGATAATAACATGAATTCCATGTCTATGACTCCACTTATCTTCATTCCTTTGCCATCCTACTCAGTAAGAGTTTTCTTTGTCAGTTCAACTGGACCTAGGGTTTTGGTCACCTTAGCTTTATTTAATATTGGAAGGCTAGTAATTTAGTGAATCATATTCCTTGTGATCAAAATGGGCTGCCATAACTTCTCATTGTGAACACAACTCAGTATGAATCTTATCCATTTTTCCTAAAAATCCCTTGGCATATGAGAGATATGCATCAATCCCTTTTCTTCCAAATGTCAATGCTTAGGTTCTAGAGTGTTATTCATAGTTAACTTATTCAATGTCTTATGCATTTCATTTATGCCTAGCCCTTGAATAGAATACTAATAATACAAGCATATATCATGTATGAGTAATACTTGAGAAGGAATTTGAGATTGTGCATCTATTGGGTCTAGTGATTCGACAATTGATAGACTAATTTTGAATGCTAGAAGCTTGAATTCTACTACTCAAATCAACATTTTTGATCCTTTCTTCACTTTGTTGTTGGAGGAAGCCATGCTCGATAGGGTCTAGTAGAGCTTTGAAAACTTCAAGAATTCTTCCAACAAAAAACACAGATCACTTGGAAGCACAAAAATCACTCTTCGCAAATAGTTGTTGAAAATGCATAATGAAAAATGAATTGAATTTTCTTCCTTTTAATTTTTTTTCACTTTTCAATGACCATAAATTATCTGGTATGGCCACTTACTCAGTGATAGACTATCTTCCACTTGGTTATGTCTTTCAATACTTGGTGTACAATCATAGCTCAATAGTCTCAACATTACTCGGTAGAGTCTCCAACAACTCAATGTCCATGCACAATAATTTAGTGTCACTTGACCTTTCTCAGCAGGGTCTTGTGACCCTACCTAACTTGGTAGGGTCACAAGACCCTACCAAGGCTTGGTAGGGTCTTATGACCCAACCTAGCTTGGCAAAGGTCTTAGAATTTTCACAACCCCTTGGTGATCCTTATGCATCTTGAATGCTGATACAGATCTTTCTTTCTTGCTAGCTAGAACTAATGAGAGATGTCTACTTTAGAGTCTCAATTCTAGTTACTCCAATGGGAATTCAAGTTGAGATGATTGAGTCACCCAATTCTTAAGTGACATCTACTTCATGACTTAGACTTGTATTCTCAGAAGATTTTGGTATTCATTGCTACTTCATCTACTTTTTAATATTGTCTATTTTGGCTTTCTATTCATCTTCAATTCTTCTAGTGTTCATACAGTTCTTAGCAATGTGTCCAAGTTCTATACAAATAAAACATCTTCTAGTGGTGTCTCTTTTCCTCATGTGATGTTTTACATAGTTTTCTACAATGTGCCCAAATTGTCTATAATAGTTGCATCTACACCATTTGTTGTAGTCCTATCCAAATATTTCTTTCACAATATGTTCTATTGAATTCAATATCTTGGGTTTTCATTCAAAAGATTCATGTCCTTGTTTCTTGCAATTGTGACATTTACCTTCAAACTTAGGTTTCTCCTTGCATGTATTTTCTCTATGACAATGCTTATTGCAATTATAGCACTTTCCAATAAATTTTTCTTTACGATTAATCTAATATTTGTTTGATGTATGACCTAACTTACCACAATGATTTCAAGTAGGCCTTTGATTCTTTTGAGCTCCTTGCTTGGATGATTCAAGTTTTTCTATGTGTCTTATTCCATTCTTTTCCTTTGTGTTTGAACTAACTTTTCTCATTCAACTGATTCATGTTTTCTTGAGATTTCAACATTCTTTTATAGGTTTTATTTTCAATGTTTAGATCATTTTGCAATCTTTCATTCTTTAATCTTAGATTGATGAGTTCTTAATTTGCATTAGTGAGTTGGTCATGTTAGATTGTGGTGATTGATCAGGAAAGTACTGTACATACTTCATAAATAGTGGGGTTCAAATTTTTTTTGGGCCGTGGCCGACATGGTAGCCAACATATTATGGCCGACATATGACCGACATGTTATAACCCTAAAGCGGTTTAATACTTGTATAAAAGGGCTTAGGGTTAGGTATTTTTCATTATGTTGTGATGCAAAATTGGTTCTTGTGGCAGTATTGAGCTGTAAGGGATTACGGATTGTAATCGGGTTGTAATCACTGGATTGTAATAAGATCAGACTTGCTGTTTTGTGGACGTAGCCCAAGGATTGGGTGAACCACATTAAATCTTGGTGCCTTGTGTTCATTTCTGTGTGTTCTATTATTTTTTGTTATTGGTTATATTTGTATGTAGTTTTTATTTTTGTTCGTGGTTTATCCTAACAAGTCGTATCAGAGCCTGGTTTTGGCCTAGTCATGGGTTCAAATCTCCCTGATGCCTTCTCGACCTATGTAAGTACCTGGTATGCATGTCAAGGGGGAGATTTTTGGGTGATGTGATGTGCTCCCCTGCCCACAAGTGGTTAATTATATGGTGTTCCATGTTCACTAACAGTCATGGCTTTTGGTGCAATGGAAAATGGGTCCTACAAGTGGTATCAGAGGGAGGTTGTATTTCAGTTATCCTCTGCAAGAAAGTCTCACGATTAAGTGGGAGTCTCATGGTTGAGTGGGAGCGATGGCAGATGAGGGTTGATAGGTTTAATGGGTAGAACTTCCAATTATGGAAGATGCAAATGGTAGACTATCTATATCAAAAGGATTTATGGAAGCCGTTGGAAGGCAAAGCCAAGAATCAGGGAACTATGTTAGAGGCTGAATGGGATCTCTTGGAAAAAAAGGCACTTGGAAGCATTCGGTTATGCTTGGCACCATCAGTGGCATTTAATATTAAAAAAGAAAAGATGACAGAAGATTTGATGAAAACCCTAGCGACACTATATGAAAAGCCCTCCGCTTCAAACAAGGTATTTCTCATGAAGTGTTTATTTAATATGAAAATGATAGAAGGTGGATCTGTTACAAATCATTTAAATGAGTTTAATACTATTACTAGTCAATTATCTTCTGTGGGTATCAATTTTGATGAAGAAATTAGGGCTCTCTTGATTTTGTGTTCTTTACCTGAAAGCTGGAATGGCTTGGTAATGGCTGTGAGTAATTCTGTTCCTAGATCTAGTACCCTAAAATATGATGATGTGATCAGTGTTATTTTAAGTGAGGAAACTCATAGGAAATCCTCAGGTGGATCTACATCAGGAAGTTCTTTAAATGCACAAAGCAGGGGCAGAATGACTAAAAGAGGAAGTAACTCTGGAAATCGTGGGAAATCAAGAGGAAAGTCAAAGGGAAGAGGTCTCAATCGAGAGGACCAAATGATTGCTGGTACTATGGGAAACCAGGGCATAAAAAGAAAGATTGCTGGAATCAAAAGAAAAATGAAGGAGATAAATCAGATGGAGACAAGGAGGAAAATGTGGTAAGTAACAAATCCAAAGAGGATGCTTTGCTTCTATCTTTAGAGAGTGTTGATGATTCATGGGTTTTGGATTCTGGTGCTTCATTTCATGCTACACCTCATAGAGGTTATTTCATTGATTATGTCCAAGGGGATTTTGGGCTTGTTTATTTGGGGGATAATGAACCCTGTCAGATTATTGGAAAGGGAAAAATTAAGATTAAGTTGCAGAATGGGAATCATTGGCTACTACATGAGGTAAGACATGTTCCAAAACTAAGTAGGAATTTAATTTCAGCAGGGCAACTCGGTGATGAGGGTTGTGTAGTTACTTTTAATGATAAAAATTGGAAGGTTTCAAAAGGTTCCCTTGTAGTAGCAAAAGGTGTGAAAGTAGGCACCTTATATCTTTGTACAAGTCATATTGTTCCTTCTACTTTGATTGTTTTAGAGAAAAATGAATGTTCAGGAACAATTGCTGCAGTTGAGCAGGGAGAACAAATAGCTGCTATAGATTCTAATATAGCACTGTGGCACAATAGACTTGGGCACATGAGTGAGAAAGGTATGAAAGTACTTCATTCAAGGAAAGTTTTACCAGGTCTAAAATGTGTGAATATGGATTTCTGTGAAATTTGTGTGTATGAAAAACAAAAGAGAGTGAGTTTTGTAAAGATAGGGAAGGAAAACAAAAAGGAGAAATTAGAGCTTGTGCATACAGATGTATGGGGACCGGCTCAGGTATCTTCCCTTGGTGGTTCTCATTATTATGTTACATTTATTGATGATGCAACTAGAAAATTATGGGTTTATTTCCTTAGATAGAAATCTGATGTATTTCAAACTTTTAAGAAATGGAAATGCTTGGTTGAAAATGAGACTGGTAAGAGATTAAAATGTCTCAGATCTAATAATGGTGGTGAGTATTGCAGTCATGAATTTGAATATTATTTCTCCACTAATGGTATTCGTAGACAAAAAACTATTCCAAGGACTCCACAGGAAAATGGAGTGGCTGAACGCATGAACAGGACTATAATGGAGCACGCAAGGAGCATGAGGTTGCATGCTGGGTTACCCTTACACATGTGGGTGAAGGCTATCAATACTGCAGTATATTTGATTAATAGAGGTCCCTCTACTCCTTTGGGCTATGGTATTCCAAAGGAAGCATGGACTGGTAAGAAGGTGAGTTATTCTTTTCTCAAGACCTTCGGTTGTGAAGCTTTTGATCATATAGACTCTGAAAATAGAACCGAGCTAGAAGCTAAATCAAAGAAATATGTCTTTGTTAGATATGGAATTAATGAATTTGGTTATAGGCTTTGGGATTTTGAAAATCTTAAAATTGTTAGAAGTCAGGATGTCATATTCAATGAGAAAGTGTTGTACAAAGATCTGTTGTAGCAACATGAGAAGAAAGAAGATGATTATGTTATGCTGGATGATACTCCAAAAGCTAATGTTCCAGCCATTCCTCATGATGTGCAACAAATGCAACAACAAATACCACACACAACAGTAAATGTTAGATGGTCAACAAGGTAAATTAGACCTCCACAAAGGTTTTCTCCCTCTTTGTATTCTATTTTATTTACTGATGCTGGTGAACCTGAAAGTTATGATGAAGATGTGCAGGTGGATACTAAGATTTAGTGGGAGTCTGTAATGAAAGATGAAATGGACTCTTTGCTGAAAAATAAAACATGGGATTTGTGCAAGTTGCCTGTGGGTAAAAAGGCTTTACAGAATAAGTGGGTTTATAGGTTGAAAGAAGATGAAGGAGGTAAGAAAATATTTAAGGCTAGGTTAGTTGTAAAAGGATTTGTACAGAAAAAGGGAATTGATTTTGATGAGATATTTTCTCCTGTTGTTAAAATGACTTCTATTCGTACTATTTTAAGTCTTGTGGCTACTGAAGATTTGCATTTAGGGTAGATGGATGTTAAAATAGCCTTCCTTCATGGTGATTTGGATGAAGAAATATATATGGCTCAGCCATAGGGTTTTGAGGTCAAAGGTAAGGAGAACTTAGTGTGCAAATTGAAGAAAAGTTTATATGGCTTGAAGCAAGCACCTCGACAATGGTATCTAAAATTTGACAATTTTATGCATGAGCATGGATATAACAGGTGTCATTCAAATTATTGTGTTTATTTTAAGAGGTTGGATGATGATAACTACATTATTTTATGTCTATATGTTGATGATATGCTTATAGCTAGGTCTAACATGGATCATATTAAGGGGCTAAAATGCCAATTAGCACATGCATTTGCTATGAAGGATTTGGGGGCAGCAAAACAAATCCTTGGTATGAAGATTTGCAGAGATAGGAACAACAGAACCTTGACACTATCTCAAGCTAATTATGTTGAGAAGGTATTGCAACATTTCTGTATGGAGAATGCTAAATCTGTCAGCACACCTTTACCTAGTCATTTGAAATTGACTAAGGAGATGTGTCCCAAGACACATGAAGAGGAGGATAAGATGTCCAAGGTACCCTATGCTTCAGCTGTAGGAAGTTTGATGTATGCTATGGTATGCACTAGGCCAGATATTGCACATGCAGTGGGAGTCATTAGCAGGTATATGAGTCATCCAGGATTTGAGCATTAGAATGCTGTCAAGTGGATTCTCAGATATTTGAGAGAGACATCCAATAAGTGTTTACACTTTGGGGGCTCTACTACTGATTTATAGGGCTATGTTGACTCAGATTTGGCTGGGGATATTGATACCAGGTGGAGTACGATAGGTTATGTCTTTACTGTTGGTGGGGCAGCCGTGAGCTGGGTTTCTAGGTTACAGAAGATTAATGCTTTATCCACTATAGAGGCAGAGTATGTTGCTGCTAAAGAGGCAGCCAAGGAGATGATATGGCTTCAGTTCTTCTTGGAAGAATTGGTACATCCTCAAAAGGATAATTATTTTTTTACCGATAGTCAGAGTGCCATTCATCTTGCTAAGAATTCAGCTTTGCATTCTAAGACCAAACACATACAGTTGTACCATTTCATTCGGTCAGTTTTGGAGGATGGATAGTTAAAGCTAGAGAAGATACATACCAATGACAATCCAGCAGATATGTTGACAAAGGTTGTAACAAGGGAGAAGCTAAACTCCTCTTCAGCTTCAGTTGGTCTTTTAGACTGAACATGAATAAAAGAACAACAGAGTCCAAGGTGGTTTGATCCAGTGGGAGCCCCATATGGTAGTTGTATTGCTATAGGATCAGTCTCCAAGTGGGAGATTTTTGTTTAGTGTGGAGCCTAATCAGTCCCCAAGTGGGAGATTGTTAGATTGTGGTGACTGATCAGGAAAGTACTGTACATACTTCATAAATAGTGGGGTTCGAGGCATCACCCCAAAATTTTTTTTGGGCTGTGGCTGACATGGTAGCTAACATTTTATGGCTGACATATGGCCAACATTTTATAACCCTAAACTGGTTTAATACTTGTATAAAAGGGCTTAGGGTTGGGTATTTTTCATTATGTTGTGATGCAAAAATTGGTTCTTGTGGTGGTATTGAGCTATAAGGGATTACAGATTGTAATCAGGTTTTAATCACTGGATTGTAATAAGATCAGACTTGCTATTTGGTGGACGTAGCCCAAGGATTGGGTGAACCACATTAAATCTTGGTGCCTTGTGTTCATTTTTGTGTGTTCTATTATTTTCTGTTATTGGTTATATTTGTATGTAGTTTTTATTTCTGTCTGTGGTTTATCCTAATAGGTCAATGAAGTCTACTTGTTGAAGGGATAGATGCTAAATTTCATTGTTCTTTTCTTCTATCTCTTCTTTTTCTATCTTTTTCTTCTATGACTTCACATAATCTTACCGACTAGATTTCTTGTTCTATTTTTATCTTTCTAACTTCTTCTTGAAGATTGGAATTCCTTTCTAATAGGTCTTTGATTACCTCATCAATTTCATCTGAGTTCCTTTCTACATAGATATCTTCAATTCTTTCTTTAGTGTAAAGATTATCATTCATTTGTATTGCAAGATCTTTTCTTCCTTTCAATGATTGAGAGAGTTGCTCATTTTCTTTCTTTAGATGCCCACTAGCCAATTCAAGATCCAACTTTTTATTGTCAATAGAATTATTTAGCATGCATAGTTCCATTACTTCTAATCTTTTCTCAAGCTCCTAAAATTATTCTATGAGAACCACCAAGCTCTAATACTAATTATTGGAAATATGAGGTAGGAAAAGTTACTGAGAGGGGAGGGGTGAATCAATAACCAATAAAACTTTAATCTTATTCCACCAATTAATACTTCATTAATATTTTGATATAGTTGCATGCATGAAAGAAAATAAAAATTCATAGCAATTTGACACAAGATATGGTGACCCAGAAACCTTCCAAATAGAAACCAAAACTATGGTGGGGATGATACCCACAAGTTTTAGTACTACAATACAAAGTTGGCCTATTAAGGCTTACAATTGATCATTTTTTATGATCTACCCTATTAGGAGAAATAAGGATTGCTAGGTCCACCTTGTGAAAGGATTTATAGAACATACAATAAAGTATGCACTTAGTAAAGAGATTTTTCAAAGACTATTAAGTTTATGTTGTTAAAGGATTTAATTGATACACCTATTATGGTGAACTAGTGGTTGATCTCTAATCTACAACTTTGATTTGCTAGTTGAGATTCCTTCGAAGTGTAAATATTGCTTTGCTATGATAGATAAATATTTTTTTCCCCTTATACTATTTGTAGCCTTCTTAATTCACACTTTTTCTTTTTATAATCACTTCATACTTATTTGGATATGATACAACTCATTACATATATACCAATCCAAATCACAATTCAATAACATCATCTACAACATAGGTTTCCATCAAGATCACAAAGTTGGCTTAACTACTGACACTTAGGTTTAGAAGACAAACTCAATGATTTTATGATACTCAACAACAATACTCAACACTCAACATCATCATGCACTCAATAGATGTAGAAACTTAGTTCATACTAATCACTTCCACGTAGCCTAAACTTGGTTAGTACTTGTGACTCAATGAACATTGGAAAATTTGACATATAAAATAAATCACTTGGTTGAAACTACATGGCTTAGTTAATACTAACATTGTGATCTTAGTATAAATTGAATCACTTGGTTGACACTACTTGGCTTAGTCATTACTAGATTCTCATAACTAATACTACAAGCTCAGTAGATATTGGAGGCAATGGTTGAGATTGTGTAACTTAGTTAATACAATGAGGTTTGGTTAGAACTATCATTGAACAACTTGGTAGATACTACTCATCATAATTTGAATAAAGATTCTGGAACTTGGTAGCAACTATGGAACTCGCTAACAACTATATTACTTGGTAGTAACTAGAACACTTTGTTAACATTGCAAACTAAAAGATAAGCTTGGTAGTAGCTTGACCAATTGACTAAGTGTGAGTCACTAATAAACAAATTTTGACCTGAATGTCAACACATCTTTCTTAGGATTTTGCAATTCTTATGTACCTTTCTTTGTTATAGTAGGAATGGGTAACTTGTAAATAGATCTTCATATTGCTTTACTCTTAGTTACCACATCCTTTATATTCTTCTTCAATATACTAAATGCTCTATATTTTGTAGTAAATTTACCTTTGTGCAACGCCATAGCCTCATCTATCAATATCATTGGCAATTCAAGCATGACTTAGTCTAAAGTGGTTTCCCTAGTTTGTCTTTCTATTTGTAAGTTGTATTGCCATTTTTTCTCAAATTGGTCAAAAGACTCTTAGGTAATGAGTTGGAAATCTCTATAGGAGTTGGTTTGAATGTAGCCATCATCACATATATAGCTACTTCTATAGTATTGTGTTCAACTTTTCCTATCTTATCAAAATCTATGTGTGTAAAACTAGACAAATCTGCATTTGATTTTATATTGTCACATAAGTTATCTAAATTAGAGAAGGGACTGTGGCTTACCACATTGAATTGACTCATGTCATCAAATTGTGTCTTCTCCTCATTTGATTTAGCTAGAGCTACATATTTTCTCCTTACATAGGTCTTCTTGACTAGTTGGCTTGGCTCTACTAAGGCAATGCTCTTTTTTCCTTTAGATTTCTCAATAGCCTTCACTTTCTTAGTGGCTACCCTTGAGCAAGCCCTAGTAATAGGAGCTTCTAGCTTTTTTTGTGACAATTTCACAACCTTCCTTATGGGTTAATTTTCCACTACATGCTCCCTATCCTTTCTTTTCTTTTCATTAGGCTTGGGTGCTTCCTTGACTTCTTCTCCCTTGACACCTTCCTCACGAGCTCCCTCATCTTCTCCTTCTCCTTGAGTTATTTTCAAAGGGGCTTGGAATTTTTCTTCCTCCCCTTCATCTTCATCTTCTTCTTCATCTCCCTCTTTGCCTAAATTTCTCCTTTAGCTTCTTCACAATTTTATTCTTCTTTCTTAACACAATTTTTTTCTTCAAGTCAATTGTAATTTTGGACTTGTCTTCCTCATAATTTCCAAATGAGGTGGCACTTTTATCTATTTCCTCTAATAGTAGAGTTTAATAATTGATGATGCTTCATCAATATTTATCTCATATGGTAAGGGCTTAAGCCATCTAACCCTAGGTAGGATTGCCTCCACATATGTATAATCAACATCAATTAGAAATAAAACATCATCATAATGTTTCTCAACTAGTGACACTACAAGCCTTAATATTTGCTTCATAAAATTCTTAAAGTCTTTAAAATAACTTGTCATTAATGACCCAAAGTTCTCTCCAAGTTGCTCTATGAATAATCCAATCTAAACTGCAATAGACCTGTTGGTCTTCGAAGCAACTTTAAAAAATAAAGGAAATGTGTTCTAAAGATAAAATAATATAAAAACTAATAAAGAGACAAATTTACAAGATGCACTCTTGATTTTCCTCATGGCTTGGAAGTTTTTAGATAGTTGTTGAAGTTGTAACTCAACAAGGTCATAGGTGTGGTCTCTCTTGACTATTTTGTATCCCAAATCTATAGTCATGTGGGACATACTATTCAATCTACTAGATTGAAATAATTTGTGAGTTATCACTCTCATAGAAAAATAAATTAGAGGGTTTGATATAGAATCAATAAGCATTCCCATATTATTCCATGCTACACCTATGTTCTTCTTAGTCATCTCTTTTGAATCACTTTTCATGCTCTTGGGTCAGTCTAGGGTAGAATAACCTAACACTTAGCTAACAATACTTTTGGTGATCTTAATTAGTCCATCTTCTAGCTAAATGAGGTTTTTATGTATTCTACTAAGCACAATCTTGAACTATTTAGTCTTAAATATATTAGGGAAATATAGGGCATAGGTCAACCCTTTCCTTTTTATGATTTTATTCTCTTCCCTTAAGAATTCATCATCAAAAAGTTGACTATACAATTCTCTAATCTCCATGTTACCTATATTTCCAAATTTACATATATAAAAACAACTGACATCTTGAATCATTAAGACTTTTGTTGGTAACATGGATAACACACTAGATGGGTCTCCTTTGTATGCAATTTTTGGTATTGGTTGGAAAGATGGTTGTCTAACATCATTACTAATTAATTTCACATTCAACACTTTCTTTCCCTCTTTCATGATAGTTGTAGAAGAGCTTGTTTCTATGTTTGATATCTAGGGTTACGCAAACTTAAACAGTGAAACTTGGTACAAGTGAAATAACTTTCCAATCTAGTGAATATGTTGAGTTGTAGTTGAATTCAATTAAAAAATGCAAGAATCTCCTATTTTAATTTGAATTCATTCTCTTTTAACTCTCTATAATCTTGAATGAATGCAAATGAGTTGAGAAATGGCTATATAACCCTAAAATTTTGTAATAAATTATTAATGCTTACACAATTGTAAGCTCAGTCAATATAGGGTTTCCAACTCACTCGATTTACACAAGACTTTCACTTCACTTAGTTCACATAGCATACTTAGCCAATACTATCATATCTCCATAGCTTGGCATCAATTGAAATTCTATTCACACTCAATAGTAACTGTGAAATCTTTCATGCTTCACAACAACATGAAAATTGACAAAAATAAAGATTTGTTCTAGGTTCTAACTATTCCATTGCATCTTAATTCATGAATATATAATAGTTTTATAACTTAGATTTTTTTAACCCCTTTAAAAAATATCATTATGATATTAGTCCCATACATACCTTTTGATTGCTTAGTTGGGGGTGATGTGATCTCTTGATCTATTGGATGAAGTGATCTCATCTGAACTCGATCTATTGCAATATTTTTTTTCTTCCATGTCTTGTTCATCTACACTTTGACTTTTTCAACATCAACCTTCTCTTTGCCTTTGTTGAATTCACTACTTGGTGCGTTTGACCTTGTTGGATAGTTTTTGATGATATGACTAGTCTTTAAATAGCTAATGCATGTAGTTTGACTCTACCATCTCCTATAATCACTTTCAAAATGTGTTCTAATGAAATTTTCAATAATATTTCCATACTCTTGAAAATAGTGACAACTATAGCTTGTGTTGTAATCCCAATTGTAGGATTTTATATTGTGTTGTACCTTTCTCTTCTTGTTTTATGTCCATTTGGCATTAGATCTACATTCATATGCTTTATATCCATACTTTTGACAATTGTGACAATATCCTTCAAATATTTGTGTACTTAATGTCTTGGTCCTACATTCATGTTCCTAATATCCTTTCTTGTTGCACTTGTGATAGTAACGCCATGGATTTTTACCTAGGGTTTTGATTTACATTTTTGCTCCTACAAACATTGGCTATATGACCTAACTTTCCATAATTATGACAAGTGGGTTTGTAGTTCTTACCATTTTTATTTCTTTGTTCACCACTTTTAGATGATTCTTCTTTATTAGTACTAGTATAGCCCAATCCAGTAGTATCATTGTTAGATCTAGGATATCTCATTAGTTTCCCAAAGTATTTGATAGCTTCATTGGGTTTGTTGAAACTTTTAGCAAAATTATTTTCTCTTTTTAGTTTATTTCTTAGTTGTTCATTTTATAAGTTCATGGTTGTGATCTCAATGCCCTTTCCATTTAATTCATGATTGGAAATCATCACTTGATTCATTATTTCCAATTACATGTTAGCAATCCTTTGTACCTCTAATGTCTTCTCTTCCAATCTAATGGTTAGTGTTCTTTTGTCATCTTAAATCATGACTCTTTCTTCCTCAAATTTTTTTTTCTACTCAGTTACCCCATATAGTAGTACTTATTAGACTTCTTGTTCTATCTTAATATTTTTGACCTCCTGAGTTAGGGCACTATACTTTTCCATCAGATCTACAACTACTGCATCAAATTCACTTGAGTTTCCATCTGCATCTAGTTTATTAGTGTCTTCCTCTTGGTAATGTATGGCATTTTCTTCAATAGATACCTCTTTCCTTCTCTTTAATGAGCACTTCAAATCATCTCTTTCTTCATTTATTTGATGTAGGGAAAGCTATATTTCAATCTTTTGGTTCTCAATAGTCTTTCCCAACTTGTAGACTTCCATATTCAAGATCTTTCCTCAAAGATACAAAGCTTTCCTTTCTAGAGAACAAGGTTTTGATACCAATTGTTGGAATTAACAATGGGAAACTCTGAGAGGGGGGAGAAGTGGGCATGAATCAACACTTCAAAACTTTGACCATAAAAATATTCACCACACACCCATACCACAATTTGCATGTAAACTAAAATACCAAACTAAAAATATTTGTCCATAGAATGAAAAAGAATTTGACACATGACATAGTAAATTTGTTACCTAGAAACCCTCCAATGAGGTAGTAAAATTGAAGTGGGGATAACACCCAAAAATCTTCACTATTGCACTTGTAAAGTGTATCCAATGAAGGTTACAATTATTTGACTGTAAACCATGATCTACCCTATGAAAGGTATGCCCTATTAAAGGCTTACAAAGACTATTAAATCTTACCCTATTAAAGGATTTCAACACCTTAATAGAAAAGTGTCTACTTAAAGGACTTTAACTTACAATAACGTAAGCAACTTGTTAAAGGATTTACAAAACCCTATGATGCAAAGCAAGCACAAAGGAAGAAAGTATCAACCCAACTCCTACATAACCTCCAAAGTCTTCACAAAGGATTAAATAGAGGATTTGGTTTACTTTCCTTAGTGGGTACTCCTCCTAAAAAACTTTGAAATAAGTTTCTAGACCCACATTCCACAAGTAAGACCCAAGACCAATTGCACCCAACCTAGTGCAACTATGGCAACCTTCCTCAAAATGGGCAAAATGGGGATTTTACTATTTTTGGCCTTTCTACCACCAACAAGGGAATGAAACAACCAACTCCAAATTCCAACTCCACTCCAAGATGCCTTAACCAGTATGAAGTACATAGGCCTAATTAGCCACTTTAGGCTTGGTTTTCAAGGTAAAAGGTAAAGAATGGGTTCATAAAGTTAGATCTCCACCACAAAGCTGTTCTTTAGACTCAAATAAGGGTACTTTGTTCTTATGCCAAGTCCTCAAACTTCTTCCTCCTTGCTATCCATTAAAACTTTATTAAAGCAGTGTTAAATACATAGAGATATTTGACCTAGGGCTTGCTCTTTAAAATCATTGCTGCAACCTCCTATTCCAAAGCTTCCAAAATATGATAAAGCACACCCATAACTTTCTCCATGAAAAAATGGAAATAATTCTAGTGGTGGAGAATCAACTTAGGGTCATTTTTATGACCAAACCTTGATTTTAAGGGTTTCTTAGATCAACAACCCAAAAATTTGGATATATTTTGCAAAATAAATGATAGGAACTTGAAACAAAAACCAAAATATTGTAAGTGAATAGTGTCAACTTCCCAAAACAAAAATTTTAGCCTTCAACCATTGGATTCTATACTGTACAAAAAAATTAGGAAAAAATGCACTAGAACAACAAATTTTATTAATTTCAAAGCAAGATACAATTTAATTCTTCATTCTACCTCTTCCTTCAAATTTTCAAAGCCTTTATAAGCTATTTGCAACTATTTAAACTGCCTTATGATAGTTCTAGCAGTTGGGAGTTGTTATTTGAAATAGTTGTCAACAAAATTACAAAAGTTGCTATGCAACTTTTTGCAATTTTTTTGCGCTAGGGCAACATTATCTTGCAAAATGGATTCTACCAACTCCTAGAGACTCTTCTAATGGTCTAAACACCTAGACTAGCCTAGAAAACATGAAATTTACCAAAAATCCACTTTATTGGACCAATTGAAGCCCAGGCTTATAATTGCACCATGGGGTCTTGTGTCCATTACCAATGTGGATGGTCTTAGGGGGATCATTTGATCTATCCCTAGACCTTATTACATCATGAAAGAAAACCATTTGATCAGGTTCTCTACACCATTGTCCCCAACATAAAAGAAACTCTAGTCTCTGGACCATTGTGAGGTGAAGGATCAATGCCATGGGCCTTAAGAGCCTTCTCAGTCATCCAAGTTGCATCTGCTACTGTTTGCCCCTTCCACTATACTAGATACTCATAATATGTCTTCCTCCTTATTTTTTTACTAATCCTCTTATCCAAAATAGTTTCCACCACTAGTTTAGGCATAGGTGGGATGGATTTCTTTAACTTCTCCTTGGATTCTTCAAGTGTACCTGCATCCACATCAGTTGAAAAAGAACCTTTGAAACCATATAGGTTAGAAACATTAAAAATAGGAGACAAGTTATTATCAAGGGGTAAATTAATTTGATAAGCATTATTGCCATGCTTCTTGACTATCTTGAATGGACCAATATTTTTCATTTGTAGTTTTGTATGCATCTTCTTTAGAAGCCTTGCCTTATTAAGATGAACCATTACCATGTCCCCCACTTTGAATTGAAGTTGTTTCCTCCTTTTATCTGCCCGCTACTTGTAATTGATGGAAGTATATTGCAATCTATCCTACACCTATCGATGGACCTCTTTCATGACATTTGCAAAATATTTAGCTTGTGCACTCATTTTCTTCATCTAATTAACATCTCTAAGTTCCAATTTACCCATAGGGTGAGTGCCATAAACAACTTGGAAAGGGGTTAGACCAATGCTTCTATTAATGGAATCATTAAAGGAAAACTCTGCCTATGGTAAAACACAATCCCATGAGACTCCATGTTTCTTGGAAAGGCACCTTAACATGGTTCCTAAGGACCTATTGACTACCTTATTCTATTCATTAGATTGAGGATGATAGGTAGATGAAACACACAAATTTGTTCCTGACTTTCTCCATAGAGTTCTCAAAAAATGCCCAAAAAAACTTTGGATCCCTATTAGATATAATGGACAAAAGAAAACCATGAAGTCTAACAACCTCTTTAACAAACAAATTTTCTATATGGGAGGCATCATGAGTAGTCTTGTAAGCTATGACATGAGTCATTTTAGAAAACCTATTCACAACTACAAAAATGCTATCATAACCTGATTTAGTCCTTGGAAGTCCAACAAGAAAATCCATACTTATTGAATCCCAAGGCTTTTGAGGTATTAGAAGTGGTCTATAGAGTCCTACATTTGATGTGCCTCCCCATGATTGTTGACAAATTAGACATTCTTCAAAAAATCTCCATACATTAGTCTACATTTTTGGCCAAAAATAAAATCTCCTTACCTGCTCTAGAATCTTGTCAACTCCAAAATGTCTTGCCAAATTGCCACAATACTTCTCTTTTATAATGTTCTCCCTAATAGATTCCTTGGGAACACAAAGCTGATCACCTTTGAACAAAAGTCCTTCTTGTAGAATTCACTCACTAACTTCAATATGATACCTTTCTCCCATGGATTTGTAGACTTGGTATGCCTCCTTGAAATCCTCATCTTGCTCATACATGTCCTTCATTTCATCAATGCCAATGCTTTATAACTAAACTTCTTGGATTGTCAAATTTCTCCTACTAAGTGCATCAAAAACCTTGTTAGTTTCTCCCTTTTTATTCTTAATGGTGAAGGTGTAGGCTTGTAAAAATTCTATCCACTTTATATGCCTGTGGTTTAATTTTTCTTTCCTATTCAAGAAGCTTAAGGCATTATTGTTAGTGTACATAAAAAATTCTTTAGGCAATAAGTAATGCCTCCATTTTCTAAGGGACTAAACCATAGCATAATGTTCAAGGTCATATGTTGAATATTTTTGTTTGGCTTCATTGAACTTTTCACTAAAAAAAGGCCATAGGCCTACCCTCCTAGCTTAGGACACCTCCAATTGCCTTGTTCCTATCATCACACTCAACTATAAACAACTTGCAAAAGTCAAGGAGCACTAAAACAAGTTGGTCTACAATCTTCTTCTTCAAGCATTCAAATGAACTGTTAGCTTCCTTGGTCCAAGAAAACACAAATTTCCTTCCTCGTTTTATGGTATTTATCATAGGAGCACACACACCACTAAAATTTCTTATAAATTTTCTATAAAAATTGCACATACCATGAAAACTCTTCACCTATTATGGAGTGGTGGGTGGTGGCTAGCTAAGGATGGCTTCAACCTTGGAAGGATCCATTTTGAACTCTACTCCTAATATCACAAACCCCTAGAAGATCAACTCTATCTGCAAAAATGAACATTTCTCTAAGTTTATCATTAGTTTCTCTTCATAAAGCCTATTCAAAACCAAATATAAGTGCCTTAAATGTTCATCCCTATCCTTGCTGAATATTAAGATATCATCTAAATACAAAACAACAAATTTGTTCAAGAAAGGTTTTATTATTTCATTCATTAGACTCATAAAGGTGCTAGGTGCATTAGACAAGCCAAAAGGCATCACAAGCCACTCATATTGGCTTTCTAAGGTCTTAAATACTATTTTCTGCTCATCTCCATGCCTGATCCTTATTTTATGATATCCACTCTTGAGATCCACCTTTGAATAAATAATTTCCTTCCCCAAAAAATCCAAGAGGTCTTCTATCCTTGGCATAGGAAACCTATATCTAATGGTTATCCTATTGATTACCCTAGAATTTGTACACTATCTCCAAGTACCATCATTTTTAGGGGCTAGGACTATAGGGACTACACATGGGCTTATACTTTTCCTAATGAACCCCTTAGCCAAAAAATCTTCAATTTGTTTTGTTATTTCTTCATTCTACTTAGGGCTCATCTTGTATGTTGCTTTGTTTGGAAGTGTGGCCCCTCAAATGAAATCTATCTAGTGAATGATATCTCTTTCAGGTGGCAATGTCTCTAGTTGGCTACTTGCAATTATTCCTCTATACTTTTCCAACAAGTCTCTTACCTCCTTGGGTCTAATATTGACAACCTTGGGTGGGTCTTGTGACTACTTGATGGGATGTTTTTGAGGTCTAACTACCAATTTATATCAAGGTGTGTCCTTCTCCTTAGTGATTCTCATAAACTCCCTTTCACCTATCAACATCACCCCTTTTGTGGTAGGGTTCCCATCATCTAGCAAAGGTGGCATAGTGTATTCAACCCCATCCTTGGTTATAGTATAGAAATTTGTCTTGCCATTATGTTTGTCACACACATCATATTGTCATGGCCTCCCAAGAAGCAAATGGCATGTATCCATCTCTACCACATCACACAAAACTCTATCATTGTACTCCCCTATCTTGAACTCCACCCACACTTGCTCATTTATGAGTGTTTTTTTGTGTTTTTTCAACTATGACACCTTATAGGGGTAAGGGTGAGGTCTTGTGGTCAATTTTAACTTATCTACCATCTCCTTAGAGGCAACATTATCAAAGGAACCAAAATCCACTATAACCCTGCAGACCTTTGTTATTCACCTTGCACCAAGTTTTAAATAGTGAATTTCTTTGAGGTGGTTTTGTAGTTGCAGGGGCTCTTATCATTATTCTTTGCATCATTAAGCACTCACCATGCTCTGGAAGTGCAAGTCTAGAAGTGGCAGATTGGTATAAGGTAACACTTTGACTATCCTCCTCTTGGGTTAACTAAATGCTCCTATCCCCTTGTTTATTCTTTTCAAGGCACCTAAAGGTCTAATTTCCTACTTGGTTACAACTGAAGCATTTACTAGTGAACACATTAGGTCCTCTTCCACTAGTCCTTCCTCTACCATTAGATCCTCCACCCCTAAATATCCCTCTATTTGTAGACTCACATTTAGCATTTGAACCACTAGATTCCTCCTAACTTTTGTTAAAGGATCCCCTTCCATGGAACCTATCTCTACCCCTATTGTTGCTTCCTCTACCTCTATTTCTTGTATCTCCTTTTTTTATGCTTTTCCTTAATTTTGAAAGCCATATTAAAACACTGATGTACTGAACCAAGAGTACTCAATGTCAATTTATCTTGAATGCTATACTTTAAACCATTTACATATCTTGCAAGTTTTTGCTTCTCAATCTCATGCATCTTGGCTTTGAGGGTCAAATTGTGGAATTCTTATGTGTAGGTGCTAACATCTAAGTCCCTATGCCTTAGATTATAACTACAACCTTTTATGTCCCAACACCTCATAGTCTTTGGGTATGAATTGCTTTCTGATTTTTGCCTTCATTTTCTTCCAAGTGGCAATTTGTTCCTTGTTTTCATCCAAACTCTTATTTTACAAGAAATTCCACCAACTCAAGGCAAGGCCTTTGAATGTGGCCTTGGAAATCCTAACTTTTTTATTTTTAGGGGTCTTGTCACATTTAAAATGATTGTCTATGACCTCTATCCATTCCATACATTCATCAGGGTCCAACTTACCATGAAAAGTGGGCAAGTCCCCTTCTTCCTTCTTTCCAACCCTCTCCAATGCTGCAAGGAAGGCCCTCTAATTATTAGGAATGTTCTCTTATTCTTCATTCCCTTCTATCTCCTCAAGTTCTAATTCTTCATCACTCCCTTTCCTCATTTTGTTTTTGAGTCTCTCCAACTCCCTCTTCATAGTCTTGTTCTCTTCCCGAACTACTCTACTTTCAGCCATCTACTCCTTAACTAGCTTGGCTAGTTCCAAATTGGTGATCCTCAATGGTATCTCCCTTTTAGGTTCTTTTCCTCCATCAGACATGCTATCACAACAAGATCAAAGTGGCTTTGATACCAGTTAATGCAAAGCAAGTACAAAGGAAGCAAGTATCAACCCAACACCTACACAACTTCTAGAGTCTTCACAAAGGATTGAAAAGAGGATTTGGTTTACTTACCTTAGTGGATAATCCTCCTAACAAACTCTGAAATAAGTTTCTAGACCCACCTTCCACAAGTAAGACCTCAGACCAATTGCAACCAACCTAGTGCAAATATGGCAACCTTCCTCAAAATGGGAAAAATGGGGATTTCACTATTCTTGGCCTTTCTACCACCAACAAGGGCATGAAACAACTTAAACTCAACATAAAAAAGGTAAGACGTCCATTGGATGCACTCCCAACAACCCATAGCTCAAGATGCTCAATTAGACCTATTAGCCTATTAGGTCTCCTAAAATAGTTTTGACCAATAACTTCAAAACTTACCAAAGGACCTAGGGAATCAAATATAGATTCAAATTCCATTTTTCAAGTACTATCAAACTCCTAAGTTCCAAAGTCCAACTCCACTCTAGCATGACTTAATCAATACTAGGTATGCTAGCCTAATTAACCACTTTAGGTTTGGTTTTCAAGGTAAAAGGTAAAGAATGGGGTTATGAAGTTAGATCTCCACCACTACGCTATTCTTTAGACTCAAATAAGGGTACTTTTCTCTTATTCCAAGTCCTCAAACTTCTTCCTCCTTCCTATCCATTCAAACTTCATCAAAGCATGGTCAAATACATAGAGATATTTGACCTAGGGCTTGCTCTTAAAAATAATTTTTGCAACCTCCTATTCCAAAGCTTCTAGAATATGATAAATCACACCCCTAACTTTCTCCATGCTAGAATGGAAAGAATTCCACTAGTGGAGAATCAAGTTAAGATCATTTTTGTGACCAAACCCTGATTTGAAGGGTTTCTAAGGTCAACAACTAAAAAAATTGGATATCTTTTGCAAAATAAATGATAAGAACTTGAAACCAAAACCAAAATCTTGAAAATTAATAGTGTAAACTTCCCAAAGTAAAAATTTCAGCCTTCAACCAGTGGATTCCATACTGTATGGAAAAATCAGGAAAAAATGCACTAGAATAGAAAGTTTTATTAATTTCAAAGCAAGATACAATGTACTTCTTCATTCTACCTCCTCCTTCAAATTTTTAGAGCCTTTTTAAGCTATTTTCAACTATTTAAACCACCTTATGATAGTTCTAGCCATTGGGAGTTGTTATTTGAAAAAGTTGTCAACAAAATTGCAAAAGGTGCTAATCAACATTTTGCAATTTTTGCAAATTTTTTGTGCTATTACGTGAAGAAATAAAACCATTTGATTCAGTACTCTACACTAGCCTAGTAGGACTACTCATTTAAGAGATTTTTACTAATTCAACTATTAAAATGTTTTAGCCTTGATCCTTTGGTTAGCACCTCTCTAACAAATATTAGATCTCCTATTTCTTGATGTATACTTGATCCTCCTAATTAGATGTATTTCTTTTGTCCTTTCTCTACTTTCCTCTATTCTCTCTAACTAATTTTGTAGTTCATATCTCTATCACAACCTCTATAGTCATCATGAATTCTCTCTCTATACTTAGCATTGACCCCTCTCTTCTCATCCACACATACAAACTCTTTAGGGTTTTCCCTCCTTAAGAAGATATGTGAAATAGAGTTAGGTAGGAATCAACGGTTATAATTCATCCATTTTTCCACTTAGAACATCCCTCCATTTGATTGGTTGCATGTACTACATAGGGATTTTTAATACACACTTGTATAAATCTTCTAGAATCATAAAATAATCCTTAAGTCATCCCAAAAATAGGTTTTATAGAAGTTTGTGCCATTACAAACAACTATGTCCAAAACTATTTACTCAGTACTGGAAAGATCTAATGCTCAACATCCATTACATATTCAATGATATAACTCATCACCTAAATGACTTGGCATCCACTATTTACTTAGCTTATGAGTGACTTGGCACTCACCATCTTCTTGGCACATACTAGTGCTTGACACTATCTATGTATATTACTCAGCATGTATTGTCTAGCCACTTATGCTCGACATGCTTCAATCACTCAGCTCATAGTTAATTCTTGGCTTGCTCTGATCACTTGGCATACATTATTAATATAACTAAGTGTGTTGTCACTCAGTTGTCAAAACCAATTTGAGATTAACAATTCCTAACCATAAAAGTTTCTAGTTGTAGTATAGAAATGTTGATATATAGACCATAGTACTTATTTAATTGAATAAAGTTATCATCATTAATGATTTAAAAATTTAAATTCACTACCTTTTGCTTTCAAGAATTATTTCTAATGGATTTCCGTACTTCTCCAACTACCTTTTCTACTAGTATATCCTCTATTTGTTCTTCATCTTCATTTGACTCTGATTCAATAATTCTGCAATGTTTTTCTTATTTTTCATAGTCAACTAGGTTGTTGTTTAACTCTCTTCCTAGATGTAGACCCTAATAGCCCTTATTTTAGCTAAGCTAAACTCTAAAAATTTATAATAAAAATATTCTGAAATATATTGTTTTGTTAGGGTTTGTTCTTTATATGTTTTTAGTTTTCTAGAAAATAACCCTAACTAGATCAATGTTTATCCTATCCTAGTGTTGAAAATCTTGCCCTAGTTGGGTGGTCTAATATCCTAAGTTTTGTGTTTTACCTTGTCATGGAGATTTTCCTAAAAATATGAAATCAATCTTCACCTCTACCCAAGGTTTTTTGTTAAGAAAGAGATTGTATGTCATTTTCAAATCATGTAGTACAATCTTATGATCAGGATTTTGGCATCTAGTCATGAGCTTTAGATTTCCATCTTCCAATGTTACGATGTAAGGGTTAGTAGAGTATAGTAAGGGTAAAGTGCCGAGTCTCCCAATATTAAGATATGCTATATGGTCATAACATTATAGGTGTTTAAAATAGAGTTTCTAATCTTATGATCACCCTTTTATCATGTGATCTTAAGTGTCTCATGAGGAAAGTTTGAAGTTAAGTTATAAGATGTTATGACAAGCTATGTTCATAAGATCATAAAGGAAAAAAGGAATACCCATGACCATATGAAAATAAAGGGACTGTAAGATCACAAGGATGTAAAGTGAAAATATTATAAAGAGTTCCAATCTTATGAGAAATGGAGATCAAGACATTGTAAACACTTTCAAGAAGACCTCCAAAGATATGAAAAGTTGTGATTGTAGGATCATAGAAGCATATTATGAGGTTTCCAATGGAAGGATAAGGAAGTAACCATAAAATCATAAGGATAAAAATGATAAAGCAAGATGGGGCTAGGCACATGAGCATAAAGATTTTTGAGACACATGGTAGTTCATATCTTTCAATGCTACAAGGAGTAGTACATCATAAGATCTCAAAGGAAAGTCAAGAGCTTTCTAAAGCTACGAAGAAGTGCTTGATCAGAAGATTGTAAAAATAAAGGTTAAGGCTTTTGAGGCTACAATAAAGAAAAGGATGACTACTGACATGTGGTCATAAGTTAGTGGTAGTAGTTAAATGTAACTTTAAAAGTTACAAAGTTAGTTAATTGACTATGATCAAGAGATTGTAAGATGAGAAAAGTTGAGACACAATGTTACGCCAAGCTATATTAATGAAATGTTTGTGAGGTGACTTTTGAAGTTAAAAATGGGCTCAGTTAACCATGATTGTAAGATTATAAAGCAAGTAAAGGCTAGATAAGATGCTATGAAAAGGTTTATTAGATATTTATCATTTGTTCATTGCTATGGATGGTGATTATGTTTCCAATAATCTGATCTTAAGATTAATTGTGTCTCATAAGATCATGAGAAACTTAAGGGTGAGCTCCAAAGACATTGTAAATGGTATGTCATAAGATCATAAGGACCATTTTCTAGGCTTAAAAAAATGTGATAAGGGTTGAATTTCAAGTGATTGCAAGATCATAGTGCCAATTTTCCCTGCCTAAGATGATACAAAGGCCTTACATTTTAAATTGGATCATAAGATTGCAAACCCTAAGTAAGACATAAAAGAACTATTTTCTTTTCCTTTGAGCTAGAAAATGATAGAAATCCCCTAGGAAATGAAGTTTGAGTAAAGTACAAGAAGTTTGAGCTAGATAGTTAGTGGATGCTCAATCTGAGGTGATAGAGGACTCTAAATTTAAAGCTTGTGCATGCATGATATCAATGCATAGGGAAGGTTGATGAAGTACACACACTATAAAAACATTCTCTAAACCAATAATAGGTTACCATTTGCAAAGAGAAGAGATTTTAAGCAATTGCAGAGTTTTTAATGTGAACAAATTATTGTTTTTAGTAATAACTATAGAAATTCCCAGTGTCTTTAGTATATAGTCAAAATGTCAGACAAAGAGGTTGAGGAGATTCAAGCCACAGACATGCAAGTTGTAGAGACTTTGACTTCTAAAGGAGGAAAAGCTAGGTAGAAAAAATTGAATAGGTTTGCTAAAGAATGGATTAAATTGTTTTCTAAATCCTCCAATGCCATCTCTACAAATGACCATGATTCTAGAGACACATATAAATTTTATAGAGATTCTACATGATTTGGTATAAATGGTTATGAATCATTCAGATATTTCTATCACAACTAAGTAGAAAAGATCCTTGTTTACAATCCCTATAAGAAGAATTTAGCAAAGCTTCTCTTTCTAGAGGTATTCATAGATATAGGTTTGGTAAAGGCCTTGATCAAATCATAAAATCCAGCCACTAAATCATTCCATAGGAAAGATAGGACTATTCTATGTAAACTAGATTATACCTCATTCATAGATGCTTTTCGATTGGATGGAGCCATGAGTGAACTAGTAGACCTAATTGACCTCCAAGAGAAATTTGAAAGAAATACCAAGGCATATATAGGGAAGCCTATTCTATAGTATATTCTCATGGACCTCAAGAAAGTGGGTGATTACCCTAAGAAGGTGGATAAAAATATGACTCTAGATGAATTTAAGTACTATTTTGTAAAAATAGTATATGGTGTCCACAAGGTGGTAGGAAAAGATGGGACTCATATGGTACATGGGGTAGAATTCATTATTGCTAGACATGTATAAGATTCCTACCATGGTGGATAATATGACTATGTGGAGTATATTCTGGAGAGGATGAAGGATAATATTGGACTGTAACAAAGTGGGCAAATTGGAAACTTCAAGTTCCACCATTGCTCACTGTTGATGCTCTTGATGTGTTTTAGCTCAGATTTCGTCAATCACACCTCTAATGCATATGGAGAGCTTATAGTTTAGCTATAGAAATGGGTATGGGATAGTTCTCATCACTACTCTAACTCTATTTCTGTTTTCAACAATTTTAGTATTTTTATAATGAAAATGCTAGACCCAAGATACTTTAGGGCACCTAATATTTTGAAGAGTCTTTCAAGACTAGCCCTACTACTTGAAAAATAAAATGTTAGACCAAAATTGGGGGGGCATTTTCTTACTTTTAACCTTTTCCTTATTGACAGTATATGGTTTCCCTTAACCACCTCATATATTGCCTAAATTTATTTCCCCTAGACTCGCCATCATTAAACTCATGTGGTAGTTACTCATGGTGAATAGGAAATACTCAAGACCTAAGGTGCATAGAGGTACATTCTTATGTAGGTGCTTTAGGATTGGAGACTTTTCCATTGGAAAAGAATCCTTAGATTAGATACATGCTTTCCTCCACCATTTCAATTTCTCAACTACTCCCTATAGAATGTATGAAACTAATAATTGGATGAGAAATACCCTCAAAGAAATTAAGAACTATGTGTTTCCAAACACCAAGGAATTGTCTCATGGGGACCTCATTCCAAACATTGTTATTAAGGGGGAGGTAGCTGATAAATTGGCCAAATTTGATGATGTTCTATGGCTAGAGAGGGAATTAAAGAGAACAAATCCCAACTTCAAAGGTTTTTAAATGTATGTCCCTTTCCCAAAGAGTATAAGGAAGATGGTGGTCAACCATGTTAAGATTATGACATGAATTCCATATGAGCCAATTAGGGATGAAGAGAAGGTAAACTTTGATAGCCTAGAGCCTAATGTAACTATAGAAATTGAAGAGGATGAGCCTATTGAGGCATCATGGGGCACAAAGGGAAGTAAGAGACAAAAAGTTGTCGACATATATAGATAAAGTAAAGCAAAGGAAACTTTAACTCCTGCTTGGTAAGAACTAGTATTTTTTTGATCTAAGGGAAAATTACGTATAAGATAAAATAAATGTAGTAGAGAATACTCTAACTAAGATCTAGTTGTAGCAAGACTGGATGATAGGATTATCCAAGCTTAGAAATTCATTGAAGATGATGAATTCATAAAGTATACTCAATTCAAGTGTCCTATCTATAAGATTAGATAGAGTGAACTTGTACTAAAGATGAAACTAGGGGATTCAGATAAAGAGAAGCAATAATTGATTGATAAAATACATGCCTATGATCTAGAGAGTGAAGTGATGACTCTTGAGGAGGCAAGAGATTTAGTGTAAAGAAGTGGAATGCTAATGGTTCTTGGCTAGTATTTGGAGCAAGCATTTATGCTTGACCAAATCAAGAGACAAAAAAATGTCATATCTTATCAAGCATATTGTGCTAGGGGGCTACAAAGGGGATTAGGTTTTAACATTGACACCAAATCTTTAGAAGTATGGAGCATGGATCTTGCATCAAACAAGCCCAAGTTGATGGATATGTATAGCATAGATTAGGGAAACATGATTGTTTGTAATTTATAGGGTACCTTAGGTATAGAGATCTCCAAAGCCTTGAAACACTTCTCATTAATGAATGAGAAAAAAAGTAGAGGAGATAGAAGCAAGATTAGTTAAGGCCTTCCATGACTATATTGATGTCAAGAAGTTATATGAGGATGAGCTCAATAAGATCCATGTGTACAAGGAAAAAATTAAAGAATTATAAGCCAAAGTTCAAGGGCTACAAACTAAAGTTGCATCTCTAAGGGAGCAATTGTCTAATGTAGAGAAACTTGCTACTATAGGTAGAGTAGATAATAGATAGCCAGGAACAACATACCAAAATCACAGTAGAGACAACTACTCAAATAAAAGAGCTAAAGGAAGACGATATAGAGCCAAGAAGAATGAGCATTAATGCTCCACCTCCATAGTAGGATAATAAGGTAAGGAAAATTTTCCTTAAAATAATGACATGCTATAGAGTTGAGACTCCAAAAAATATATCCCAATAGGCCCATACTTTATATATTTCTTTACAAGATGTTGAGCATACTTGCAATGATGAACTTCTATGGCTATCACCCACTTTTAATCTTTAGGGGGAATACACCTAGTTTTTAGAGGGGTTGATTATGTTGATGGCTAAAAGGATAGATTTGTTGAATAAAATTATTATAGTAAAGGAAAGTCTAGAGATAGTAAAATAGTTAATTGGCTTCTTTACTAGAAAGGTAAAAATAATACAAGGGAAGATAAATGTATTATAACAAGGAATTGAGCCCAGCATTCCACCTATGTTGGATGTAAACAAAAAATTAAGAGATTGGAAGGAATGGTCTAATTCTTTTAATTCAATGCTGACCCAAGAAGCCACAACATTAGTTTTTGAAGATGGCAGTAATACTCCTTTGAATAATTTGATTGATTCTTTTTTTAAGGTTGAAAGTGACTTAAATAAAATCTCACTAGAAACAAAACTAATAACAAAAGAATGTTTTGATTGTAAATTTCTAGACATATCTTATCATTTTTCTATCTATTAGGGTTTTGACATTTGTCCTCCCATATGAAGCTTGTTACAATCCTTCTATATAAGGATTTCCAAGATGTGGACTAGAGGTCCAAAGTCTATAGAATTTTCGAAGTTATATGTTATTCATAGTCAGTCCAAATTTTTTGTTAATTGTCTAAATGTATTTAGTTTTGCAAATTTGAGAGTATAGTGAATGTTAAGTGATTATGAGTGTCAAGTTTTGAGTTATACTTTGAGTTTCTATTAGTACTGCATTGATTTTCAAAGAGAATTAATATAAAAGGACATTTTGCATATCTATTTCTTTGAGTTTTGTCTCCATTCTTATATATTTGAGATCTTGGGGTTAAAATGAACAAAGTTCTTTCATTTTAATATAGTTTGGATGAATTGTATATCTCTTATTGACTATTTTTAATTCAAAGAGTTAAGTAAACACTTTCAATAATTGATAGGGTTTTATGTATATGAGAAGGATGTCATAACAATAAAGTTTAGAGTTAACTATTGAAAAACTTAATTGCAAGTCAATTAAATAGGCCTGGAGTTACCCATTTTGACCTAGTATAACAATGTATAAGGCACTAAACAATTAATTTAGTTGCAAGTTGATGGTTTATATGGTTGCACAATGCATATATGAATCAAAAATCAATTTTCCCTTTATGTAATGAATAACTAAAATTGTTGGTCAACACTTATTTGTAATAGCTTTCCTTCTTTTTGTAACTAGATAGTGTAAACATAGAGTTTATTGTAGGTCTAAGAAAAATATTGACAATTATCTTCTATTGGGGATAGATTTGAAAGAAGAAGTATTAGTGAGAAAGTATTTGGAGAATATGTCAAAGTAACCAATCATATTCAAATCCCTGAGGTACACCTACCTTGCCCCTACAAAGCCTAAATACTAGAGAGTCTTTTGTACTTTTTTGAAGTTGGTCTAGAGCTAAGATTAGTCATGCTAAATATAAGATTTAGCTAGTCCTTGGGCTTATTTTCATCTGCAACATCCTCATATTGGGTTTAGAGTAACCTAGTAGTCAAAAAAACACCAATAGACTCAATGAGTTTATTTTTTACTTTAGAAAGTCTTTCTAACTTTTGATCAAATAAAGGAGTGACTAATTTCTCTTTAACTATCTTCACTTCCTCTAAATCTTTCTTCTTCTAAATAGAAATAGGTTGTACTTGTGCAACTACAGTATAAGGAGAAGTAGGTAACTAAGAAGTAGATCTTGTTACTATAACTTCTTCTATGGATCCTACAACTAAAAGGGGTTTGGTTGCAAATACCTCTATTTTTGCACTTATCTTCATTTCCAAGGTAATCCTTTTAACTTCATTAAATTCCTCTTTGGTCATACCAGATTCCTTTAAGATTGCTTCTATCTATTTGTCTACCTTTTTGTTTATTTCTTTGCTACATAGTTCACTATAGACATATTTAATCTTTTCATCGCAAATACCCCATCTATTGTATTCCTTATCCCTATCATACTCTATGATGATCTTCACATAACTTTCTATTAGATCTTCACTCATCTCATAGCCCATAGGGTCTATGAACTTAACTTTGGGTTCAGTTACTTCGACACATGTGACATCAGTTGCAACCATGAAACATATGTCATCATTGTAATTTTCTACCAATGATGGAGGGATTTTGAATCTCTCTATATTTTAGATTGGAAACTTTTCATCATCTTAGTTATATCTTCTATAATTATTTCTTATGACTATATTTTGTAATGATAATTGATTAGGTTCATTATACACTAGTTTCTATTTCATTCATGACCTAGAATACCTAGAAATGTCCTGATAACTTGAAATAATATGTGAGTTATTAGTGATTCAAATCTGAAAACTATACTCTTGGTCTTTTTTAGTTTCTCAATGTTGTCAAGAAAATATTGCTTCACAATTTCAAAAAGATTAATCTCTTTTCCTTTTTACTATCATTAGATATGTTGCATGGATGATTCAAGAAGGTACAAAATTCAACCTTGAATTATGGTTCATCTTGTATCCTAAAATTTTGTTGATGATTCTTACATCCTCCTCCTTAATCAAGTCAATTTTTATGTTTCTTGCATCTAAGGTCTTTAGATTATTTTCAACCATTTTATTAACAATATTTTTTCTTACTAGATTACTCCCTTTCTTACTTAATATAGTGAGCTTATGAATCATATCATTGTTAATCATAATAGGGATGTCTCCTACTCAAAATAGTCCTTCATGGATTTTGGTCAAGATTATTCTACTCCATTAGTGGTTATCAAACTCTATATAGAACATGTGCCTAATAATATTCAATTCTTCCAAACATTGAAAACCTTTGTTCAAGGATAAGTCATTGTTACATGACACATCTAAATTCTTGTGAATATAAATATCACCAATAGTGTTAAACTTGCAATGAATGTATGCCCTTACATCCTCTACATGTAATACATTTGGTGGAACTAGCAAAAATGCTCTCAAAGGATCATCTTTGAAAGACACAAATGAGTGTTTCTTGAACTTTTATCATTATCTCTCACTAACATCACTTACAGTAGGATTTTCCATCTTAATTGATTCAACAATTCTTAAAAAATAACTAAAAAATCATACAATATGTAAAACTCATGTAACTAAGACTTTCTTACTTCACACTTGTAAATGTTTCAAATTATCCTTCAATTCATTTCAAATTTCTCTCAATTTCTTATTAACCCTTCATATGATTGGATGGTACCCACAATCTTGTTTGCATCCTTTAAATCCTTTTGAATTGGACTTTGCACTGACTGTGCAACTACTCAATTTGTGAAATTTTCTATCTATTAACTAGTAAAAGTTTTTTTCATTCATACAACCTCATATGATCTCTAAATGACTTGTGCTATTAGCCAAATATCCCTTATGATATGTTGATCCTTCTACCAACTTTTCAACCTCTAATTTAATATCTAATCTTTGTTATATCTTTTTGATGCCTTATCTTCAATGAAAAAAATATTTAATTCAAATAAGATGAATCACACACAATGGATGACTTCAATTTCTCATCACATGCATCAAAATAGTGTTCTTCTAATACCACATGTAAACTTGATGATCATTTTCCTTCATAGATACTTCCTTGAATTCTTCACCATGATCTTTGAGTGCCTCTTTTTTACTTGTGTTTCTACTATCATTTTTAGTTTTTGTTCCTTCTATAGTTTGGGTTCCTATTTATGTTCCTCATATCCATTTTGTAAAATCTTGCAATGTGACCAGAATTATTGCATAACTAGTATATAGGTGTACTCCTTCTATGATTAGGTCAATTATGATTGAATAGTTCTTTGCAATTCCATGCAATGCATCCAAAGTTGTTACACTTGTAACACACAATATTTCTCCTTGTTCCATGAACGCTTTTCCCTTTCATTAGATCTTCTTGAGGATCTCCTTCTTTCATTTCCTACAAGGTTAGTATTCCTAAACATTCTACTATTTTCATTATTACTGTCAAAATTAGGTTTGCTACAATCAAATGTTTTATTTCCAAAACCATGACAATTAAAAGAATAGAAATTAGTAATATGTTTGAAAGACTTACCTGTATAATGTCTTTTCATATGACCAACTTAATTACATATAAAGAATCTACCTTTAAATTCGTATCTAACTTCTTTAAGTGGTTCAACTTGCTCCATTTGTTTACATCCACCACATTTTTCAAATTGACTTACTTTCTCAACTTCTTTAGGTGGTTCTATAGATTTTTCTTGTTTCATTTTCTTTAGGATCATTCTTCTTAAGTTTAGAGGTTTCAAAAAATGGAATTAGTTCTTTTCTAGCTTCAAATTTATTTGTTGATTTTTCTCCAATAAGATATCCAAGACTAGTCTTATCATAAGAAGATCTCTAAGAGAATAGTCCTTCTTAAATTTTCTCATTACTAGAATATAGCTTCTCTAATTATTGCTTATCCTAATTCAATTCTCCTTTCATAATAGTATTGTACTTCTTGAGTTTTGCATGCCCTATTTTGCTAGAACCTAGTTCAAATGTCACTTGTGTTAGATGAGATCTTAAGTTTACATTCTTAGATTTTAGATATGATTCAATCTTGATATCATATTTTCTTCAAGCTCAATTTTAGTTCAACAATCTTCAACTCATGTTTCAAAAGCTCATTTTCTTTCTTTAGGTTTTCTACCTCATCACTATAATTTTTCTTCTTTCTAGGTTCTTTTCTAGATTTTAGATGATCACTCCTATCTTATAGTTTCCCAGTGTAATCTTTCTAATATTTATACCTTTCATTAAGGTTGTCTCTTTCTTCAGTAAGAAGATCAATCTATTAAAGGGATTCTTCAAGATTCCTCTTTAATTATTATATATCCATAGGGATCTTACTCAAGAAATTAAGATTCTTCTGAGTAACTAAGCTTTGATACCAATTTTTAGAAATAGATAATACTAAGAGTGGAGGGAAGGGGGGTGGGGTGAATTTTTTGGAAATATATATGATAGGCTAAGTTACTTAGAGCAGACAAGTGAATCAGTAACAAATAAAACTTAATCCTTTATTACCAATTAATCCTTCTTGTGTATATTGATCTAATTTCATGCACAAAAAATTGAAAGCATCAAAACATTCATAACACTTTTGATACACAATTGTTGGAATAAGAGGTGGAGTAACTGAGAGGGGTGGGGGGTGAATTAGTTACCACAAATTCTTATTCTTCACAAATCCCTTAGATGTCTTGAAGATCTAGTTAGATACTTGATAAAAAAATGTTTTAATAAACTATTACTTATCTTTAGGCATTCATGCATGAAACTGAAAACAAAATGAAGACAAGTGACACTAGATTTAACGTGGAAACCCAATATGAGAAAAACCACCAAGTTACTAGCTACCAATTTTTCACTCTTCTAAAGTGAGCCCTATTAGGAGCCAACCTTGTTAAGGGTTGCAATAGACACTGTTAGCAGTGACCCTGTTAGAGGATTTTAATCACCCTATTAGAAGTGGCCTTGCTAGAGGTCTTTAGAACAATTCAACTAAACTACTACCTTGATAGAGGATTTATAAAATGGCTGTTAAAACAACTTAGTTAAGAGATTTGATATCACTACTACAATGGTTAGAAAGCAAAAATGAATTAACCCAAACAAGATGCAACTAAATTTGCTAATTACAGGTCTTTGTTCTGCATTATTAGATCTTCCTTGATCAAATATGGTTTTGCTGCTCCTTTGTGACATATGATCATTTGCTTCCACAATAATTAGTCCTCATATCACTTTTTTTCTCACACTTACAATTCACAACTTGAATTCTTAATTATACCATTCAGATTTGTTGAGTCAATCCATTTACATGTTACATTTACCAATAAATCATACACTAGTCAACTACAAATATTACTTTAAATAGATCGATGAAATCCTTTATTAGGCAACCTAGCTCGATAAATATTACTTCTAGAAATTTCCTAAGTTAACCTTCTTTACTCGGTTAACATTGCAACTTTTGCAAAATCCTTTGGATATAGAGTTTGCTCGGTAAGAACTGAATCCCTTCATGAGAGCTCAGTAAGAACTATTTTGGTCATATTTCCTTTTATGACTGAGTGAGTTTGGTAAGAACTATTCCTAACACTTTCCTTTGATGACCGAGTGAGCTCGGTAAGAACTATTCCTGACACTTCTATTTTGATGGCTGAGTGAGCTCGGTAAGAATTGTTTACTTGGTAGATACTACAAGTTTCCTTTACTGACCTTTTGAGCTTGGTAGTTACTGTGTTTTGCCTTTTCTACCTTCTAAGTTTGCTAGACACTATTCTTATGATTGATATTATATTTTTGTGACATCAAAGACAATACACAATTGAACAATTGTATCCAACAATTGCCCTCTTTGGAATTGATGGAAACACAACATGTCATAGCAGAATAAAATTTGAAAGCAAGTCTTTACTGACAAAATACTTCCCTAAATACAACAAACTCCCTATTTCATCACAATCTCACCTTCTTACACAGACTTTTATTGTTTTGTAAATTTCAAAATGATATGATAGTATACTCTCCCTCTTTGACAACACATGCCAAAGACAACTCAAAAAAATTGAATAGCATTGTACCTGATGTACTGATTCATATGCAATGTTTTCATTGGTTTGCTACAACAACTAGGAGATCTTATTTTCTATTCTTGTTGATGCATCACATTAACTATATTTTAATGAGCTTCAGATAGGGGTATGACCCCTAACTTACCTCTAAGATACAAGAATGCATCCTTAGGTAAAGGCTTTGTGAATATGTCAACAATTTGTTCCTTTGTATGGACATATTCCAATCTGATTTCTTTTTCTTGCACCAATTCTCTAACAAAGTGATACTTTATGGCAATATGCTTTGTTTTTGAATGCATCACTAGATTCTTGGAGATATTAATTGCACTTGTGTTATCACAAAACATAACAACAGGTTCTTTGATTTCTTTCTTCATACCTTCCAATAATTTTTTGAACCATACAATGTTTGAGCAGTTTACTATTGCTGCAACATATTCAACCTTTTCTATGGATTGAGATGTACACTTTTTCTTTTTATTTGTCCAAGAAACCAACCTTTTCCCAAGAGAGAAAGCTCCTCCACTTGTGCTCTTTTTGTTATCAATATTTCCTGCCTAATCTGCAATAGTGAATACTTTTAAATCCAGATTTCCTCCAAGTTTGTACCATAATCCATAATCTTCAGTTCCTTTTAAGTATCTTATGATCCTTTTGATTGCCATCATATGATTTTCTTTTGGTTTTGCTGAGAATCTTGCTACAATTCCTACTTTAAGGGCAATGTTTGGTCTTGTGTGCACTACATATTGCAGCTTTCCAATCATGGATCTATACAGTGTCTAATCTACTTCCTTAGACTCATCATCTTTTGTAAGTTTCAATCCAATACACATAGGAGTCCCAACTAGTTTGCAATCTTCCATACCAAACTTTTTCATTATCTCCTTGATGTATTTAGATTGAGTGATGTAAATTCCATTCTTACTGTGTCGAATTTGAAGACCAAAAAAGAATTTGATTTCACCAAACATTCACATTTCCAATTCCTTGTTCATTTGTTCTAAACATTCTTTGCAAAGATCATCATTTCCTATGAACAAAGTATCATCTACAAATATCTCTGCTAAAACAATCTTATTCTTTGGTCCATCCTTTATGTACAAACTACTATTATCATTAGTCCTTTGAAAACCAATCTGAATAAGATAGCTATGCAATCTTTCATACCATGCTCTAGGGGCTTGTTTCAGACAATATAATGCTTTATGTAGTTTGTAGATGATGTCCTTCTTGTTTTGATAAAAAAAACCTTTAGGATATTCAATATAAACTTCTTCATTTAATATGCCATTAAGAAATGCTAACTTGACATCCATTTGATAAACTTTGAATCCTTTGTATGCAACACATGCAAGTAAGGTTTTGACACCTTCTAGTCTTGCAAAATGAGCAAAAGTTTCTCCATAGTCTATACCTTCTTCTTGAGAGTATCCTTTGCATACCAGTCTAGCTTTGTTCCTTGACAGCTTACCATCTTCATTTAACTTGTTTCTAAATATGCATTTAGTTCCTATCACATTTTTGTCTTTAGGTCTAGGTACAAAAGTCCATGTTTTGTTTTTTTCTATTTGTTCTATCTCTTCATTCATAGCTTCAATCCAAGTTTTTTTTTCTAATGCAGCTTTGATATTTCTACGTTCAAAATTGGCAAGTAAACAAGTACTTTTCAACTTACTTCTTGTCATTGTTCTTTCCGATTTATCACCAATGATCTGATCTTATGGATGATGCTTTCTGACATACTTGGCTAACACAGGCTCATTGCATTTTGAATAACTTGCATTCTTATCCTTTTGTGCTTCAATTTTAGGTATTGATTCTAGTTGCTTGGGTTTGATAGATGCTAAATCGGTAGCTTCTGTTAGCAACTTGGATTCTTGCAACTCAGGTTCTTGCAACTCGGGAGGCATTAGCTCAGTTTAATCTTCCTGTGACTCGATAGCTAAAGACTCTAAAGTTGAGGATGCCTAATTAATAGGTATACTTGGCATTGTATCATGTTCAATGTAAAAAAATCTCCTATAGTCTTCAAGTTCTCTTTTGATTTCTTCTTCAGATCTTTTTTGCAAACTCATCAACTTTTACATGTGCACTTTCCATGAATTTGTTAGTAGATAAGTTTAAACATCTATATGCTTTTCTTTTGCAAGAGTATCCCAAAATATTCCTTCATCACTCTTTACATCAAATTTACCTTTTCTAGATTCTTTCAAAATGTAACATTTTCTTCCAAATACTTTTAGATAACTTATATTTGGTTTGTAGCCATACCATAATTCATAGGGCATTTTGAATGAGTCCTTTTTCAGCTATACTTGGTTCAAGGTGTGAACAATAGTGATGATAGCTTCCTTCTAGTATTTGATAGCAATACTTTTCTCAATCATTAAGGTTCTTGCACAATCCATGATAGATCTATTTTTTCTTTCTGCTATTCTATTTTGTTTAGGAGTTCTTGGTGCTGAAACCTATCTTTTGATCCCTCTTTCAATGCAAAAGTTATTGAACTCATGTGAAATGAATTCACCTCCTCTATCAGACCTTAAGCATTTCAGTCTTTTCTCTATTTCCTTTTCTACTTTGGCTAAATACAATTTGAACTTTTCAAATTCTTTTGATTCCTCTCTAAGGTACATGATAGTCATCATTCTTGAATAATCATCAACACATAGAATAAAGAATTTTTCACTAGTATAATTTTCAATCCCAATAGGTCCACACAAATCAGCATGCATAATTTCTAGTACTTCTTTAGTTTGATAGTTCTTTCTTTTAAAACTAGTCTTTCCCATTTTACCAATTTGACTATTCTTGCATAGACCAACCTCAGGTTTCTTTATGTTAGGAATACCTCTTACTTTCCCGAATTTACTTATCTTTATTAAATTTTCAAAGTTTACATGACACAACCTTTTATGCCATAAACAACTTTCTTCAATTTGAGCAATGAAACATGAGCATTCACCAAGTTCAAGATAAAATAAGTTACCTTTTGTTTGAGTGCCTGATCCAATTAGCTTTCCTTTGCCATCCAACAATCTTGCTTTTCCATGCATAAATTCTACTCTGAATCCATTATTGAGTAGCTATGCCACCCTCAACAAATCATGTTTTAGTCCTTCTACCCAATATGCATTCTCACATACAAGTTCCTTGGTCAATGAGATTCTTCCTTTTCTTTTTATACAACAAGGTTCATTGTTGCCAAACCTTACATTGCCGCCATCATAGTTTTCAAAGTATTCAAACTTAGTTTTATCACTAGTCATGTGATGAGAACAACCACTACCTATAATCCATATATCATTTTTTATTATATGAGACATAAATGCCATTTCTTCATCACTGTCAGATTCATCTTTTATAGCTATGTAAACAACTTCATCTTCTTCTTCATCATTGAAATCATTTGAATCTTTAGCCATGAAACATGTTTTCTTACCTTTATCCTTGAATGATTTGAAGTCCCTTTTTCCATTGTACTAGTGACATTTCTTCTCATCCTTGTTCTACTTATTTGGGCACCTAGCAGCAATATGTCCAATTTCTTCACAAGAAAAATAGATTAGAGGAACCTTACCTTTGTATTTCCCTTTGCCTCTTGAATATTTTCTTCCTAGTAGAGCTTCAACGATCTCAAGATCACTGTCTAAACTTTGTTATGATTCTTTGTCACTATTTGATTGTGGATCCTTCATTTTTTTTCTTTTTTCTTTGAGTGAAATCTTGGCTTCAAATGTTGATTCAACATTTTTGGTAGCTGAAACATAATTGTCATAGTTGTCTAGCTCAAATGCAGTCAATCTTCCAACTATAGCTTCTAAATTTATTTTGTGATTTGCTTCACATCTTCTTTCTTGAAGTGCAGAGACTCTAATAGCATAAATGAGAACTAGAGTTCTAAGAAATTTACTTATAATTGTCTCATCATTGATATCTCCTCTAGATGCTTTGATTGCACTAACACATGCTTTAACTCTTTCAACATATTTTGCAATGTTTCCATCCTCTCTCATCCTCATCTAGTCAAATTGTCCTCTCAAACTTTCTACTTTGGCTCTTCTCACATTATTATCTCCTCCATAGATTTTTTTTATCTTATTCCACATTTCAAAGATAGTTTTGTAGACCTTCATGTCATCAAATTCTTCATAACTCAGAGCAGATGCTATATCTATCATCATGTTGTTGTGAGTCTTCTTTTTAGCAACATCAATGACAAATAATGTACTTGTAGGTTTTGTATATTTTTCATCAAGGTACTTTATCCCTGTATCACCAATGGAATTTAGATGAAGCCTCATCAATCCTTGCCATGCTAAGAAGTTTTCCCTAGTAAGTCTTGGAATTTCCCTTTTATAAGACATCTTGCTCTTTGGCTTAGATACTTGAAATCTTTTCTGGCAAGCACCAAGAGCTCTGATACCAATTGTTGGAATAAGAGGTGGAGTAACTGACGGGGGTGGGGGGTGTCGAATCAGTTACCACAAATTCTTATTCTTCACAAATCCCTTAGATGTCTTGAAGATCTAGTTAGATACTTGAGAAAAAAATGTTGTAATAAACTATTACTTATCTTTAGGCATTCATGCATGAAACTAAAAACAAAATGAAAACAAGTGACATTAGATTTAACGTGGAAACCCAATATGGGAAAAACCACCAAGTAACTAGCTACCAATTTTTCACTCTTCTTCTGAAGTGAGCCCTGTTAGGAGCCAACCCTATTAAAGGTTACAATACACATTGTTAGGTGTGACTCTATTAGAGGATTTTAATCACCCTATTATAAGTGGCCTTGCTAGAGGTCTTTAGAATAATTCAACCAAACTGCTACCTTATTAGAGGATTTACAAAATGGCTATTAAACCAACTCACTTAAGAGGTTTGATATCACTATTAAAATGGTTAGAAAGAAACAATGAATTAACCTGAACAAGATGCAACTAAATTTGCTGATTACAGGTCTCTATTCTGCATTATTAGATCTTCCTTGATCAAATATGGCTTTTCTGCTCCTTAGTGAGCTCTGATCATTCACTTCCACAATAATCAATCCTCATATCACATTTTTTCTCACACTTACAATTCACAACTTTACTTCTTAATTATACCATTTAGATTTGTTGAGTCAGCCCATTTACATGTTACATTTAGGTCAATAAATCATACACTAGTTGGGTACAAATATTACTTTAAATAGATCAATTAAATCCTTTACTAGCTGACCTAGCTCGGTAAATACTACTTCTAGAAATTTCTTGAGTTAACCTTCTTTACTCGGTTAACATTTCAACATCTACAAAATCCTTTGGATATTGAGTTTTCTTAGTAAGAACTAAATCCCTTCATGAGAGCTTGGTAAGAATTGTTTTGGCCATATTTTCTTTTATGACCGAGTGAGCTCAGTAAGAACTGTTCTTGACACTTTTCTTTTGATGACCGAGTGAGCTCACTAAGAATTGTTAACTTGGTAGATATTGCAAGTTTCTTTTACTGACCTTCTGAGCTCAGTAGTTACTGTGTTTTTCCTTTCTATCCTTTTGAGTTTGGTAGACATTGTTCTTATGATTGATATGATATTTGTGTGACATCAAAGACAATACACAATTAAAAAATTGTATCCAACAATATGGTGACCCAAAAACTTTCCAAATAGAAAGTAAAATTAGGGTGGGGATGATACACACAAGCTTTAGTACTATAGTATAAATTTGGCCTATTAAGGCTTAAAATGATCACTTCTAATGATCTACCCTATCAGGAGTAATAAGGACTACTAAGTCCACCTTGCAAAAGGATTTACAAACATATAATGAAGTATGCACTCAGTAAAGAGATTTAAAAAAGACTATTAAGTCTACCTTGTGAAAGGATTTAACTAATCCACCTATTAGGATTAAATAGTGGTTGATCTCTAGTCTGCAACTTGGTTTTCTAAGTGAGATTCCTTTGAGTGTAATGATCACATTGCTGTGATAGATAAATCTTTGCTGCTTCTTATATTGTTGTAGCCTTTGTACTTCACACTTCTACTCTTCTTTTCTTGTTACATTACTTCCATACTATATTTTGGATGTGATATAATACATTACATATATACAAATCAAAATTACAAATCAACAAAGTTAGTTACAATACAATTTTACACAAAATACACAAAGTCAACCCAACTACAGGAACTTAGGGTTTGAAGACTAGCTTAGTCAAGTTTTGATATTCGATATTCACTATTAATTATTGGCATCATCTTGTGCTCAATAGATGTAGAAGAATAATACATACTAATCACTTTCAAGTAGTCTTGAACTCGGTCTACACTAGTGACTCAAAAAATACTGTAAAACTCACTTAATTCACACTACATAGTTCAATCAATGCTATCACTACAAGATCAATATAAACTAAATCAATTGGTTCACACTAAGTGGCTTGGTCAACACTTGATTCACATCACTATTACTACAAACTCAGTAAGCACTACACAACTTGGTTTGCACTGAGAAACTCAGTAATTTTATGAAGTTTGGTTTACATTGTTGATCACCATCATAGTAGAGACTACTCAATGCAAACTATATACTATTACTTGAAGTTGGTAGCAACTATAGAATTTGGTAAAGCCTAAAATTCTTGGTTAACACTATTAAGTATACAATAAGCTCGCTAGATACCATCTATCTAAACAAGTGTGTGTCACTAATAAAAAACTTGTCTATAATGTGAAAAATCTCCCCCTTTGGCCTTAGTGACAAAAACACTTAATCAATCAAAACTAATTTCCAAAAGTTTGAAACACAATCTTCATTTTGTGTCTTCAACTCAATAGCATACTCTAATTTTGATATTTTTCAAAATTTCTTTTATAAGAGATGTTTCTCTGAGTATCTATACATATGAATAAAATATGATGCTGCTCCCCCATACATTTATATACAATATATTTTATATCTTTTCACATCTTTTATACATCACATCTCTTCCTCTTTTACATGTGCCTTTCATGTTATACATTTTTCTCCATCTTTTTGTATACTACATCTTATATTATACTATCTACATTTTCTCCCCTTTTTTGACATTACTGCCAAAGGTGTATATTATAAACTATACAATAATGTCAAAATGTGACAAAAAAATAGAATGTACTTTTAGAATCAATGCCATTGTCTTGTCCCAATTTTCTTCCAATACCTTGCTTGTGTGCAATACAACGTGAACTTATGCTAATAGTACTATCATGTGGTTTGCAACAAAGAAGTTGTTATCATAGATGCATTTTTTAGCATGTTCAATATGTTTCTACAATGTATCCATGTTTAGGAAAATCATGCCCTATATATCTACCAATGTAGCTCTTATCCTAGCTTCTTCTCTTAGCAATTCTGCCTACATATCAGTTAAAAATCTAATTTCTGTATAGTGGGTAGAGCTATAACTCAGGTCAAGTTGCAACTACTATTCACTTGCATTTAGATCTTCATTAATCTTAGAAATTTCACCTTTTATTTCCTTGGTGAAAATTGAATTATCATAGAGTTTACCGAATAATGAAGTCACATTGTTGTAAGAGGTCTCCAATGAGCCTAGAATAGTAGACAAGTCTACTTGATGAATAGAAATCAACTATGCTATGAGCTCAAAACCTTTATTCTTGAAATTCTTCTCCAATCTCTGCAACAATTTCTCTCTTTTCCATTGATATCTTCATTGAATTTTTGGACTGCCTTTGCTAAATGAACCAAAATTGGTTGAGAAGTATCAACCTCTATGCCAAGTGCCTCTATCAGGAAGTTCTTAGCATCTTCAAGAACTTGAAATTATTTCTTTCTTTCTTCTTTAAGCTTGTGTTGCTTAGCTTTCTTCTAAAAGTAGCTCTCCAAATATATGCATTTGATTAGGATAAAGATTGGAGATGTCCCAATTTGGGATGACTATCTCCTCATCAAGATCAATTTCTTCTTCCTTCTCTTTGCCTTTACTCAAATTTTTTTTACTCGGTTGAGGCTTGGTCTCAACTATCCTTGTACTTATTAATTGCATACTAGGAATAGAAACAATGGTAGGAATGGTAGGACTGCCTAAAAAAGTAGATACTGCACTTAATGGAGAAATTGTTAGCTCAAAAAATAAATTTGACAACTGAGTGTCAATATACTTAACCAAGATCAAGAGTAAGTGCTGAGTAAGATGAAGTGCCAAGCTATATAAAGTGCCGAGTGTAACAAGTGCTAAGTGTTAACAAGTGCTAAGTGGTAACAAGTGTCGAGTGTCAACAAGTGCCGAGTGGTAACAAGTGCCAAGTGTAACAAGTGCCAGTGTTAATAGGTGCTAAGTGATATAGTTTTGTTTAGGTGCTGAGCTATTCAAGAAACAACATGTGTCGAGCATCAACAATGCCTCAGGAGCCGAGTAACACAAAATATCAACATAAAAGTTTGAAATTGCACAAACTATGATGCAAACTATTTTTGCAGTCGACATAAGGTAAAATTTGAGGGATTTAATGATGAGATTGAATCTTTTATTTTTCCCATGCAATCTACATGCAGCCAATAAGAAAAATGTTAAAGGCATGCAACCAATTAGTAAAAGACAAGTATTGAGTGGGAAATTGAGATTCAATATGGATTGTAGATCCAAATTTAACCCTAAGTCTTTGAAGTCTTTATAAGGAAGATGAAATTTCATTGTAAATATACATGAGTGGACATACAAGGGTGCACAAGGGAAAACTATTTTTAGAAGCAAGGGTTATCAGATCACAAAAGGATCAAGATCAGAGAAAGCAGAAAAGTGTCTGCATTCAACAATCAAGGATTGTAATTTATCAAGTTCATTATACCTAATACTTTCTAGCAATTGTATTAGAATGAAAATCCTATGGTGATAGGTTAGCTTAACAGCTATTTTGTAGATCCTTTGATTAGGTGATTAAAATCCTTTAACAGGGTGACACTTCATGTTAAGTGTTTGAAATCCTCTAACCAGGTCACTATTGACACAATGTAAAGCCTTTAGCAGGATATACCATCAAAAGTGGTTGAACAATATTGCTGTAGTAATTTTTGTGGGTATCATCCCCACCCCAGTTTTACCTTCTTATTCCTAGAGGGTTTCTAGGTTACCAAATTCTAGAGTTATGAGTTATTGATGCATGTGTTAAATTTCATATTTACTTGATGTATTTACATGCATGCAACTTACTTTCAATTAAAAGTTTTATTGTCTAAAATATGATACTTATGATTCACCCCCCCTCTCATAAGTACTCTTTCCATATTTGAATATTCCAACAATTGGTATCAGAGCTAATCCAGGTTCTCACAAAGAAAAGCCTATCAACTTGGAGGAAAAGATCTAAAGATGGAAGCTTTCAAACTTGGAAAGATCATTGAAAATCAGGTGATAGATATGCAACTTTCTCTACATAGCTTGGAGGAATTTAGAAACAAGTTGAAAAATTATTAAAAAAAAAGGAAGGATCTAGCCATAGCTGAAAATGATATACACTACAAAGAGATTGATACCACCAACATATTTTTCAATGGAGATACAAAAGAGTTTGATGCAGCAATAGTAGAATTAATGGAGAAAAAAAAAGTTCAAGCAGATGAGATAAGATCTCTCAAGATGGAACATGAGTCACAGGCCATAATGATATGTGAAATCATTGAACACAAGAAAAGAGTAGTTGAAGATAAAGTGATGATGGAAAATGACAAAAGAAATCTTGTAAATAGACTTGAAGAAAAATGTACTGAACTGACAAGGATCTCAAACATGCAGATGGATACACTTGCTCAAATGATGAACCTTCATCATTAACTCAATGTGAAAGATATTGAGATCTCTACTTTGAAGATGTAGAATGAAAAAATGCAGAATGAATTGAATAGAGAAAGAGAGGTGGCAGAGAATCTCAAAAAATCAAGTGAAGCCATCAAATATTTTGAGCAATTACTGAAGTCCCCAAGATCAACCCATGATACATAAGGACTTAGATACAATAGCACTGAAGTTGGAGAATCATCAAAGAGTGCAGAACAAAGAAGTGATAAAGGTAAAGATGTTAAACCTATATGTCATTTCTGTGGAAAGAAAGGACATACATCTAATGTATGTAGAAGCAAGAATGCCCATCAGCATGATAAACCCAAAAGCATAAATCATTGTCATAGATGCAAGAAGCAAGGTCATCAAGCATATGAATGTAGAACCAAAACTACTAAGACATCAAGATTTAATGGACATTGTTATAATTGCAAAAAGTATGGTCATAGATCTTTTGAATGTAGATCAAAGCCTATGTGGACATTAAATCAACCAGCAAAAACATCAAATCATGAATTTTGGGATTACAACACCAGGTACAGCTGTCACTATTGTCAAGAATATGGGCATATACCATAGAACTACATAAGAACACATTTTATAGGGAACTACAAAAGATGGTTGAGTCAAACTACATGTTTTAGTTGTTTAAAAACTAGCCATGTTAGCAAGAATTGCCCAACAAGGTCAAAGGCATCAAGTTTTGAGTTCAGAAATGGAAAGGCAAAGATAGATGTTGGACATATTAGAAGTGAAATGAATAAGACATGGAAGAAGAAAGATGAGTATAACACATCAAGTGCAGAGATCACTTCACCTAATAAGTCAAGTGATCATACTTCATCAAATTAAGAAAGAATAATTGTGTGGGATTGATAAACCAAGTCATATTATACATCAGTCCCAAGAAATAGAAGAACTGCAAAGAAGAAATCAACATAAGAAAAGATGCCAAGTCAAAAATGAGAACTTTGCAAGATCTGTCAAAGTTGTCTTCAGGAGCTGAGTTGCTAATAGCGATCGAGTTGATAGTTGATGTTGAGTTGTAAAATATCAATAGGAGTGAAGCAAAGTGAAACACAAAGGGAGCCGAGTAATGTTGAAACCTTTCAAGTGCTGAGTAGACAATTGGCAGCGCACTAAGCATTAATTACTCTATTTTGAAGAGTACATAAATCTGATTTTCGATCATTTTCCCACCATTCAAACGAGAAGCAAAGCTGAGAAGAGCAGAGAAGATCAAGATCAGCTCAGAAGCCATTTGTGAAGATTTCAGCAATGATTCAGGACAAGTTTCATCGATTTGAGGTATTTTACTTAAGTGTTGAGCTACGTAGAACTTATAAACTCATTTAAATCGTAAACCCTAGTTTGGAAAACAATGGCATCTGGGTCAGGAACCACTAAGGGTAGAGAGAGTCATGAGATACAATTGGTTAGCAATGAAGTTAAACAACCTAAATTTAAGCCCATTCCAGAAGTAGCATACAAAAATGATCCTGCAGGTGCATTATCAGTTATTTTGAATAAAGTTGTTATGGTCAAAGATGTTCGCAGATGTTATAAGTGCAAAATTGGAGCCATGGGAGATTTAGAAATCTATAATGCATATGATAAACTATGTGAGAACAAAAGACTGAAAGATGAGTTCTCAATAATAGAAAGAAAAGGATTAACCAAAAGCTTAGCATTTCTGATTGTTTTCAAAACTGAATGGGTACGGATAGTTCTGAGCCGAATACACGATGGAGCTTTTTGGTTAGAGTTAGGGCTAGTAAAATTAACTAAGAAAACTATTCATAGGGTTACTGGTATTCCAACCCTAGATCGGCCAACGACCCTGTGAAGTGAAAAAAGGGAAGTAATAGAGAAAAATACAAGTGCTAAATGGAACAATAGAGGAATGACTATCAACACAGTCATAGATCCCCTACTAGATTTTGCTGTGAGAATCATTTCACATAAATTCTATCAATCAAGTAGGTTAAATAGTGTACCTTGTATAGCAGTTGATGTTGCATACAAGATAATAAAAAAGGATTACACTTATGATCTAGCAGAGCTCATGTTTCAACAGATTAATGAAAATTTGGGAGCTATAAGGAAGATCAAGGGAGCTCAATGCAAATTTGGATCAGTTTTGATGTGTATGTTTTTCTATTTGATGAAAAAATTCCCTTCTATGGGCAAGATAAGATGGAATCCAGACAAAACAATTGATGAATAAATCAATGGATACATTGAATAGATGGGTGAAAATTGTGATGCCCAAATGACTAGTTACTTTGAGGACTTCAAAAAGTCCATGAAACAAAGAATGAGGATTCCAGTCTCATTGACTGAGAAATATGAAAAGGACATTTTTTTTCTTGTAGATATAGATTATACCTACATACAAGCAGTTATACCTAGAGTAAGATGGCTTAGGCCACTAGGTTATGAACTTGATATTGATCAAGCTTCTACAGCAATAATAGCCCTACTTGCAGAGGAAGCTGATAAAAATGCAAAAACTTTTGGAACCTATGATGTTGTCAAATCAAGGGTGATAATAGATTTGAAGATTGCTTCTACAATAAAGAAGAAAGAGAAAATGGTGAGACAAATCAAGAGAAAATTTGGCGTTGAAGAAGAAGAAACAGCAGAAGAGGAAGGAGAAGACATTGAAGAAGAGGGAGATAAACTTCAAGGTCTGACTCAAGGCTTAGGAGAAGATAAAGAGGAAAGTGCTGAGGAAGAAGAGGCCGAGGAAGCACCAGTTAAAAGAAAGGCCACAACTCCTCCTGCTCCTCAATCCAAGGGGAAGAAAGTAGCTGCTCCTGCACCAAAGAGACCTACCACAAGGGCTGCAGCACAAAAAGCACAAGAGGAGGCAAAAGGAAAGAAGAAAGACTCAAAGAAGACTACTACCGAGTCAAAGAAAAGAAAATTTATTCCCCAGCCTGAAACAGATGAGGATAAGACAGAATCAGAGGACAATAGTCAATTTCAAGTGGTAAGAAACAAACCCCAAACTGCTGTTGATAAATTATGTTCCAAAATTAGGAATGATGATTTGAAACGTTTAAAGAACCTAAATTTTTCTAAGCTCATCAAAGAAGAGAAAAATAAATTAGAGGAATCTGTGTATGCTATGATGGCTGAATATAAGCACACACCTCTAGAATTAGATGAATCTATGCCAAAAGAATTGTATAAAATTGTAGAGGATAAATGACATTTTTGTTTACAAATGGAAAAAGAGATAAGGGAGTCAAAATTAGCCAAATTGTTGCTTGATTTGACTAAAGATCAAGTAAAAAAATGTAGTAAAAAGGCATAATAATAGATTCACTCCCAAGTATAGAGCATTCAACATATTGCAGAATAAAATTGAAGAGGTAGTTACTAAATCCACAAGATTGTGGAAAATAGTTTACAAGAAAATAGAAGATGTATATAATGAAGAATATAAGGCCTCTGCAAGTGCCAAGACAAGGGAAAAGAAGATGTCAGGAACCAAAGAAAAAGAGAAGGAACAAGTGGAGAAGAAGAGTAAAGAAGAAAAGGAAGAAAAAGCACATACAGAGGAGAAAGAGGAAGAGAAAGATATAGCTGAGCCACAAGATCAAAGTATGCAAGATACACAGGTATCTCCTCCTAGTCCTCCTCATGCCACCATCACACCTGCAGATATTATAAAAATAAAAGATGTTACAAACACTTCAAATCCAAACATCAATCCATTAATTGCAGAGGATTTAGAAATCCTTTACCAATCATCACTAGTAGAAAAATTAAGTTCAAATCCTGTATTGGTCAGTGTTGATGAATTACAGAATCCAAAAGTTAAAATAGAGATAGTCAAGGTAAAAGTACAAGTGCCACCTTTGACCATACAAACTACTGGTATTCTACTTCTTCCACCACCACCTCCACCAAGTGTAGTCACTTATACACTTCAAATGCCGAGTACAGCAATAGGGGAAATAAATGAAACATCTGAACAACCAACAAGTTCAACCCCACTGAGCAATCATAAAAGGGATACTCAAGCTGAAGAAAAAGATGAGACAAAGAAGAAGGAGGAGATAGAAATACAAACACTAGTTGCATTACCAAAATTTGGTACTCTAAAATAGAATCTTCAGTAGCCGAGCACAGATGGGTTACAGCTACAAATCAGGACACGAGGCTCAAGCTCATCAAAGGTAGTCAAGAAACTTCACTATGGAGTTCCTGAGCTTGATGAAGAAATAAGGATCCCATATTATGAATCTAGCACTCTTACTGAAGAAAAGATCAATGAAATTCATAGTGCATTGGACGAAAGAAGGAGACAAGAAGCACTAAGAAAAGAACACAAGCATAAGCTTACCTTGAATGAAATCAAAGACATATTCATAGAAGCTTTTTGCTTACAGTCTCCAAATGAGTCAAGACAAATTATAGAGAAACTATCTGATATAGTTGACCAAGTGACTAATGAAGACTAGGAAACAAATGCCAAATTGCTTGAATGGTCAGAAAGGAAGTTCCAAGGTAAGGTAAATAGTAAAATATCCGGTGATGTAGCACTGTCACAAGATAAACTAGAAAGAAAATCAAAATAGTTAAAACTATACTAGGAAACATCTTTTTCCTCGTACAACAAGTTGTGTGATTTTTCCACATTCACATAGGACACCAGCCAGAAAATACTGAGCTTGGAAAACAATCTGAAGATTTCCAGCATGCAACTCCCCACAAATATAGCTTAGAGTGAGAAGCATTTTGCCCAATCGCTTCACACACAAAGAGACTTAGCTGTCTTAGCAATAGAGGAGGCAACCAAGAAAGCTAAATTGATGCAAATTCAATCATCAATAACTCCTCATTTGGAACTACTTCACACGGAGTAGATAAATGCAGAGACAATCCTCAAGAAAGACCCCAATCTTTCTTCATCTGATGGACTTGTACACATAGTAGCAGAGATTTCCATCCAGCATAAGACTTTGGATGTCACATTAGCAAATTGGGATGCAGCTCTGAAGGTACTCCTTGAAGTAATTAGTACATTTTTGGCCAAGTATGGCATTTCCTTGTAACACCCTTGACATAAGTGTCAAAAAGGGGGATAATAAGTATGGGGAAGTGATAAGAAGTGATTAAGTATGGGGGAGTTAAGTACAGAATATATGAAATGATAAGTATGATAAAAGGGGGAGATAGAAAATTTTGAGATAGCAAATTTTGAGAGAGAAAATTTTGAGATAGCAAATTTTGAATAGGATAGAACTCACTAAGTGTACATACAGGATCAATTAATAAGGAGTCACAAGGATCTTAGTTAAGTCTTTTTGCCACTCATGTCAAAGGGGGAGATTGTTAGCTTAAAGAATAAATTTGACAACTGAGTGTCAATACACTTAACCAAGATCAAGAGTAAGTGCCAAGTAAGATGAAGTGCTGAGCTATATCAAGTGCTGAGTAATAGTAGGTGCCGAGTGTAACAAGTGCCGAGTGTTAACAAGTGCCAAGTGGTAACAAGTGTCGAGTGTCAATAAGTGTCGAGTGGTAACAAGTGTCGAGTGTAACAAGTGCCGAGTGTAACAAGTGTTGAGTGTTAATAGGTGCCGAGTTATACAATTTTGTTTAGGTTCCAAGCTATCCAGGAAACAACATGTGTCGAGCATCAGCAATGCTTTAGGAGCCGAGTAACACAGAATATTAGCATAAAAGTTTGAAATTGCACAAACTATGATGCAAACAGTTTTTGCAGCCAACATAAGGTAAACTTCGAGGGATTTAATGATGAGATCGAATCTTTTATTTTTCCCATGCAATCTACATGCAACCAATAAGAAAAATGATAAAGGCATGCAACCAATCAGTAAAAGACAAGTATTGAGTGGGAAATTGAGATTCAATATGGATCGTAGATCCAAATTTAACCCTAAGTATTTGAAGTCTTTATAAGGAAGATGAAATTTCATTGTAAATATACATGAGTGAACATACAAGGGTGCACAAGGGAAAACTATTTTCAGAAGCAAGGATTATCAGATCACAAAAGGATCAAGATTAGAGAAAGCAGAAATGGTGCTTGCATTCAGCAATCAAGGATTGTAATTTATCAGGTTCATTATATCTAATACTTTGTAGCAATTGTATTAGAATGAAAATCCTATGGTGATAGGTTAGCTTAATAGCTATTTTGTAGATCCTTTGATTAGGTGATTAAAATACTTTAACAGAGTGATACTTTATGTTAAGTGTTTGAAATCCTCTAGCCAGGTCACTATTGACACAGTGTAAAGTCTTTAACAAGGCAAGCCTTTAACAGGGCAGACCATCAGAAGTGGTTGAACAATATTGCTGCAGTAATTTTTGTGGGTATCATCCCCACCCCAGTTTTACCTTCTTATTCCTGGAGGGTTTCTGGGTTACCAAATTCTAGTGTCATGAGTTGTTGATGCATGTGTTAAATTTCATATTTACTTGATGTATTTACATGCATGCAACTTACTTTCAGTTAAAAGTTTTATTGTCTAAAATATGATACTTATGATTCACCCCCCCTCTCATAAGTACTCTTTCCATATTTGAATTTTCCAACAAAAATACCTTATGTAACCAAAATTGATGGTGGAGGAAGTACTGACTACTTAGTAGATGAAGTGCTTGCCACTTTTGTCAATGAATTATTGAACTGAATAGGTGCAAAAATTAATTGAGTGCTTGTACTTCTAGTGTTTGACATAATCAACTCTACTATAGCTTTCTCTATGCTTGATGTTTTCAATGCTTCACTTGGACAATGAGGAGGTGATGCTATGATCACTGCTACAATTTTCTCTAGGTCAATCTCCTCAATGCTTTGAACTTCAAGTAGATCTTCCTCGATAGCTTCCTATTCCTATTCTAGTTCCTCATCATCTATGTTGTCATAATGTGTTACTTCTTCATCATTAATTTCCTCATCTTTGTCATGTTCATCATCATCTTCCTTGTCAATGACATTAACAAAAAAATCACTTTGCTTGTGAAGATTGTAAATGTTCTTCCATGTGTTGGTGGCATTCTTTACCACATGTTCAATTTCATTCATCAACATTAGACAAGTTCCAAACTTCAAGGTAAGCTTTTCTTCATTATTCTTTAAGGATTCTTTTACTTCCTTATCATTCAAGATCAACATCAGTTGCCTTAGGGCCTACTCTATATATTTTAATAGTTTTCCTTCCATGCTCCCATCTTGGCTTTATCTTTCCCATTAACTCACTTGGAATCTACTGAGTGAGTTCATCTGGAGAATATTTCCATTTTCCCAATTTAGACATGACCATGTTTTCAACTTTCTTCTTCTCCTCTACAATCCTAGTTTCATACCTTAATACTTTGAAGGTTGTTATGTTGGCTCCTAAATCTATTTCTTTCAATCTTTCCTAAAAGGTGAGTGGAGGATTCTTTAAAATTATATCCTTAGCTTCTTCAACCATCTTCAATTTCTTTCTGGTTTTCCTCATGAATATTGTAGTAGATGGTTTACCAAGTTTGGTTATAATAATCTTACCTTTCTTCTTTACTAGCTCTTCTTCCTCTACCTTTTCTTCATCTTCTACTTTATCTTCCTCAATATCATCACCTTTTCATTTAGTCAATAGAAGAGTAGAGCTAAATTGTTTCAATTTTGCTATCCTCTTCTTCCCTTTGTTGACCACCTAAGGGATTTTTATTTCAAGTTCTATTCTTTCTTTTTCTTCATCATAAGTGCCAAAGTATGTAGCTTTTGGATCAAAAATCTCATTTAACAGATTTCATCAATATTAACCTCATAATCTAGAGGCTTAATCCATACAATTCTTGGTCTAACTATTTATATACACACTTTATCACAATCAACCATGAAACAAATATCATCTTTTTATTTATCAACAAGTTTCTTAGGTATCTTAAATCTATTATTCATTTTGTCCTTAAATGCATCAAAGTAGTTATCCATAATACTAACATAGTTTTCTCCCATTTCTAATATATATTCATTAATTTGGTAAAGAACAGGTACATCCTTCCTCCATATGAATGTACCTTTGGATGGAAAGAACTTTTGAACATAAAAAAATAGACAAGAGTGAACCAAAATTACAAGGATTGTTCTTTGAAGTTCTTATGCTCTCCATATTTTTGTTGAACTAATTCAACATCAACTTGGCAAGGTCAAGTGACATATTATTCTTGACCACTTTGTATATGAGATCCACAACTTCACATGATACACTGTTGAGTCTACTTGATCTATATAACTTATGTGCAATGATAGGTATGCCAAACTTCATTTCCATATCCATAACATAGCTAATTTTCATTTCCCTTCCATCCTACTTGGCTAGAGTTTTCTTTTCTAGCTCAATTAGACTTAGGGTTTTTGTCATCTTAACCTTTTTAAGCTTTGGGAGACTTGTGATCCTATGAATCATTTTCTTCATTATCATAATAGGTTTCTCCAACAACAATTGACCATTATGTACACGGCTAAGAATGAATCTCATCCATTTAATTTGAAATTCTTGTGGCATGTGAGGAATGTGAGTCAAACCTTTTTCTTCAAGGTGTTGATGCTCTAGTTTTAACATGCCATTCACACATAGCTTCTCCAAGGTTTCATCCATTTCTAGGGTTCCAATATTTTGAATAGCACATTGAAAATGTGAATGAATATCATTAATCAACAATACCTTGGATGGAATTTGAGATTGTCCTCCGCTTGGATCTAGGGTTTTCACAATAGTCAAACTCAACTTGAAGTTTGGTGCCTTCTATTTATTGCCTCAAACTCACATATATGACCTTTTCTTAGCCTTTTTGCTAAAGGATACCATTTTCTTGGCAAGGTTTGTAAAGATATGAAAAAAATTGGATAGCAATTTCCACAAATCATTTGGATGCTTCAAAAATCACTCTACACAAATAGCTTTGGAAAATTTGTGGTGGCAAATGAATTTGATTTTGTCTTTTTATCAAATTTTTCCTTTCAACCACCATAAATTCCTAGTACAATAGCTTGGTAGATGATAGTCTATCTTCCACTCAGCCTATATTGAATGCTTAGTAGAAACATCCATGACTCAATTTCCACACAATAATGAGCTACTCCTAACCTTGCTCAATAGGGTCTCACAATTCGACCTCACTCACTAAGGTCTACAACCCAACCTCACTTGACAATGATTGGAATCTTCTTGAATACTCTATGATCCCTTTAGATCTTGAATGCTAATAAGGATCTTTCATTCTGCTAACTAGAATTGATGTAAGATGTCTTCTTTAGAATCCTAGTTCCATTTTTCCTTGTGAGAGATTAAGTAGAAATAATTGAGTCACCCAATTCTCGAGTGACATTTTCTTCATTGCTTGGACTTAGATTTTTAGAAGATTATAGAATCTATTCTTGTCTCATCTACTTTTTAATGTTATCAACCTTGGATTTCTTTTCACCTTCAATACTTCCAGTATTCATACATTTCTTGGCAAGATGACCAAGTTCTATTAAAATAAAACATATTTTGGTGGAATCTCTTATCCTCATGTAATTCTTTACACAATTCATTCCAATGTATCTAAATTCTCCATAGTAATGACATTTGCACAAAGTTTTATAGTCCCAACCAAATATAGCTTTTCCAATCTATTTTGTTGGGTTCAATATCTTAGTTTTGTATTCATAAGATTTGTGTCCATGCTTCTTGCATTTGTGACATTTTCCTTCAAATTTAACTTATCAGGTCTAAATACCTCCATAGCTTATGATCTTTTCTCAAGCCATTAAACTTATTTCCTAAGAACCACAAAGCACTGACACCAATTTTTGGAAATATATATGATAAGCTAAGTTACTAAGAGGTAGGAGTGAATCAATAATGAATAAAACTTAATCCTTTATTACCAATTAATCCTTCCTGTGTGTATTGAGCTAATTGCATGCATGAAAAATTGAAAGCATCAAAAAATTCATAATAGTTTTGACACACAATATGGTGACCTAGAAACCTTCCAAATAGAAAGTAAAATTAGGGCGGGGATGATACCCACAAGCTTTAGTACTATAGTATAAAGTTGGCATGTTAAGGCTTACAATGATCACTTCTGATGATCTGCCCTATTAGGAGAAATAAGGACTAATAGGTCCACCTTGCAAAAGGATTTATGAATATACATTGAAGTATGCACTCAGTAAAGAGATTTACAAAAGACTGTTAAGTCTACCTTGTGAAAGGATTTAACTAATCCACCTATTAGGATGAAATAGTGGTTGATCTTTGATCTATAACTTGGTTTGCTAAGTAAGATTCCTTTGAGTGTAATGATCACCTTACTATGATAGATAAACCTTTGCTACTCCTTATGCTATTGTAGCCTTTGTACTTCACACTTTTTCTCTCCTTTTCTTATTACATTACTTCCATAATATATTTTTGATGTGATACAATACATTACATGTATACCAATCTAAATTACAAAAAAACAAATTTGGCTACAATACAACTTTATGCAAAATATACAAAGTCATCCCAACTATATGAATTTGGGTTCTGAAGACTAGCTTGGCGAGGTTCTAATACTTGACATATATTATCAATGCTCAATATTGTCATGCACTCAATAGATGTAGAAGCTTGGTTCATAATAGTCACTTCCAAATAGTCTCGAACTCTATCTATACTAGTGACTTGGTGAGTACTGCAAAGCTTGACATATAAACTAAATCACTTGATTCACACTGCATAGCTCAGTCAATTCTATCACTACAGGATCGATATAGACTAAATCACTTGGTTCACACTGAGTGGCTCAATCAACACTAGATTCACATCACTATAATTACTAACTTGATAAGCACTACACAACTTGGTTTGCACTAAGAGACTTGGTAAACCTTATGAAGCTTGGTTTACACTGCTAACCACTATCATGGTAGAGATTGCTCGATGAAAATTGAGTACTATTCCTTGAATTTGGTAGTAAATGTAGTAACTTGGTAAAGCCTAAAATGCTTGTTTAACAATGATAACTATACAATAAGCTTGGTAGATACTATCTATTTGAATAAGTGTGTGTCACTAATTAAAAACTTGATTGTAATGTCAACAGAATTAGTATTCTACTTTCTCCCACAACTGAATATTTTTAATTAATTTATAACCTAAAAATGAAAGTAAACCAGCAATGCTAAATAGTAAATAAATCCATACATAAAGAGAGCCCATAACACCATATTTTGTTAACTAGGGAAATCCTAGCCAAGGGAAAACCCCAATGGGCATAGCACCAACAAAATGATCCACTAAAAAAAAGAATCATATTAAGGATATTGACCCTATTAGGAGTCTATGAAGTACATATAATATCTCAATCCTTGTTAGAGGACTAGGCCCTATTAAAGGCATCAACCCTAATAGGAGTTGCTTCAACCCTGTTAGGAGTTGTTATTATAAATTTAAAAAAAATGCAAGAAAATCTCACTGCAAAAACATGCAATTATACAATATAGTTCCTTTATACACAAGAAATAGATACAAAAACCTCTCTACTACTAACTGTTATACTTAGCACATCTCTAATCTTACATCAAAATTTTCATCACATAACATTCATATAAGTTTATGTATCACATGAATAGTTCACAACACCATACATAACTTCACAAGTTATAATCTTCCTTTATATCTTATATTTTAACAAATATATGTCTTTTTGGCCTTCAAGATCTCACACACTTGGCATATTATAAAAATAACTCTTGATAGCATAGGTTTAACATCTAGGATATCATCCTTCATTAGTTAAGCAATTATTTTGTATGCAAAATAATTCCTTAACCTTTAAATTACCTTTTACTACTAAGCTTCGTTCTTCTATGTACACTACCTTGATTGATAAAGCTAATATATTTGATATCATAGTATCTGCACTATACTAAACACTTAGCCATTCCATTAAGACACTTTTTACTATCTCTTCTTAATTGGGCATGTGCCAAATATCTCTATAGACTATGCATTACAAAAACTATTTCTATACTACTAGTTAAACTGTGAAACACTTAGACAATTTTCTATGACTAACTATGAGATCTTTATCTATTCATTATGCCTTCTCATCCTAAGATATATGTTTCCATAAATGAAAAACCTGACTCATCCTACTTAGCCTTATTGCCAATAGTATGATCTTTCAATGTCCCTAATAAGGCTCAATGATAAAAACTAGGACCTACCTATATAACACATATAATTTCAGCTTTGCATACTAGCTTGCATTTTAGGTTCATTTTAGCTTAGTTTTGTATTTGGCTATTGAGAGATTCTTCTTATCTTTTATGGATGTGTTGGATAATTGTATTTACCTTGTGCTTCTTTTTTCTCCTCTTTCTTTCTCTTCTTAGGATTATTAACTTAATGTTTCTTTCATTCTTGTCATCAGAAGGAGTTAATTTTATCATCACCTATAATCTATTCAAGTGCTAATTTTTGAAATCATGATTCTATATCATCACATAGAGCTAAGAATATGAGAGAGAAATATTCATATATACATGAGCATAAACATGAATATGAGTATACATATAAATATCACATGAGAACATAGAAATAAGTGCCAAAAAGACATATATATGATGCAACAATGATGCACAATGCAAAAATGATGCATAATACTCATAAATTCCACAAATATACAATGCCATAATCCAAATAGAAAAATCTCATATATATAATGGTGAAATATCAAGTATACATTGACCTGAGTAGACAATTTGGATAAGTGTCTCTCAAAATGATACATCAAAACTCTCATAAGGACATCAAGCCTATACTAAACCTAGACCCTAGGACTAACTCCCTTCCTTGTCGGTTGCATGTGACTAAGGAGAGGCTACTTGTGTCCCATCTAGTGGTTGTTTGGCTCCCTTTGATCTCCCTACTTTTTCTATGAAGAGAGACATCTACTTATCTTCTCACACCACAACTATATACATACCCTAGTAGTATGTTTCCCTATCTCCTTGTCACATTGCCTCTCATTTGGAATCTACTAAATCCTCTTAGAGGGCCCACTCTTGACTATTTTCCTATGCTCTTACATCTAGAAATTGTTGATCTCTCATATCTATAGTGTTCCTCATCTATTGGATCTCTACCTCTAGAGGCCTAATGCACTACTCTCATAGATCCTCTCTCGTACCTACCATAGATTTCTTTTGTATTTTCTCCCTATCACTTTCTCACTCTACATGAGGCCATGTAACTAGTCTCTCCTCCTCCTCTACTCAAACTCTACTTGAGATACCCCTATATATGTTTTTACTAAGAGATAATCCCAATCCTTTCATTGTAAATATTGTGTCTCTTATAGACACCCTATGTAGTCTAATATGGGTAGCCAATATTATCCTCCTCCTCTCACACTTGAGCATTATTGGTGGTCTCCATTGAGATTCTTCCTTTTTTTAAACTACCTTCACATGTGTCTAATCACAAATTTCTCCATTATTTCAGCATATCTTCCCACCAGAGGCCTTCTATAAAACATATACTCAAGCTCATCATGTGCCTCAATCCATCTCTCACAACTCACATACATCCTTCACTTAAATGTAGCCAACTCATCAAACATGCCCTTGTAATAGGTCAAATCCACACTACAAGGTTGTATGATAAACCTTGATTACCCACATAGACACACACATACACACACATCTCTCTATGTGTTGTATGGGTATCCCCTCTCTCTTGACTAAATCTTGGGATGTATCACTATAAGGTAGTCTCATGCCCACACCTATGCTAGAATGGTTTGGAGCTCATGATACACATATTCTATGATGATTGGTTCCTATGCCATCTATTGTGGCCTTCCCACTAAACCCACCACTAATATTCCAAATACATATAGTAATCCCTTATGGCTCTGATTCATGTTCAATGTATGGATGATTAGAGAGCACACTATATACACTACCAAATCTTGAATTCCACAATCTACAATCAAATGCACCCATACAATGTGCCTTTCCAAGATGGTAACATCCTATAATACCTCTTTTAATGCAACTCTACCCACTACTAGGGTCTTACCATAATACACCTATGACACACAATCTCATAGCAACACTTATATCAAAAGAGATGGCATAAAGTTAACTAGTAGACATGCTCATAATTGGGTATCCATAATATGATACTCACAAGATGTGATACACATCCTCTAGTGTAACCATGGCCTTTCAAGTGGGTAGATGGAAGGTGTTATGCTCACTATCCCACCTTTATTCTAGCATTGTCAAGTGGGCATTTTTTGGTCAGATATTGGGCAACTTTAATAGCCATCCAAATCCCATGGTCTCCAACCTCCCTATGTCCATTTCATCTAGCAAGGGCACTAGTATAAAACCAACCACCTAGGTTCCCTAAAGTTGAGAGCTTGAAACACCTCCTACATAGTCAAAAAATACAAACATGTCAACAATAGTCACATGAAAATCAAAATGAAACTTAGTTCATCATAACTTAGCTACTAGAGCAAGAAACTAAGATGTAACAATGATGCACAATGCAAAAATTGCATAATACTCATAAAGTGGTCAAACAAGTATCTTGCAATACTTTCTTCCATACTTGTGCAATATTTTCTTCCCATGAAACACTTAGCATGGTATCATATGATTGATTGGTGGGTCCAATGCAATATAATTCAAAATAGGGGTGTGATACAATCTAGTTGCCAGAAGTATTGTACAATAGTTTGCATGATAGTGGTGTTATACTACATAAAGTATTTTATGATATTTTTCCAAAACCTACCAAAAACCCTAGATAAAATTCTATATGCTCAAAAATATACTAAGATAATGAGTACTTACTGATGGACCATACTATGAAAGCTAGTTGTGCAACTACATGTGCTCAAATCAATATCTAGCGATCATAACTCCTATGTGGACCATAACTCTCTCTCTCTCTCTCTCTCTCTCTCTCTCTCTCTCTCTCTCTCTCTCTCTCTCTCTCTCTCTCTCTCTCTCTCTACTCTAAAGGTCTCAAAAAATCAAATAGAAAGATGATTTGAAAGTGGCCCCTTCGGCTCCATACATAACCTTTTGACCCTATTTTGACCTACTTTTTGAACTCCTTAGATTTGCAATATTTTTTTACCCCTAGCTGATTTCAATGTCTTGGATCCATTTCAAGATCAAAATTTTGATTCAAGTTCATCTTGATGGTCAAAATTGCATTTTAAAATTCTTCCTTCTTCTATGTAGTTAACTAACCTTTTAAGATTGAATCTTGCTGGGAAATTCTTCATTTCTTACTTTTCTTCATCATTTCTACTCTCCTCACCACTCTTCTCTTTCATTCCATTTAATTTTATTTCACCGTTATTGTTTCTTTGACCTAATTCTAATACTTTATTCTTCTTGATCAAATTATTCAAAATGGGGCATATCTTCATTCCTTGGTAGTCATTCTCTTGGCCTTAATCACTTATTTGTCATCATGGACTTTGCTTTATCTCACTTCGATCATATCCAACTCATTTTTGAATCTCCTCTATTTCATTTTGATTTTGATCCCAAATGAGTAAGAATATTTTATCATTTCTATAAAAAAAACATTCTACTATGACCATCTATTGGCTCTTTCCACTAGCTTTGACTACTTGGTTTGACATATTAGTGCTCATCTTGGGCATTGGTATTGTCTATTTCTTCTTCCTAATGGTAAATTTTATTGTTAATAGGTTGTGCGTTTGTGATGTTCTATCTCTCTACACATTGTTCTTAAAAGTCAATTGCTATCACTTTCTTGTCTTATTCATTCTTTAACATAATGTGTTCCAAGATTGATCATACATTAGTCAAAGATAAATAAATGTATTCACCCAAAAATGGTCATGTAGACTATTAGTCCCCTTTCTAGCATTTTGGTTGAATTTATCGATTTCTTATTCTTGATCAATTCATCATTTTTTATTCATTTGATTATAATTAATGGTTTTACCACCTTATCCTAAGTATCATATTTATTTAAAAGAACATTCTCCATTTTATTTAAATAAAAAACCACTTCTTACTTTTCCTAAGTATGCACACATAAATCATTATTCCTATTTTAAAAATAAAATAAAAACATTTTTGTCCCACATGAGGGGCACACTTTCCAAGGGGGGTGGAATCTTATTTGTTCTCCACACATCTCTCACCTTTTAAATTCCACTACTGATCTTGATTGGGTGAGATGCTTGTGCACATGGATCAACCAAGATACATTGTCTACCCTTGGAGAACTTGTATTCACATAATTTCATCTCATACACTTGCATCATGGATTACATGCATGTAGCTTAGTTTTCTTTATGTTTTATAATATCTCACCAAGTCTAAATAGGAGGATTTTTTTGATATCTTAACTAATTTCTCAAACTAATATCTCATCTTGCTAGATTTAGTTTGAATATTTCATATCACTCTAGTGTAGCTTGCACTTGCATTGCATTGGACAACAGTTCTTGGATGCCATCATTCTTGCTTCCATCTTTAAATCTTTTGTTCTATCACACACCTTGCAAAGGATGCATAAGCTATTAGAATATTTAGTCCATCAATATAACTAAGAGCGAGGTGGGGGTAAATTAGTTATCAAACTATTATCATAATTATGAAACTTATTAAATCTTAACCATATGATAAATATAATTAGAAACCACAACATTGTACTCATGCACAATAACACTAGATATGTTAACTAGGGAAACCCTTTATCAAATGGAAAACCCTGGTGGAGATGGTACCCACAAGATGATGTACTAATATAAAAGTTCCTTGTTAGAAGATGGACCCTATGAGGAGTCTATGAAATACATTCAGTGCATATCAATCCTTATTAGGAGACTTTGAATCCCTATTAGGAGATTCCAACCTTGTTAGGATTTTTGCCAACCCTATTAGGATTTGTGGAAGACAGATGGACCCACTGCCCAATCAGCTTTAGGGTAAGACCAATGATCCCACTGTGCAAATTATTTTTGTATTGTTCCTTTCAAAATAATAGAAATGAATTTTACTTCCTTCCTCTATCTCTATTATATCAATCAGACCTCTACTCCCTCTATTCTTGTAACCAGATCACAAATCTCACATCTAATAATCCCTGGGATCACTTACGTGCATTCACGAAACACTCTACTCCTTTCCACATTATGCAAATGGTGCTCCATAACATACATCTTATGAATAAGAAAAACTTCTTTCTTTTATACCATATCTTCAAAATAATTCCTTCAGTTAGCCTTGAGGCTTTTCAAATTAATTATAATAAGATAATTAATTAATTTATAATTATAATTTCATTGATGGCTCACAATCTATAAAACTTCTCACACATGTGATACTAGGAATTGCACACATGCTAAAATCACCATCATATTGAATTCTATCACATCCTAACCATGGATCTCATCATTATATCTCAACTAACATATATAATTCAAACATAAAAAATTGCTAAACAATCACTTTGTTTCTACATTTCTCTTGGTAAATAAGATATATCTTTTGTACATCTTTGACTTACATCATGCACACTAAACCACATCATCAGGACACAATGTAGAATATGTCCATAACCACTCATCACCATACAAGAAAGGTCTTGTCTATACAACCAAGATATTTGTCTGCTATTTTACTAGTTTTCATAGACTTATTGCTATATTGTCATCAATGACAAAAATAGTGATGAATGCAACATGTTAATATTCTCCAACACTTAGGATACTCCAACAAAGTAGTATCATTGGGATTCATTCTAATAATATCCCCCTTTGGCATTGATGACAAGATAGATGAAAAAAATCCAGGTTCCAAGAATACCAAATAGGACTTTGTTGTTGTTTTTGTTGTTCTCATCTTTTCTACGATCAACAACAATTGTCCACAATAAAAATCTCTCTATACCTTACAAATTTTCTTTCTATATATCTCCCCCATAGAGATATTCATTCTTCTTACTTACATGAATCTTTCTAAATCTCCCTAATAAAGTAGAGATTTCCATGAACACTTCTCCCCATAGAAATTTTAGGAGATGTTTTTCATGCATACTTCTCCCCCATTAACATTAATGACAAAAACCTCATTATATCAATTTACTACTCCAAGTCTTCAACAAGCTCAAGTGTCCAAAGAAATTTTTCAATGCCAAATATTATGAGTCTTTAATGACTCATCTAATCATAGATACTCCCCAATACCAAAAGCATCAACATTTAGTCTAGTCTAATAATAGTGTTCTATACCATTGGGCTGATGCAATATCTACATCATGCACTCTGAAGTAGGTAGGGCCATAACCCCAAGCATACCTCTCAAGTACTCAAGTGTATCTTTAGGAAAAGGTTTTGTAAGTATATCCATGATTTTATCTTTAGTACTCGCATACTCTAATTTGATCTCCTTTTCTATTACCTTTTCTCTAAAAACATGATATTTAATAGATATGTGATTACTCTTAGAATGGAATACATGATTCTTGGACATACTCATTGTAATTGTGTTATTAGAGTATATGATAATAGGTTTTGCAAACTCAATCCCAATATCTTTCAACATTTTTTTCATCCACATAACCTAATTACAATTATTTGCTACTGCAACATACTCTACCTCAATTGTACTCTCTGAAATACAATTGCGTTTCTTTCTTAGACAAGAAACAAATCTTCCTCCAAGAAATAATTCTCCACCATTAGTTATATTTCTATCATCCATACTACCTACACAATTCACATCATATAGGCACATAAAGTGAAATCACTTGATCTATCATACCATACCCCATAGATAGAATTCCCTATAGATATCTAAATATCTTCTTTACTATTGCATAATGATACTCCTTAGGATCAGCTTGAAATCTAGCTACAATCCCAAGTACATTTTCTATATCTAGTCTAGTCTAAGTAAGATATTGCAATCCTCCAATCATGGATCTATATTTCTTTTGTTCAACTATAGATGTCTCATCTTTTCTAGACAACTTGTGACTAGTATTCATTGGTGTACCATCATGCTTGCAAGTTCCCAATCAAATATTTTCAACAAATCTTTCAAATACTTATCTTGTGAAATGAAAATGCCATCATTGTTTTGCATAGTTTATAACCATAGAAATAAATTCATTTCTCCTATAATACTCATCTCAAATTAATCTGTCATCTCATCAGTAAACTTATCACTTGCTTCATCATTACCTCCAAATATTATGTCATCAACAAATATCACTATTATCAGCAAACCATTCTCAATTTCTTTCAAATACAAGTTATTGTCTATCATAACTTTAGCAAATCCAAGTTTTTCCAAAAACTTGTCCGATATTGCATATAGGCTCTAGGTGCTTGCTTTAGACCATATATATATTTCTTCATTCTACATGCTATATCCTTCTCTTCTATTAGAGGGAACCTTTCAGGATGCTCAATGTACACTTCTTCTTGAAGTTCTCCATTTAGAAAGGCTGATTTGACATCCATCTTATATACTTTGAACTTCTTATTTAATGCATATACCAAGAACATTCTTACTACATCCATTCTTGCTATAGGTGCATATGTCTCCTTATTATCTATTCCTTCATGCTATGAATATCCTTTACATACAAGTCTGGCCTTGTTTCTTACAACTTCACCATATTAATTCATCTCATTTTTGAATACCCATTTGGTTCCTATAATATTCTTGTTCTTTAGTCTAAGAACAAATTCTCATGTATCAATCTTCATAATCTGATTTAGTTCTTCCTTCATTTATTGAATCCAATGATTTTTTTTACCTGCTTCATTTGTGCTTTTTGGTTCCATTTCAAAAATTAGACATAATTCTTCATTAACTCTATTTCTTATCATCACACCTATGTCTTTACTTCCAATTGTCTTCTCTAGTGGGTGATTCTTTGTCATTTTCCTATTAGAGGTAGGAGTTTCTATCTCAACCCTTATCTCATTTCTTGGTTCAAAACTTTGTTCTCCTATTTTATAAACATTATTCTATAGATTATTGTTACTCTCAAAGAAGGTTTCAACATTCCTTCTAACAATTTCAATATTATCTTCTTCTTCATTGGAATTATAGTCCATCATCTTTTCTTTAGTTCCAAACTTTTCATCAATCCTTACATTTATGCATTCAACTATTGTCTTGGCTCTATGATTAAAACATCTATATGCCTTACTTTTCAATAAATAGCCAAGAAACATACATTCATCACTTCTTGGATCAAAGTTACCAATATCATCATCTATCTTAATATAACCCTTTCTTCAAAATATTCTAAAATACTTAACTAATAGTGAATGACCAAACCATAATTTGTAAGGTGTCTTTCTCATTACTATGGTGTTTACTACTTTTCTCCAAAATGTCTTAGAAACATCATTCTTAAACAAAATTTCTCTTACTACCTCTTCTACTAATCTATTTCTTCTTTCTGTAATCCCATTTTTCTTAGGTATTCTAAGTTAAGATAGTTTCTTTCATTTCCATTATCTTCACTAAACATCTTAAAATCTCTAGATGTGAATTCTCCTCCTCTATATGTTCTCAAAATTTTTATCTTAACACTAGATTCATTCTCAACTCTAGTCTTAAATATCTTAAACTTCTCAAATGCCTTATACTTCTCTTTAAGAAATGCTACCCACATCATTCTAGTCAAATCATCAACAAAAATCATAGAATACCTTTCACCATAGAATCCTCTTGTTTTTGAGGGACCACTCAGATATGTGTAAATAATTTCTAGCTTAACTATGGTTGTGAAATTCCTACTGGGAAATGATACTTTCTTCTATTTAACTAAAATACATTATTTGCAAACAAAATTAGTAAGCTTTTTTTATCTTAGGCAAGTCTCTTATTGAAATGTGCTACTAATTTTTACAATATTATCAAAGTTTATATGGTAGAATCTTCTATGCCATAACCAAATATTGTCAACTTTAGCTACTAAACATGTCATTTCAGTAGGATTCAACTAAACACATTACCTCTAGATCTTTTTCTAGTTCCAATCAGCTTACAATATCTATCTTTGATAATGGAAGTCTTCTCTATTCATTGCAATTGATATTCCTTTTCTACCAACTGCCCAACACTCATCAAGTTATGTTTTAATCATTCAAAAAAGTAAACATCACTAGTATTAGTTTTACCATCAAGCTTTATGGATCTAATCCCTGTTATATGATAGTTTTCATTGTTACCAACTCTAACAATACCTCCATCATGATTTCTAAATTTAACAAACTTATTCATATCACTAGTCATGTAATGTGAACATCCACCGTCAATTATCATATTAAATTTCTTCTCAATTTGGGAAACTAGAGTTCTTTCTTCTCTAATTTCTCTATCAACATCATCTTCATTGATAGCTAGAAATCCTAATTCATCATCACTTTCACTTTGACCTTTTTCATTAGATTCCTCATCTTCATTATCATATAAACAATTTTTAGGTCTTCTAGGTCTAAACTTCCCCTTCTAATTTTTTGCTCTTTCCAATATTTAAAGATGTTCTTACCATTTTTTTCTCTTCTCACAAGTAGGGCTACACCTTTTCTTATCTTCATAAGATCTATTGAAACTAGAAAATCTCCATGTGTTCTTACACATCTAGATAAACTTGGTTAAACATTAAGGGGATTGAAAGTTGTATAAACTCTTGGTAGATCTCCAAATTGTCTCAAATCTACTTCTGCTACTTGCAATCTTCCAAACAATGTTTTCTTGGTAAAATCCTTAGTATAGGATATAAGTAGGTGAATCATCTTGAATGGTTGTGTCAAAATTCTTAAGATCTTCCACACAACCTCATCTTCTTCCTTGGTTCTACCATGATTCTTGATTCCTACAACAATCTTTGATATCCTACCATTATAGTTTCTTATAGATTCATCCTCCAATATTTTAGCATCTTGAAATGGACATACCCAATTTTGTAATCTTATTCTCTTTTCATGTGTATCACCTTCAAAAGTAGATTCTAATGTTATCCATATTTCATGAGATGTTTGAAGTGACCTTACTTGACTATATTCATTCTTAGGAAGAGCTAATATTAATGCTTCTTTAGCTCTCATGGCACACATGCATAGATCTCTCTTTGCTTCACTACATTCATCAATGTTTTCTTCTTTCAGAATGTCCTTCTTTCTTTTCATCAAAATCTAGTATCCTAGACCCATACATAGTAGATGAGTCTTCATCTTCTACTTCCAACTATCATAGTTGGCCTCATCAAATCTAGAACTATCCTTTTTGAAAATATTCACCATGGATCTACCAAAGTTGTTAAGCTTTCCCTTCAAGGACCTACTATTATGATACCAATTGTTAGAATATATAGAACACCATTATAACTAGGTGGGGGGGGGGAATTGGTTATCCAACTATTATTATAATTATTAAACTCATTAAATTTTAACCATATGAGAATTATAATAAAAAACTACAAAAATGTACTCATGCACAATAACATGATATATGTTAACTAGGGAAACCCTTGATTAGAGGGAAAACCCTAGTGGGGATGATACTCACAAGATAATGTACTAATATTAAAGTTTCCTGTTAGAGGATGGACCCTATTAGGAGTCTATGAAATACATTCAATACATGTCAATCCCTTTTGGGAGACTTTAAATCCCTATTAGGAGGTTCAAACTTTGTTAGGAGTTGTGGAAGACAAATGGACCCATTATCCAAACAACTTAAAGGCAAGACCAATGAACCCACTATCCAAGTGATCTCTTTACTATTCATTGTAGAATAATAGAAATGAATTATACTTCCTTCCTTTATCTCTATCCTATCAACCAGACCTCTACTCCTTTTGATCATGTAACCAAATCACAAATCATGCATCCAATAATTCCTTGGATGGCTTACTCACATTCACCAAACACTTTTCTCCATTTTGCACTTTGAAAATGATACTCCATACCATTTATCTTACAAACAAGGAAAATATCTTTCCTTTATACAATATCTTCAAAGTAATTCCTTGAGTCATCCTTGAGGTTTTCACAATTAATTCTTTTAAGATAATTAATTAATTCATAATTATAATAGCACTATCAAGTCATAGTCTATACAACTTCTTACACATGTGATACTAGGACTTGCACACTTGTTGACATCACCATTATACTATATTTTTGCACTACTCTCTGTAAATAAGGTATATCTTTTGTCAATCTTTGACTTATGTCATGCACACTAAACCATGTCATTAGGATGTACTGTAGAATATATCCACAACTATGCATAACTAGACAAGCAAGACCTTTCTTGTACAACCAAGATTTGTTTCTGCTACTTTGCCAGTCTTCATAGACTTATTGCTATGTTGACATAAATGACCTATACAATCATGAATGCAACATATTAATGTTCCCCAATGCTTAGGATACTTCCCCAAAGTAGTGTCATCAGTATTCATGCTAACATTAGCTAGGTTTATTTGAGATCCATCATCTCATATCATTTGCATGCCATAGATAGGAAGCTATAAGTTGTCTTTTGAGATGCTTTCTTTCATGGGTATTCTCAAGAATAAAGGGTTTATAGAAGTGTGAAACTTTGTGTACACACAATTGTTATCTCTAATACCTACCCTAGTCTCCCTTTCTATTTGCTAAAACCAATCTAGGCCTATTGGAATGTCATTATTGAGAATTTCCAAAAGGAATTAGTTGTTTGGAAAGGTAAACTCCAAGGTATAGAAGCAAAAATACTTCTTAAAGAATGCCTCCCATGTATTCCAATTTATTTTATGTCCTTTTCCCTCATGATAGAAAAATTTGAAGACACTATTGAGAAGATCTAGTCAAAATTCCTTTTCTTGGCATGGAGGAATAAATAAAAATGTCCCTTGCTAATCATAATTAAGTGTGGAAACTAAAGAAGGAATAGGGTTTTGGAACAAGAAGTTTTAGAAAAATGAGCAATGCCTTAATTTCTAAAGTAGGGTGGACAATTCCAAAGGACTCAAAAGAATGGAAAAAGATTAGTAGAGCTAAATATCATGTGTTTGACCATTTAGGCCTCTACCCTAATGTTGACAATATCAATGGAACTTCTATGTTATTGAAAAACATATTAAAAATGAAAAGGATAGTTAGAAATGGTAGTAAGAAGATTATAGGTAATGGTAGAAATATTCCCTTCTAGTTAGAGTTTTGGGTAGGTGAGTAACCACTTGAGGAGTTAATCTATAACCATAATATCAAAAACTAGCTCTTAGATAGTACTTGCATGAGAGTGGAAAACTACATTGTTTAAAGAAATGGAAAGGCTAAATGGCTAGAATTGGAAAATATATGGATTTTCCAAAGGGAGGCTAGAACAATTGATAGTATAAGAAGAGATAAAGTTTGTATTCTAAATGAGGTATTACCAAATACTACTATGTTAAATACTATGCAAAAGGAAAAATGGATTTGGAGACATAACAATAATGGTCTCTTCTTCGCCATATATGCTTATCTCTCTTTAGATCCGATGGGAAATATCAATCAATTATGGAAAAAGTTTTGGACCCTTAACCTTTCCCCTAAGATTATATGATTTTTGTTAACATTATAGCTACAATCGCATTGATTTAATCTTAAGATAAAATATTGATACAAAAACATAGACACAAACATGTATATATAATATAATATAATATTATGTATACATACATACATACATACATACATACATATATATACCATATGTTATATTGTGATTTTTACTATTAATATATATTAACTAATAATGATTAATCATAAAGACATGTCTCCTACTTTTGTATCTATAAGATTTTGAGATCTACATTTGAAAAATATCAATTATAATAGAAATATTATTACATTTGCAAAGATCCTAGAATTTAACATGGAATCAAAGCCAAGATATAGATGTAAAGAAAGATAGTGAAGTAAGATCCAAATTAATATATTACCTTCCATAGAGATGCATAGAGAACATATGAAATAACCTATATACACCTAGTGTCATGCCCTAAATTTAACAAGGCAAAAACACAACTATTTTTTGTTTTGTTTTGTTTTTTTTTGTTTTGTTCTTTTGAAAGGTGAACTAAAGGATAACACACACACATATATCTATACTTGATATGAATATTCTATCAAACTATGGGGTATCTGGAATATAATAATTCATGTTTCCTTGAGAGTATTACGATGTTGCTTATTTGGTCATTTTGAATCCTCATCCCATTCTTGGAATAGGACATTAAGTATGTAAATGTGAAGTAAAATCTCTATGCCAATATAGTTGCAATGATTCAATAGTTTGCAAAAGAGTAGATATTTATAATTGTCTTATATGTTCCATTTTCAAGTTGACTTACCATGTATGTACACAATCCATAACTTGGTGCATTTTATGTCTCATTTTATTTTGATGTGTTATTATATAGGTACTACTATATCAATGAACTTCTTACATTTTATCCTTTCTAAACTCCAACCAATTTGATGTCTTTTGACTAGGGATTTTAAATCAAAATTCAATTATTTATTTTCCAAACTACTATAATGTGTTACCTTATAATAAATCTTCTCCCAATAATTGATATTTTAACTTTTATTAATCCTAACACTAAAACTGACTAGACTTACATACGTCTAACAACCTTTACTTGCTACACGTAATCTAATTGATTGGAGGTTATCTAACTCTATTTTAGAGGGGTCATAATTTAAGTGTTCTAAACATGTGTATATTTATATATTTCTTTGTTTTTAGATCTCCTTACAATGATATACATATTAACTAATATTTTTACATGTCCCAATAATGTATTATTGCTCCATGTCATACTTTACTTTCACAAATAAAGCATATTGTACATTATGTCAATTATTTATTAGAATATTTATTACCAAAAACACTCATTATACATTCTACTCTTTTATTTATTTTATTATATTATTATTATTTTTTTTTATTATTATTATTATTTCTTTTATTTATAAATTATGTATATTTAGTTATCAATTTAAAAAAATCTATCATTAGTCTCCTAAGGTTGTCAACCCGCCTGCTCGCCTGCCCCCCCCCCCCCCCTCGACTAATACATGCATTTCTCTAAAAACTTAATTCCAAAACACTACTCACAACCCTAAAATAATGTATTCCACTAACTTCTAACTCATGACCCTTCACAATAATAATACAATCCAAAACATTAATACCTACTCCATATAGCAACATAACATACCCTAGTTAACAATAATCATAATAACTATGAACTTACTACCCCCTTTACCCACTAAAGGCTGCACCATATTCCAAGGCACCTAGACACCTAGATGGGTGCCTTTCTTACTTCCCAAGGTGGATTTGACTTGTCACATAAACACATGCTGACATAGGCCATTCTTGCAAGCACTAAACTCAAAGAAAATGGGGAGAGTTCCTAGGTGGAAAGGTATCCTAACATATGCCAAGCATTGGAAGGTCTTTTCCTTCATCATTACAAGCTGCCTAATCAATTAAAGGATGGACTTTAAGAAAAGACCACCTGTCCCATCGAATATCCTATGCTCAAGTCATTATCACTTTTCTTGGGAAGGTAGGTGTTTGTTTTACTTTATCCTTTTTATGAGGTTCTGCAAAGTATTTAAATACTTACGCTTTTCTAACATGTGGCACCTCCTTTTATGGGATTTTAGACTTGCTTTAAGTTGATTATTATTGAATCCTTTTTTTCTCTGGGTATTATCCACTTTTATGATTATCATTGCATGAAAAGGCTACTTGATACTTGGTGCTTGCCCTATGTCTTGTCATGTATGTTATATGTTTACAAAGGGTCACGGGTCTTATGTGAGTTCCCTACTTATACACACACACACACACACACACACATATACATATATATTTGAAATTGCAGGTGGTAGATGCTTAATAGGACATGTGTTATTTTATTTATCCTCCATCTTCAAGATCCTTGGAATATTCTATTTGATTAAAAAATTAATCTATATTCTAGGGGATGTTTTATTTCCCTCCCATACATTTTCTAGAAAGGAAATGTACATCTACAACAAACTTTTTTCTTAGTCTTGTTTTGAATGTTTCTATTTATCACACTAATGTTTGTTGTGATTGTTTATTCCATTCATGAATTTGCAAGTGAACACATTTTTTTGATAGAGTAGTAATGTCTCCTAAAAAAATACAAATAGATGGGACTTGAAGTCTAAATGACTAATGATGATACCTATGTAATGGATTATCAAATATGGTGATTTACTTTCAACTTATAAATCCACAGTTTACACCTTTTCAATACAACATATAAATATTTATATGAAAATAACCATCTCTACTCATAATGTTCCTCCTCATATCATTGATGAAATTTACATCTATCTACCAATCTTTTACAAGTAACCCTAGGAGAATGAATATCATGCAAATTTTCTTCCATAACACATCAATTTACACATGGAAGATTTATTTACAAGTAAAATAGATGTATACAACCTATCAACCCTCCCTTCCACAATTTCAAATGATACATAACGATACCAATCTATTTTACAGCTTATACTAACCCTTTCATAACACATATAACCTTTCAAATGATCATTTCTTTACAGATAAACATCTATGTACATCTTCTCAAATTATTTCTTTTACATTCTTAGATCATAACAATAGAAAAATCTCTATACATCACATTGAGACAATACCAGAGACTTTCAAAATCATAACCACTTGAGAAAACTTGAACATTGAGTTTATTTATACACTTGGATCTTCTCCACTCAAACAAGAGTGAAACTCTAACACTTCATGGTATGCATCTTCACATAACTTGCACATAACACACAAAATAGGAACCATGGAGGTTCACCTCCCAACCTAGGCCTCAAGGAGGGCACCCACTAAGCAGGGAAAACAAGAACCAAACAAGTTACTCACATACATCAATAGACATTGCATGAAACACTACACAAAACACGAACAAATCCCTCCCATGGCTTGCATAATGATTCTCCATTGGAATCATAAAATGGTGGGTGAAGGTGGGCTCTTCAAAGAGGAGATATTATAACAACATAAATAACATAATTCCAATGCATTTTGCCTCTCAAGGCCACCATAAACATAAACAACATATTGCCATTGTATTTGCCTCTCAAGGCCTTCAATAAATCATCTCCTCCTCATTCACCAAAACCTCCTTATACCTCCCAAAAAACACCTCCTTGTACCTCCCAAACAAACAAGATTCATGGCCTTAATAGAGCCCATACTCCATTATATTAACAATCCTCATCATGAGGCAATTTTTTTCTTAACTACAATGTCAAGCCCAACTTATGCCCTTCACCCAAGGCTTCTCTTCCCTCTCAAGGTTGAGTGAATCATTCATACCCATAAGCACATTCAATGCTTACATTCAAACAAGAAATAAAAGAGAAGAAACAAGTGAAGCAAAAAACAAGAAGAAATCTCCAAGATCACATCACATTCTCACAATTCCACAACACAATATCAAAATCTGTAGTGTAACAAAATCACAACATATTCTCACAATACCACAACACAATATCAATCCATGATGCAAGACTCCCTCTATAATGCATACTGCATTGACACATTCCTCATACTTGTAGATCTACTTTACAATACTCAAGAATGAGAATGAAGCATTGTTTGGAACACTAACCTTGGTCCAAGCTAGGATAAGGATAGTTGTAGCAAAGCTCCCTTCATCTCCCTCCAAAACTTAGCTATCTCTAAAATTAGAGAGTGGGTGAACACCCCACTAGTTTGTCCAAGACCCTCTAATAAGGCCTTCACACTAACTATTTTTAGCAAAAACACTAAGCCACTTCCTCTGACAAACTTGTCTCCTCTAACTTTTTTATTTTTGACTTAGTGGAAACATGGGGAAAGATAGATATGACAACTCCAAATTCGAATTGATGGAAGAATACATGGGTACAAGGGCTCCCTAGGCTATCTAGGCACTTACATGATCAAAATTAGGTTCCTAACTTGATATACTATCATATGGCTAACTTATTTTAACATATAGGACACCTTGGGACCACCTAATGACCCCTCAAAACCCTAGTCAAGTCCAAATTCGAATTTCCTATGATGGTGACCCATCCTACCCCGTGTCAAGTGGATTTGCTAATTCATTAACAAGGTAATTAATTTTAGGGTAAAACTCCATCATAATCAAAACCCTAGATGACATGTTCTTGAACACAAAATTCATAAGTGTCAAGTGACACATAAAAATACATTCTACATCATCATGACATGCCCCCTAATGCATCTTTATGATTAAACATTCCCATGTGCAAGAAACTTCACATTTACAAAAGAAAATACTTTCACATCAAGGCTTTTGAATCTTCCAAAGATTCACTTTCATTAAATTATGTTCACATAGGTTTGGAACTAGTTTCCCCCAAGAATTTCCATGGTTTCACTTCCTGCACATTCAACTCGAGCATTAGTAGTCCAAGGAGGTTACATAAATAAATATCATAATTGCATATAATTTCAAATGTTACATAATCTTAAATTCAAATAAATTATTCAAAATATAAGAATATCAAGATCTGTATAATACAAATCATTGAAATCAAATCAACATCTATCTGTGTATCACATTAAATCATCATGATCAAATTAACATTTATCTTCATATTACATTAAGTCATAATTAACAAATTATCATTTATTTTCATTTAAATCATAAATCAACATGTAAAAAAAATATTACATCCATTCCTATCATAGTAGTCAAATTCATTAGTCATGAATATGATTTATCAACAAATCGAACCTAATATAAAAGTGTGTCAAGTGCTATTATGGGATCAAAGTGGGGCCTTGCACCACATTTTATCCTTTTAGATCAATTATACCTCAAAAAATTAGTTAAAATAGTCAATCATCATAGAGAGGTAAGGATAATAGAGTTAGGAGTATAACTCGAAGAAACACTTAACTAACTAGGATGTAACATAATGATGTCAACATATGTTTGAATTCAATCATCAAGTGAAAGAACTACATCCTATGTTTCCAATATACTTTGAATGATAAACACTAGCATTTTATTACCATCCAATATTCTTACCTTGAAAACACTTCTTCATCTAATGGATTTCCATATACAATTTGTAATGATTCTTTTTTTGCCCAAGTAACCATATGCATAGTCATACAAGTAAACATTATCTAGGAAAATTTTAGCATTTGGTTACCATCTTTATATTATTAATTCATAGCTTCCATAATGGTATAAATCAACACTTTTCTAAGGAAACTCCCTCATGAACTTATATGTATCCAAAATGACTATAGAGTACCTAAAATCTAATTTAAATTATGGCATCACATCATCATAGTATGGGTTCAATTGCCATTTCCCAAAACATTTATTTGGAGATAAATCAATTAGGATAAATGTTCATAAGACACACATAAACCTAAGTGGAGAATATAGTTTTAAAATATGTTTTATCATTACATACACATAAAATTACGTCCTTAGTACATTTTATAATTACAAACACTACTGAAATAAGACATTTTCCTTATGTCTTGAATATCCAAATCCCAAATATCTACAAAGCAAGTAGCCTTACCATTTCTTCAAAATTCAAATTTTCTAATTGAAATGATTTAGAAAATGAAATGGAAATCATTAATCTAATCAATTAGGTCCTAATGTGCAGGTCATCGAAATGCATATATTAGAATGATAAAACATTATAGTCTTAAAAGTGTACCAAAATGTTGAACCAGAAGTATCACAATACAAATGTGTCAGCTATGCCATGATGGTCCGGGTGAGGCCTCACACCTAGAGGATAATAAGGATTACAACTTTGATGGAATCAAATATTATATATACATCACAAAAAAATTTGTTAGGGATATGTATATTGATGATGTAGGAGCATCCTTAGTTAGCTATAAATCTTGCATGTTGGGTATTTGGGCTTTGGAGTTGGACAACTTGGTCAAAGAAGAGGTGATATTTGGTTGAACTGAGATGTTCATGGTTGTTGTGTTAACCAAGTGACTTGATTAAGGAAGGCATTCAACAATGCTTGGGGCACTTGATAGATACTATAAGCTCAATTTACATTGGGAAGATCAACAATAGTGTTTCCTAAGTTGCTCGATCTATGAAGGAGGAACTTGGCATATACTATGGCTTAGTTTTCACTAGTAAGCTCAACTTGGTTTATATAGTTTGGTTGTAGTGTTTCCTAAGTTGGCTCAATTAATGGGGCCGCTTGGTTATTCTTGGCAAGGAATGCTGATATTTGGCATGGTTTCTCTAACACTTAGTTTAGTCTTGGGTTTTGTTTTTCCTAAGTTGTGTTTTAGCCAACCTTTTGGCATTTAATTTGGATTGTAGGTATTTAATGAGTGTTGCATCCAACTTGTGGCTTATGAAAATATTTATTGTAAGGGTACATTTTAATTTGTAATGGACTAGGCCAACTTGTGGCTTAGTTGAGTATAAATATGGGTGTCTTGTGGAGTCTTAAGTGATTAAGAATCATCCATCTTGTAGAAGAGGATGTGGGGGAGGACCAAACTTTGAGAAGGGCTAGTAGTTGAGGCTTGGAAAATAGGGAGATTGCTTGGTGGGCTTGTAAGAATAAATTTAGATCTTCCTTGGAGGTTTCTACTAGAATGTGGATATGGACTAGCTAGTGTTTGGATTAAATCTTGAGGGATCTTATAGAACTATTATTGTAAATACTATTATATTTGGCTATAACAAAGAAGCCCTTACAGCCAGACACATTGCATGTAAATAGTTATTTATGAATAAATACTTGCATTTGGTATCAGATTGTGTATCTTTCTTTGTATTTCCACTGTGCAGTTATTTGTTATGGGCTAGGACATTGCCTTTGGAAATTCTCCTTTCTTTTACTATGTCAAATGGTATTAGAGCATGATTGTTCCTCAGTGTGTAGGCTGAGTGCCAAATGAGAGGTAGTTTGTGCCAAGACTTGGATGAAGGGTGAAAGAGAAGGTTGATCTTTTGCAGCTGACAGATCTTCAAAATTTGTGGATTTATTGCTTTGGGTTTGTAAAAGATCTTAGAAGATGCCTCCATGAAGATTGGACCCTATAGTAATTGATGATTTTTGCGATATTGTGAAAGTGAGGCTCTAAGAGAAGATGACATTGATGAAGAGTGACACAACTACTAAGATCATAAGTGCTATAGGTGGTGTACTGTTGTGGTGTCCACAACACACGCCCCATTCCTCACTAGGAATGGGGACCCCCTATTTTTTTTTGACTCTCGGACTCACAATTCAAGTCAGGAGAAGAATTTTTGTTTGAAAGTTGAGTCCAAAAATCACAAAAAAATCAAAAAATTGAAAAACACAAAAAATTAAAAAAATTTGAAAATCACAAAAAATTGAAAATATTCAAAAAAAATAAAAATAAAAATAAAAAATCAAAAAATTGAAAATTCACAAAAACAAAACAAAAAAAATATTCAAACGTGTCGCTGAGGGCATGCACACACTGCCAAGGAGGGTGTGTGCATTTCCTAGGGTTTCATGTGCACCACAACTAGCCGTGTGCATGCACCACCTAGGGCCACATGTGCACAACCCTAAAGGCAGTGGGCACACGTCGCCAAGGAGGGCCACGCGCATGCGCCTCTAAAGGTAGTGCACATGTGCCCCTAAATGCAATGCGCGCACCACCAAGGAGGGCACATGCACATGCCCCTAAAGGCAACACGTGCTACCAAGGGGAGTGCACATGCCCAAAGGGCCACGCATCTCAAGTGTGTGTGCGCCGCCACAAAAGATTGTACACCTAGTGCGCATTCATGCCGTCACTCTTCCAAGGCACCATGCATGCTTATCAACTTGCCTTTTCACCTCTAATTTTGTCTGAGTAACCATAAGAGGGGTTTAAAACATGTCATTAAGGTATAAGTTGATGTGTATTTAAATCCTTATACTTAAGATATATTTTAATATATGCGACGAATCTTTTGAGATAGGTTTTAGACCTCCCGGAGATAAGGTAAAGATTTTTAAAAATTTCAGAGCTTCAGAAATCCAGACTTAGCCAAATTTTAGGGCTTCAGGAATCAAGACTTAGCCAAATTTTAGGGCTTTAGGATTTTAGACTTAACCAAATTTCAAGATTCACCTCAAGTTTTTTTTGAGTAGCTAGTGTTTTTGCTATGCATTGTTAACTCTATAGACTAATGTTTGCTTCTTTTGTAGGTAAAAATTGCATCCTCAACTTGTCAAGATCATAACTTTTAACTTGGGCCTCAGAATTCATAACTACTTACTGATGGGGACACAACCCGAGAATAGAATGGAAACAACAGAAAAGGGAAATTATATTAACTGAGAAAATAAGCTAGTATAACCAGTACAAGAAAATAAACTTCAAAACATGCCCTAAGGGCTTACAATAGCATAAATTTGCAGATAATTTCTCTTTATGGTACCTCCTCTCAAACTCCACTCCGAACTACCTTTTACAATGCCAAAAATCTCCTTAAATAGACCCCAGAGGATTAAGGACTAGGAGTACATTCTAGAAAGTGCTAGTAGGCATCCACCGACAAAATAGAAGGTTTCGGAAGCTGCGTTAGAAGTCGGTGCAAATCTAGAAGAATCCAAAAATGGTAACCGAACTTTCGAGAGGCATAACTTTTGAACCGTAGCTCCGATTGACGAACCGTTTACATTTTTGAAAAGCTCCAAAGCACTCTATAGCCATATAGACAAGATTTTCTCATCCCCCATTTTTTGACCCTTTTTGAGGTCATTCAATGCCCCAAACCTGACTTTGAAGCATTCTTAGGAGGTCTCCAAAACTCGAAAAATTGCAATAACTTTCAAACCGTGGGGCCTATTGACCTGATTCTTTTTCTGGAATGCTCTAAATCATGATTACATTCATCTGGCCAATTCACACCTTCTAGTTTACCAAAATGATGGCCCAAATACATGCTCCTATTTTTTTGGGATTTTCAAATGCACTGATAGTTGAACTATGAGAGTTGGAACCTTTATTTGAGCCAAATGGGTATCCAAAAATGTAAAGACATGAAATAGAAACTAAGTCTAAGTACATTTTTTTGGGTGACACAAGATTGCCCTTAACCTCTAGATGCTCCTGCATTAGACACCCAGGGTAGATTGAAAAGTGACCCTGTTACTTTATGGATGGTAGAGGAAATCCCAAATGGGAAACCTCAACTGCTGAAATCCAAGTTGAGTCCTCGATTGGCTGTCCTTTCCATTTGACCAAATACTCTTCATACTGCCTGTTTCTGGTACTCCTACCCACACGATGATCTAGAATGTCTTCTATCTCCTCCTTCTTAGAAGTAGGAATTGGACATGGCTCTAAAACTAGCTCCTCATTTGCACCATCATCATGATACTCTGTTAAATCTGCAATGTTGAAAATGGGAGAAATGTGAATACCATCTGGCAGCTCCACCTCATATGCATTTCCTGAGTTATGTTTCTTCAAAACTTTGCAGGGGCCAAATTTCTTCATTTTCAGCTTGTTGTAAGTACCAACTAGAAATCTTTCTTTTCGTAAGTGCACCATGACTAGATCCCCTACTTGGAATTCCTTATGTCTTCTCCTTTGATCAGCCCTAGCTTTATACTCTTGATTCATCTTGATAATGTGTGCTTGAACCTCCTCATGTAGATGCTTGATGTGTTCAGCAAATTCCTCAGCTTCAACACTTGTTCTCTCCCCTTGTTCTATCTTCCTCAATTCTGGTGCAGTCCTTGGGCTATTCCCATATACAATTTGAAATGGTGATTTTCCAGTACTCCTATTTACAGAGTTATTATAAGCAAACTTGACTGTGGTAGAATCAAATCCCATCCCTTGGGCTTATCTCCAACTAAACATCTCAGCAAATTGACCAGACTTCTATTTACCACTTCTATTTGGCCATCAGTCTATGGGTGATGCGTGGAACTGAATTTCAAGTCTGTTCTCAACTTCTTCCACAATGTCCTCTAGAAATACCCCACAAATTTAGTATCTCTGTCAGAAACTATACTCCTTGGAAGACCATGTAGTCTTACCACCTCTTTGAAAAACAAGTCTGCAATATGGACAACATCATGAGTTTTGTGGCATGGAATGAAATGTGCCATTTTGGAGAACCTATCAACCACCATGAATACTGAGTCATTACCCCTTTGTGTCCTTGGCAATCCAAGAACAAAATCCATACTTATGTCCTCCCATGGTCTTGATGGAACATGCAATGGCTGATATAGGCTAGTATTTTGACTAAACCCCTTGGCAACTTGACAAACTTGGCAACTCTGTACAAACTTCTTCACATCCTGTGTAATTTGAGGCCAAAAATAACGATCTCTAAGAATGGCAATGGTCTTATCCCGACCAAAATGTCCTGTCACCCCTCCACTGTGTTTCTCCTTAATCAAATTTTCCCTCATGGAACTCCTTGGAATTCACAATTGACTACCTTTGAACAACATGCCATCCTAAATCAAATAGTCTAACCACTTGGTTCTATCTACAGCAACAGGTTCTTTACAAGCTTTCCATGCTTTAGCAAAATCAAGATCCTCGGGGTACAAATTCATGAGTTCATCAAACCCAACTACTTCAACCTGCATTGTTGTAAGCAACAATTGTCTCCTATTTAGTGCATCTGCAACCCTATTAGATTTTCCACTTCTATGCTTCAACACAAATGTATAACTCTGTAAGAATTATACCCACTTCATATGCCTCTGATTCAATTTACCTTGGCTATTTAGGTACTGTAATGCCTGATGATCAGTATACAAAAAAAATTCCTTTGACAATAAATAATGCCTCCATTTCTTTAAGGCCTGAACTATTGCATAGAAGTCTTGATCATAAACAGAATACTTCTTCTTTGCATCATTCAATTTTTTACTAAAATATGCAATAGGCTTACCTTCTTGGCTTAATACAGCCCCAATAGCGCTACCACTAGCATCACAATCCACCTGGAATACTGTTCTAAAATTTGGAAGTGCCAACACAAGCTGTTCAGTCACCTTCTTTTTCAGCAATTCAAAACTTCTCGCAGCTGCTGCAGTCCATTTGAACTCTTTTCTATCCCCTCTTATTGTATCAGTTAGGGGTGCACATATGCCACTGAAATTCTTAATAAACTTCCTGTAAAAACTAACCAGACCATGAAATGATCTTACCTCAGTAGTAGACCTTGGAGTAGGCCATTCCAAGATGGCTTTTACCTTCTCTGGATCCATTTTGAGACCTTCAGGTGATATAACAAATCCCAAATAGACTAACTCCCTTTTTGCAAAGACACACTTCTTTAGATTAATTAACAGTTTCTCTTCCCTTAGCCTTTCAAGGACACTATGAATATGCAGTAAATGTTCTTCCAAAGTCTTGCTGAAAATTAAAATATCATCCAAATAGACAATAACAAATTTTCCCAAGAACTTCTTAAGTACCTCATTCATGAGCTGCATGAAGGTGCTTGGGGCGTTCATCAATCCAAAGGCCATGACTAACCACTCATAAAGACCCTCCTTGGTCTTGAAGGCTGTTTTCCACTCATCTCCTTCTTAAATCCATATCTGATGATAGCCACTCTTCAGATCTATCTTTGTGAAGTACTAAGCTCCACTCAAGCAGTCCATAAGATCATCCATCCTTGGTAAAGGAAACCGGTACTTGATGGTTATCCTATTTATAGCTCGAGAATCTGTACACATCCTCCACTCACCATCCTTCTTTGGTGCAAGTACTATAGGTATTGCACATGGACTCAGGCTCTCTCGAATCAAGCCCTTCCTCAACAGCTCCTGAACCTGTCTATTTAGCTCCTCTATTTTAGTAGGAGTCATCCTGTGAGTAGCCTTGTTCGGTAAACTAGCTACTGGAATCAGATCTATCTGATGACTGATTTGCCTTACTGGTGGCAATCCATCTGGAACATTATCAGAGATAATATCTCCAAACTCCCCTAGTAAATCTGAAACTTCAAGTGGTATTTCACTACTACCTTCTTTATATTTCCTAGGAATCAAAGCATAACACATATGCTGATGTTTCATGCCATCTAAAAACTTCCTTCCATCAACAAGAAAAATCCTAGCACTGCTACATACCTTTTCACCTTCCTTTTTCATGGGCTTCAATTTGTGGCGAACTCCATCCTTTGTCAGAGAGTATGTGTTTGCATGTCCATCATGTGTTGCATGTCTATCAAACTGCCATGGTCTACCCAACAATAGATGGAAAACATCCATCGAAATAACATCACAGAGAACTTCATCATGGTAACTCCCAATTTTGAATTTTACTAAACATTGTTCACTTACCAGGACCTTATGATCATCTTTTACCCAAGAAATTCGATAGGGTTGGGGATGTTTCTCCCTCTTGAGATTTAGCTTAGAGACCATCTCTTCTGATACCAGGTTATCAGTGCTACCACCATCAATGATCACGTCACAACATTTATCCTCACACTTGCATCTGGTATGAATCAAACTCCTTCATTGTCCTAGTTCATTCTCACCACTTAGTAGGACTCTTTCATTTACCAAGGTCTCTCCTCTTTCTGCATCCTCTGAATGTGATGATTATGCATCCTCATCCACATGAGCAACCCTAGCTTGGCCCTCAGCTCTCCTATCTGTCCTTCTTTGTCATTGAGGGCATTCAAAGGCACAATGAACTTCTTCATTGCAATAGAAATAGGTACCACAGAAGCCTCCTCTTCCTTGTCCATGTCCTCTACCTCTTCCTCTTTGATTCCAAAGTCTTGATCATGGGAGCGGTTGAAACCCTCATTCCTCTGGTTTCTGCTAGTACCCACATTTTCATTTTTCTTTTGGGTTTCATTGTGGCCTCCAGATGATCTACCACTTCCCCTTCCTCCTTGACCACACCCTCTTTTTCTTCCTTCAAACCTTTTATTCAGCTTCTCTTCAACTCATAGGGAAAACTGGTATGCCTCTTCAACGCTGGTCATTCTTACCAGACTTAATTCCTCCTAGATGCTAGGTCGCAACCCACTGATATAACGAGCAACCTTCTACTTATTTGCTTTTGCATGGCCCACTCTAATCAAGAGTCGATAAAACTCCTCTGCATATTCTTGGACTGATCTTCCTGCTTGCTTTAACCCATGCATCTTCTTAAATAGATCAAGCTCATAGTCCACAGGAATGAACTGCTTCTTCAATTTGTCCACCATGCGATCCCATCTTGTGATCTTCTCCTTTCCTCTTCTAAGTCTTTCCAGTTGAACCTCTTTCCACAAGATTTTGGCATGGCCTTTTAGTTTGGCCTTTGCAAACTTAACCCTATCTGGGTCCCTTATATCCTCATACTCAAAGTATTCTTCCAGTTCATTGATCCAATCGATCAACTCATCTAGTTTCAGATTTTCTGAAAATATACCCACTTCAATTGTAGGTCTTTTCCCAAACTTAGTAATGGCCCTAAAAAGCCTTTCCTCTACAGGATTAAGAACTTCCCTGTCAACTTCCTCTTCATTGTCATCGTCACTATTGTCACTTGCGGCAACATTTGCTCCTCTACGAAGCTCCCCTTGCAATGCTTGTACCTGCCTCTGGAGGGCTCTAACCTCCTCAGGATCAATAGCTCTTGCCCTTCCGCCACGCTCTCTTCATGGAGGCATCTTCTAACTCGAACCTAGAACCACACAGTCCTGGTGCAAACTGCCTCACAGTCGGCGCTCTGTCTACACACTCAGGAAAACCCACTCTGATACCACTTGATGGGGACACAACCCAAGAATAGAATGGAAATAATAGAAAAGGGAAATTATATTAACTGAGAAAATAAGCTAGTACAACCAGTACAGGAAAATAATCTTCAAAACATGCCCTAAGGGCTTACAATAGCATAAATCTGGAGATAATTTCTCCTTATGGTACCGTAGCTCCGATTGACGAACCATTTACATTTTTGGAAAGATATCGAAGCGCACTATAGCCCTATGGACCAGCTTTGCTTGTCCCCCATTTTTTGACCCTTTTTGAGGTCATTTAATGCCCCAAACCTAACTTTGAAGCATTCTTAGGAGGTCTCCAAAACCCAAAAAACTGCAATAACTTTCAAATCGTGGGGCCTATTGACCTGATTCTTTTTTTGGAATGCTCTAAATCATGATTACATTCATCTGGCCAATTCACACCTTCTAGTTTACCGAAATGATGGCCCAAATACATGCTCCTATTCTTTTTGGGATTTTCAAATGCACTGATAGTTGAACTATGAGAGTTGGAACCTTTATTTGAGCCAAATGGGTATCCAAAAATGTAAAGACATGAAACAGAAACTAAGTCTAAGTACATTTTTTTGGGTGACACAGGATTGCTCTTATACCTCTGGATGCTCCTGCATCACTTACACCGTTGGAAAGAAGAACTGAAGATCTAATTTTAGTCCCTAAAATAGTGAGCCTTTAGCTACCTAATTTTAGGAACCGACGAAGGTTCCGACTTGAAATTTTGAGCAAAAGACCTCCAAAAATGTCATTAAAAAATGCTTAGAAAATTTGTGAAAAAATATGAAAAAGTTGCAAACATTTGATTGTCTTGGATAATCTGGATCACTTGGTTTCTTTTTGGTAAGGATTGGATAGGTGGAGAGAAGACAAAGGTCAAAGATATAGAGGTTGGACACATAAAGCAAATAAGGTTCCTCATCTTATGCAACTATTGGGGACAAGATTCAATGCAGATGCCTTGAGATTTTCGATTGAAGAAGCAGAGGGAGTGCAAGTTTATGAAAGTAATTGGCTATAAAGAGGGTGTAAATCATTAGAAAGGGGGGCATGGAGGATATACAAAAAGTCATCTAAAACCTCATTTGAGAAAAACCCAAAAACCATTTTCAAAATTAAGAACTTTGATTTTCTGGCGAATTGAGCTCTACAACTCCCCAAGTCTATAGGTACATAGATCCACAGGTCCATAGCTTTGCAGGTTCATAGGTCCTCAGGTTTGTAGCTCTATAATTCAGAGGTGCATCGACAGTTGACTGCCAACTCCAAAAATAGCACTTTCCATGCATTGGAAATGCATTTTGATGGCAAGTTAACTCCAACACGTGCCCGGCGAAGGGCTAGCTTCTATTTTTGGTGTCTCCATGCACTTCCACTTTGAATAATGGCTTCCTCCTACTTTCTCTCTCATGCTTTCATTATTTTTGACATGTAAAGGGCTCATGCATCCAATTAATGAATAAAATATGGATGGAGTCCCTCTAAGCACTAGTTAGATGGTCAGTTTGTATATATTTAGTTTGTTTTTATTTTTTAAAAGCATTTTATTGCATTAAGATATCTCTCACTCTCAACACAATTTGAGGAGATGATTTCTTATAAATACCCCATTGTAAAATGTAACAAAGGGCCGTTATTATTATGCAATAAAATTATGCTTTTGGTGCTCGCATTTGGAGTGTAGTTATTCTTGCCTGAATGTGTCATTGTTTTGTGGATTTTATTCATGAGAGTGTGATTGAGCCAAAGGTTTATTGCATTGTTTTTGGTTGTGCGATCTTTTAGTTTTGGTGTTTGCTACAAATATATGAATTTTGTTGACCTAACGAGCTTGAGAAGAAATCACTCGATTGTGTCTACATAGCTTTTTGTCTCACATGAGCACACTTTTTGTGGCCTTGCGATTTGATGAAGAGTGAAACATCATTCAATTTGTTAAAGATTCTCACCGAAAATTGCATCAGTGGATTCTAGGAAGTGTTGCTCCTATTTTCATTGGTTTCCTACCGATTTGTTCAAAGGTTTAACTCGCAGTGTGTTTTGTTTTGTAGCTTATGTCTATTTAGGAATTTCAATTTCAAGTTATTTGATTTCATGTTATTTTCTTTCAGTTTCATTATTTTCTTTGTTAACCCCCCCCTGTTAGAGTAGGACCTCATACTAGCTGTATTGTTAGAGTTGCATTCATTGAAAAATAGAAAATACAAAAATATTGTTCTTTTGGTGTGTGATATTTTGAGACAACGAACGGATTTTACTTGATTCCAAGGTAAAAGAGTTTTGGAACCAGCAAATGCCTCCTTGTGAACACTCACATTTATCTTCTACTGAGCGGATTTTGGTATGTTGCAAGACAAACATTGAACCTTGAAGTAGATCCTTAAAAGATTTGCTTTTCAAGAGAGGAATTACACTGTGGATTCCTACCGTTGACCTCGTGCAAAATGAATTCCCAACATGTACCTTAGCATGTGGGTACTAAAGATAGTTATGAGGAAGATTGTAAAGATTTTGGAGCTGCTAGATTGAGTGGTGTGGAGAAACATAATCATGTGGAGAGACCTATTGGAACTAGTGTTGGTTAGTTTGCTAGACCTAGATCTCAGTTGAAGTTGAACCATAAGATGGAGATTTCTAATATCTTAGGTACTTTGAATCCTGAAGACTAATTTGGACTTGAGGATATTGAGGATCTACTTAGAGTGAGGTTGGCACAAACTGAATTGAATGGATATGCTACTCTTTGATGGAAATAACTACAAAGAGACAAAGATGAGGAAGGTGAAATAAATATCACTAGATGGAGATTGATGGTGACTAAGTTGAAGGCTAATTTCATTCCTATTTATTATGAGCTTGAGTTGTTTAAGAGGTTTCAAAATTTGAAGCAAAAAGAAATGACTATGAAAGATTATACGAAGGAGTTCTACAAGTTGACTATTCGGTCTAGGCATAGAGAATTGTCAAAGGAGAAGGTAGCTTAGTACATTAATGGTTTGTGATTTAATATCCATGATTAGGTTTGTACATTGAAGATTAATTCAGTTGAGGATGCTTATTAGTATGTTCTAAAGGAAGATGGTAAGTTGAAGAGGAAAAATCAAGGTAATTCTAAAGGGAAGGAGAAGCAAGATAGCTTGGTAGAAGCTAAACCAATTGTAGAAAATTGTCAAGCACAAACTACGAGGGAAAAAAAACACACACACACACAAAGATATATATATATATATATATATATATAAGATTTTAACCAAGATTAAATAAGATGACAAAGATGATAGAGATAATCACAAAGACTTAATAACCATGTCAAAATGACCTACTAACTGAAATGACTTCTATCTCTAAATTCATAACTTGTTTAGCACCAATCAAATTATAATTAAATACTACAAACCTTAAAGATGATCTAATTAACTAGGCCCTACTATTAAATTGATGACTAGAATAAACTAAATAACTCCATATTTTAATCTTAACCTTATTTGAGCTATCACAAATTTTAAGTCCATATTAAAATCAATCTATAAAGCTCCCTATAGTATAAACTAATTAATAAAACGTTAAAATTGTTTTAATAAAAAAAAATTCTAATTTCACATTTGAATCTTTTTAAATTAAGACTAATTTAATATTTTAACATCCAAACATTATTCCATAATAAAAAGCTAATCTTGATTTAAATTAGACATACATCTAAAAAAAACTAATTAAACATAAATATTAATTGAACAAACTTTGATTAAATTAAATACTACCAAAATGAATTAACTTAAATGAGATTTTAAACTAACATAATTTAGTACTAAACAAAAGATATAACAAAGCTACATTAAATTCAAATAAAAATAATAAGGCTACTCTAATTAAACTCAAATCTAAAGCATACTTAAACTAATCTTAAAATAATAAATTTATCTAAAACAAAAAACTAAACAACTTTAAAGTTAAAACTCTTAATAATTAAACTAAATTAAATATTACAAAATAAAATAAAACTAACATACATACTAACCTATATTCTAACTAAATCTTAAACTAATTTAACTTTAAATACTAACTAATATAAAACAACTTAACTTTAAATACTAACTAATATGACACATCTAAACTAACCAATCATAAAACAAAATACCCCAACTCCTAAGCTCTAACCCTCCATTGACCACCCAAAGAAGAGCTTGGGCAAATCCCCAAACCTCCCTATGCATACCAAGGTCTGCAACACACAGTCCCAAGAGACCCAACCCAAGTATGTGGGCCAACAAGTCAACACATTAAGGTCCTCTTCCATGGTGCTAGGTGGAGGAGGAGAATAAAATAATTAAGGTAAAATTAATCAAATCCACTTTGCCCAACCAAAAGCAACATCCAGAAAAGGAAGCTAGGCAGATAACGTCATCACATCATGATGAAACTTCTCCATCAATGCCTAGTAACATAGGTACTTTCACCAACCAAACAAAGAATGTCTTCAGCATAAATGCAATTGGTTTGGTTTAAAACCTCAACACTTTCCCAAAAGGAAATTGACCCCTGCACAAAGTAAAAGTGGTGAATAGGGTGATGTCACCCAAGACTAACGTGTTCTCCTTTACAAAAAGGCTAATCATAACCTTTCTAAGAGTTGGCGTCAAGTGGATGCAAGAAATTTAATGCATAAAGTTTATATGGTAGGAAGAGATATAAGTAGCTAGGATATTTAGATTGTTATAAAGTATTGGTTTTTATTTCATTGAGGGTCTATTATTTTATTAGTCTGTAATAGAATCAACTATATATGTGTTTGCCATACAATTTCAAGAATGATATATGTGCTACTACAGGCCTTTTTACATGCATTTTGAAACTCACTTGTTGGTTTAAGTTTTACTATGGAGTCTTATGGGATTGGTGTTTTAATTCTTAATTATATTAATTTATCATCCTATTAAACATCATGCTCAACAAAACAACTAATGCAAGATCATCAAAATCTACGTAAATCTCTTATGAATCCTTGGTTAATAATTTCCATGAATCCCAATTGCTATGCATTTCAATGATACCCACATTTCATGGAATAATCATCTAAATATTTATTTTGACTATTTATTATAAATAATGGAGCAAAAATTGAATAACATAGTGGCTAAACTAATCTTAGGGCAATTGAGAATATAAAGAGATCAAAATGATAATGCTCCAATCATTTTGAAGGGAGTATCAAAACACACTAGGTTCTTTCCTCTACCGTGTTTCAAATTTAAGTTTGGATATTTTGACATAATTCTTTCCTACATGTTCTTGCAAATTTACTTTCAACACAACCAACCATGAACTAAATCATATCAAACTCAAAGGAGATACCATACATTTACAAATTGAATCTTACACAATTGATAATCATCATTTCATCTTAGCTTTAATATACATTCATATGACGAAAAAGAATACAAGAACTTCAAGAGAAGCAAAAATTACTCAATCACTTATTTTATTAACAACTTGATTCAAGGGCTCAGCCGGGAAAGAACCAGGAAGAAAACCAAGCATCGTGGCCACTAAAACAAAATTGAAAATTACAAATTATCTAGGAAATCAATCCCAATTACAACAATTTAATTGATTTTTCTTCATGATCCTCATCAAGGGATTCATAATGATTTCTACAACACATCTCAAGAACCATGGAGAGAACATAGTTCTAATCAGGTGACAACAAGCATGACCAAGAACCATTCAACCATGCATATTCACACAAGGTTATCACTATATGATTCACAATGAATCAACACTATGGAAAGGTGGATTCTTCCAACTAGGGGAAGTCAAGCACAACACCAAACAAATGCCCAATCAGGGCTATATACCAAGAACTTTCGTTCTTCCATTTCAACATACCATAATCATACAAAGTTTGTGCTAACAGGTAGGGGCCCATAACACCCTACCCTTTCTCCCTCTTCTCATCCTGAAAAGAGACTACACATTGGTTGGAGTCCGAAAAAATAGACCTTTCCCAAAATTGGTCACTTCTACCCTCTCCAAGGGTGAGTAATACCAAAACACCCATGCTAGAAAAATCTCAAAATTTCAAACATAAACAAGAAAGGAAATCATCCAAAAATAACATGGTTTTCAAAGCTTTCCAATATACCCACAAACATATAAACATTCAAACAACAAGGTAGCATAAGCATGAAACAAGAATGAAATCTGAACAAGGGACATGAAAATTCCTACCTTCACAAAGAGGTAATGGAAAATGAATAAGTTTGAGTAGAGTTTCCCTTTCCTTGCTTCAATCTTCAAGAACTCCTCTCCAAATGTAGAGATTGGGTAACCCCACAACTAGACCAAGAAAGGCCTCTAAATAAGCCTCAAACTCAACCACCAAAAGGAACAATAACTACTCCCACCCACCTATAAATCTAGAAGCTCCTAACTCAACCCACACTATGGTTAAACACTAAGTGGAGGTGAGATGAGGTAACTCAAGATAACCACTTGCAATTTTCGCACAAAGGTAAAATGAGACTTTTTGAGTGATCTCCAAAGTCAACAAAAGGGACTTAGGGGTTGAAAAAGACCCCCAACCCATACCCATACCCCTTGGGTATAATTATTCCATGTTTTAAAGCCTTAGGAATAGGTTTAGAGCCAAAAAAAAGTTAGAAAATAATATAGTACCATCTAACTACTCTAACATTGCAGATTAAGCACTAATCTAGATTAAGGGATTACTAACCTTGATTAAGAACCCAATTAGCAAAAGATATTAACTTAAACTGACCTAGGTCCAAAGGTTACATAGCCAACTCTAAAAACACACTGAAGAACATAAACAATTCATGAGTGTCAAGTGACACTAAAAGAACATAGTTACGAACATTAACATTCACTGAACACAGAAATAAAATACATACATCTCACAGAACAATACTTGAATTATGAACAACAAGGTTTCCAAAATTAACACATAGGGATCAGTTATGTTCCTCCATTAGTTTCTTTGGCTAAAATATCTGCACACTCATTGCACACATCAGTAGTCCTAAAAATCACATGTACATATGTATATATATACATATCAGGAATCACATAAATTAAAACATCCATCTATAACAAAAATCAGGGTTCCTCTCATCCTATTCAATTCTTAACCATTTAAAATATCTTAAACCAAAATGTTAATCCTACCTTTTACTTAATTCATCGACATACATAAACATAAAAAATTAAATGACGAACATCAAATATCTGAAAATAACATCACAACATGAAATAATATGATATGTTCTAAGCATCAGATAATGTCTCGACATCTCGAATCATGAGTATCAAAAAGACAAAGTAATAACTAAGGCTACGAAGGGTCGGGGCGAGGCCTCACAAAAATGAACCAAAACCTATTAATCAAAAGAGAAGGAAATGTAGAGCTAAGTTTAAGGGTACTTACTACATATGTGGTGAAGTAGGACATAGATTTATAAATGTTCATAGAAGGTTGGTGACAAAAGAGCTACTTTGGTGAATGAGGATGAAAACCCTAATAGTCAACCTAAGTAAGGAGAGAGTGTATAGGCTTGTTGAGTATTGGTTGATAAGAGGACAATGGAATCTTGGAAAAGGAGTAATTTTTTCAAGGCTCATTGCAAGTTTGGTGGTAAAGTATGAAAGGTGATTGTGGATGGTGGTAGTACTAACAACCTTATTTCTAATGAGATGGTTTAGAAACTTGGTTTGAGAAGAATGAGACATCCTTGTCCTCATAGGATTGGTTGGTTGCAAGGTGAGCATGCTTTGGAACTAAGGGATAAATGCCTTATTAATTTCTAGATTAGGTAGTATAAGAATCAAGTGTTGTGTGATATTTTGGACATGAACAATTGTCATTTGTTGCTTGGTAGACCTTGGCAGAATGATTCCAAGGTTGTGCATGATTGTGTCAAGAATGTGTTTACAATTATGAAAGGTGGTAGGAAAAATTCCCTGATTCCTTTATAGAATGAAGAGATTAGTAGGAGGAACCTAAGTATTGGTAGCTGAGTTAAGTTGAAGGATTCTAAGAGGGTAAGAGATTAGTGTGGAAAGAAAAATAGTGGTTCAAAATTGAGGATGGATGTAAAGAAGATCAAGGAAAAGAGTATACAAGTTGAGGACTTAGAGGATATATATGTGAAGAACTAATTTGGTTTTTATGTGATGAATCCTAAAAAATGTTCTCTTAGCTACTGAGAACATCTTATAGAACCTATGGTTTCTGATGTAGGAGCATCCTTGGTTGGCTTGTAATCCTACATGTTGGCTATTCTAGCTTTGGATTTAGAGGACTTAGTTAGTGAAGAGGTGGTACTCGATTGACACTGAGTTGTTCATGGTTGCTATGTTAACTGAGTAACTTAGCTAATTAAGGCATTTGATGGTTATTGGGACACTTGATAGATATTGTAAGCTTAGTTTAAACTGGGGAACTTGACAATTGTGTTGCCCAAGTTGCTTGGTCTATGAAGGATGAACTTGGAATATACTATGGCTTGGTTTGCACTAGCAAGCTTGACTTGGTCTACATATTCTAGTTGTAGTGTTGCCCAAGCTAGCTCTATCAATGAGGGGCCTTGGTTGTGCTGAGTGAGGAATGTTGATACTCAGTGTGGTTTCTTTGACACTAGGTTTTGTCTTTCTTTATGTGTTGCTCAAGTTGTCTATGAGCCAACCTTTTAGAATTTAATTTGGGTTGTACACATTTAATGAGTGTTGTAGATAACTTGTGGCTTATACAAATATTTAATGTAAGAGTTTATTTTAATTTGTAATGGACTAGGCTGATCTATGGCTTAGTTGGGTATAAATAGGGGTGTCTTGTGGAGTCTTAAGTGATTAAGAACATCTAGCTTGGAGAAGAGGATGTGAAGGAGGAAAAAAATTTGAGAAGGGCTAGTAGCCGAGGCTTGGGAAACAAGAAGGTTTCTTGGTGGGATTCCAAACACAAGTTTACATCTTCCTTGGAGGTTTTTACTAGATTTTGGATCTAGACTAGCTACTATTTGGATTTGATCTTGAGGGATCTTGCAGAAGTATTATTATAAATGCTATTGTATGTAGCCATAACCAGGCAGGCCTTATGGCCTAGCACATTGCATGTAAACAATTATTTATGAATAAAGAGTTTCATTTGGTATCAAATTGTGTATTTTGTGTTGTGTTTTCATTGTGTGGTTATTTTCTAAGGGCTACGAGATCTTCTTTGGGGATTATCTTGCCTTGCACAAAACCAATTGATCAGCAATAGTATCTATTAGAGATAAACATGATATTAATATTTTAAAAGGTTGGGCAAACATAGTAACATCTCTGCAATGCATGGATACTAGTATGAAGAAAACATAATACATAATACAAGGTGACAATACCCTCAGTACTATTGCATATCTAAGAGGTAAAATCCAAGGTATTTATTAGTGGCTAATATTCATAAATTAGCTAATTTTAGAAAAAAATTCCTAGTAATTTGGCTAGTAATTTAAGATTTAATGCAAGCTAAATCACCACATTTTTATTAAATTTAGTTCAAAAATATTTAAAATTTCTCAATAATTTATTTTATTAGAAAAATTAAACTCAAAAATTTGCCACAATATTCAATACATGATAATATTTAATTCAACTAAATATTATATATTATCAAAGAAATTAAAATTAATTCACCAATAATTATCATAGTTATTAGTTACTTTAGGGATATATCACTAATATTTAGTTTTCACTATTGATTTAAAATATAATGTAATTATCCTCATAATTTCCAAGAAATAAAACATGTTCAATTTTGATTTGTAACATTCCATGACAACTAGAGAACTTCCTATTATTATTAAGATTTCCCAATATTTTCTACTCAAAAATTATGATTCCAAAATAATCGCCAATGTAAACAATATTTAAAATTAAAAAATTGAGAGATTTGTCAATAAAAAAGATTTGGCTTTTCAAAATAATAAAAGATTCACCAATATTTAATAACTTTTTTTTGGAGGGCTATTTCTTAAAGTTTACCTTGGTAAAATCTTATAATCATCGTATATATAAGGGGAAATATTTATTGAAGATTATTAAAGTGGAAAATAATCATTTCTACACATTACAAGGATGCCACCAACATTAAACATTTATATATATTTCACATTCCAAGTATATCTATCAAACAAGGAAAGGAAAATAAGTAAAAGGTAAGAGAACAAAACATAAATATTTATCCCAAGCATCGATAACTAACATCCATGGATGTAAATGCAGAAGCACCCTTTGGATGATTTAGAGATTATGGTGCTATGTGGAAGGTCTATGATCTAATCAATGGCTATTTTGATTAATTCGAGGTAAAAGAGGATGAAATAAGATGGGAGATGGAGGGATTTGGTTGACATTTGATCAATTCATCTAAGAAATAATGCATTGAAAAGAAGATGTATTTGATTATAGAACCTTCATTGTGTTGAAATTATCAATACATAGAGTAACCAATAGGTTGTACTCCTATACCTAAAATGTATCATTCTATGAAAATTAGGAAGAAATTAAGATGTAGACCTACTATCAAGAGCAATATCATCAAATAGATTCATTACTATTTCCATCTTTGTGAATGGTTGAAGCAACAACCCAAACTAGAGAAAGATGTAGTGACCGAGAGAAATGACATCTTGAATCACATGAGTCAGGAGAATATAAAATGAATGGATTGGTGAGAGAAAATGACATATTTTAATAAATAATGAAATGATGATTGGGGCCATATAGTCTCACATACCACCATAACAAAAGGTACTCCTTAAGAGGGGATACTACTAGCATGAATAGGTTGATGAATAAAAGAGAAGTCCATTCCAACATACCATATAGTGATATAATGAAAATATATCAAATGGAAGGATACCTATAAAATACAATCATACATGTATTCCTATTGATCACCATTCAAGATTTAAAAACTAAATAAGTGATTAACTCAATCAAAATATATATCATTGGTGTAAATATGGAGAAGATTCAATGCAAATGGATTTGAACTTAATACAAGAAAGAAAGATATTGGTGCATCAAAAAGAGAAAAGTAGAGGAGCATATAAGAAAAAGGAACAAGGTACAATTATTGTGTGTGATCAATGATTCAACATAGAAAATAAAGAAGAAATAAATGACATAAAGCACCCTTATGATTGCAATAGTGGGCAATGTGGACATTGCAGAGAAGACAAATAGGAGAAAATATGTGAATTTGATCCCACTAGTGGAATATCAATGTAACAAAATATATTTGGATTACATATACCACCATATAAATAAGGCACATCACATATTAAATAAGGGAATGTTGCATTGCATTATATTTTGTACTAGAGAATCCACATTCTTTCATACATACAGGTTAAAGAAAGAAGTTGAGGGTAAATATTTTTACATCTTTTTTTTTTTTTTTTAAATTCCTATGTGAATATGATACTTAAGAAAATATTGATTGGGAATTGGTTAGAATCGATTTTTGATAAAGAATAGATTACTAAATAAAGGGTTCCTTATTGTTTGCATAGGAATGTCTTAATCATGGTTAAATATTTGATAAGGAAATAATATGTTTGGGGGACATATAATGAAATATGTAAATAGAATATCAAATATATATTATATATTCAAAATACGCATTTAATCTATAATGTATTTGAAGGATCTAAAATTATAATGTGAATCATGAGAAATATATTTATGTTACTATTAGTAATGGACATGAGTTAAACTACTAACATTCCTATTTGAATTATAATTATTTTTTTCCATGATCATCTTCCTTCAAAATATTATTGCAAGAAGAGGGAGATTGAGATTAAGAAGGAGCCTAACATTTTATTTGAGAAAACCTTGAAAGAGAAGGAGTAGATAGAGAATATGATTCTATCAATATTGAGCGATCTTGGTCCCATTTATTCAGAGCAAATAAACCACATTGTGATGGATTGAACAATTATATAAAATTGGAATACATAGATTATAAGATGTGCATAATATAGGATTAATCAAAAGATCAAACAAATACCTTTGCATGAACAAAAAAAGATTGAGTTATTGTGAGACATTAATGAAGCCTTTAAGAATTCATTTGAACCATCTATGAGTCTTTCCTTGATGACTAAAACTTGATGTATGAGTTATAGAGTCATTCATGTGGCACAATCATACTTACTCAAGATATCAACATATTATGAAAAAGGATATGGGTAGGATCCTAGTGTGCCAAAAAGTGGCAATGTGAAAAATATATAGTTTTGAAATGTCTAAAAGCATTTCAAAATACACTTTGAATTTTTCCCACCCATCCTGATACCAAACCAAAAATGTAATACCTTGTCTTATCATGTAACCAATTTGAGAATTGGTATTCAATTTGAGAACGGATACCAAATTTCCTAATGGATACCCAAACTATGTACCCAAATCATGGCACCAAATTAAAATGTAAAGGGAGTGAGGATAAATTTTTAAGATAGATATTGATTTTTATTTAGCAAACTCAAAGGGGGGGGGCACAATTTTTAAGTTATATTAAGTCCTAGTATAATATAGTTATAGCATAATTGGGGGAAGGGGGATGAATTATATTATATAGTTACTTATATTTATTATATAGTATTAAATAATAACTATTTTATATATAGTTATTACTTAATATATTATTATTATATATTATATATATTAGTAACCTAACTTAATAAACTATATGATGATGTATGTTCCTAGGGATCCCCCTAGGGATGTACATGTGTTACACTGAGTCCAAATGGGTCATGAGATACCCTAATTATATATCATATATATTATATATAATAAATTATATATAATAGTAACCTAAGTTAATAAACTATATGATGATTTATGTTCCTATGGGTCCCCCAAGGGACATACATGTGTACCAATGAGTCCAAATAGGTCATGAGATACCCTATTGATGCAGGAGCATCCTAGGGTAGTTAGCCATCTTGTATTTTGGAGGGATTTTGGTGGAGTTGTGTGGACCTACTTGGGTTTTGGTTAATTTTTCTTGATGTATTAAATAAGTGTTGTAAGCCTTTTAATGCATTTGGTATTTAATTTATGTTGGAGGCTGACTTGTGGCTCAACATATATTTAATGTAAAGGTTATTTAATTTGTAGCTTATTGGGCTGAATTGTGGCTTAGTTAGCTATAGGTAGGGGGTATTGTGGAGTCTTTAGTCATTATTCATCCATCTTAGAGAAGAAGATGTTGTAGAGGACCAAATTTTGAGAAGAGTTAGTAGTTGAGGCTTGGGAAATAAGGAGATTGCTTGGTGGGCTTGTGAGCACATGTTTAGATCTTCCTTGGAGGCTTCTAGAAAATTGTGGATTTGGAATTTAGGTAGGTTTTATTGCCCCTTGTGTTTGCAATCTATACCTTGTTTATTTTGATTTGAGAGATACTTATTACTCTTATTATTTGCACTTTGAGATGACCTGATGGTTTGATATTATACTTTAATTTCAATATCATAGATGTTATACTATTATGCTATTTATTTGATCATATTTTAATTTTGATGCAATTTTGAGATGATAGTAGGTCTATGATGATATATGGTTATCTAGTATTTGGACATGTACACTCTAAAAGAGTCACACTCTAAACCCTTCTATCCAAATGATTCCATGAGTTTGGAATGTTTGGATGTTGGCTTAGAGCTCCCTATCCATGAAGTGCAAGTAGTTATGTTTCAAGTATGAAGGCTCTTAGTTGAGCCTTAGAGATATGTTTCTTGATAGTAAACTATGCAATAGGAGGTTCTTCAAGACAAGAGAAAGAATGCAAGTCTCTACAATGAATCCCTGAAGGATGCAATGCAAATATGAAGACTACAACAGAATGAATATGCAAGGTGTAGCTATTCTAAGCATGAATGAGAGTGTTAACAACCAACTAATTAAACTATGTGATCTTAAGCTATTGCAAAATGAAAGCTAAGGTATGTGCAACATGCCTCTAACTAGTATGCTATGGTATAAGAGAATGAGACAAGATATAGAATGTTCTCCTCAAAGCTCCAAGAAACCTATCAGAAAACCTACAACATAGCAATATTCAAATGATTATGGATCCTTTGAGGGGGAAAGCTCTCTCCCTTTTAAAGTCATATGGATGGTAAAGATCAAGATGAAGATGATGGACAATCAGTGGTTGAATTCAAAAAGAGGAGTTGATCCACGTGCACATAGAAGTCAACCAAAAGAATATAACTCAACTTGTCATGTAAGACAAAAGTCTCAAAAGCCTTTTCTTTTAATTGTAAAATAGAAAAAGGTCTTTATGTGTGCACTTTAAGTGGGTTAGAAGAATGGGGTCTTTTATTTAATTAAAAGGGGATATGTTATTTTAATCAAATTATGAACTTGGGATAGAATAGTCAAGCTATAGGTTATAATCAAATTTATTCATTATTAGCAATTTGGGCTAGGTAAGTGATTAATTAAATTAGCCAAAATGCCAAGAAGGGGTTTAATAGTCTAGATGACCATTTTTAGGTGATTACAGTTGCCCCTCTTTAACTAATGCATGCTCAATTTGGGAACACATTATGTCAAAGAAAATAGAAGCCAAGTAGGCAGCAATAGATATAGATATCTAATTCCAAAGAACAAAATGTAGAAAGAGATAGCAAATATTGAATGTATAGCCTGATAGTGATAGTACTGAATAGTAGGAAAAGAGAGATGATGTCAAAATTTAAGAAGGATGCTAACACCTAGAAAAGTAGATAAATCAAGAACAAGTGAAAAGATCAATCATATGCTTCTAATAAATAGACAACTGTATTAAGTGATGATAGATTATTTTTGCCCCCTTGTGATCAAAATCAAAATGAGGTAAGGGGGATGTAGAAATGAGCTAGATATGAATAAATTGAGATATAGCAATGTCCAAGATGATAGATAAATGATTATAACCAAAGAGTGGCTATAAGAAACTAATAGAATGCCCTAGTTTGACTAGAGTTGACAACAAAGTATAAAGCATAAAAATTAGGTCAAAATGAGTAGAAAAGTAATTTTTAGACATGAAAATATGAATAGAAGTAGATATAAATTGTAGAAATGGTGAAGACATGAAGAAATGAAGATGCCCCAACGATGATTTGGAGATTACACCTTAGAAGGTTAGCTAATTGCTCAGAAGAAAGGATAATTTTAAAATGCAATTTTGACTATCAAGATGAACTTGGATTTTAATTTCAATCTAGAAAATGGACCCAAGATGTCAAAATTAGCTAGCGGTACAATTTTTGCAGAATTTCAAGGAGTTTGAAATTTAGGTCAAAATGAGTCAGAAGCTATCAAAGGGGCCCAAGTGTCATTTTCAAATTCATTTGTCTTTTGTCATTTGGTGAGAGCTTTTGAGTGGTCTAGAGAGAATCATGGAATTAGTACACATTTTGACCCACAAACACCATTTTTGAGCATAGTCAGTTGCTGTAGGACCAGGAAAACAAGCTAAAAGAATAACATACTATGAGAAAATCACAAAATCAATAATCATACATTAGCACCCACTAGTCTACCATGAAAGAAAAACTAAACAAAAGAAAGCAAACATAATCAAAAACTCCCTTTTCCGTTTGTAGCTCCCATGTTCTTTTTTCTTCTCCAAATCATTGTAGCTCCAATTTGCCTATAGTGCACACAAGATTGAGCAAAAGCCTATGATAGGGATAAAGCCATGAGAATACTTGAAGTGTGATTTTATTGTGAGAGTGAGAATGCAAAATGTAAATTAGTAGAGACTCAAAAACTCAAAGATTCAAGGACTCAAGACTTAAGCCTTCTCCCCTCCAAGAGACCCCAAAATGAGAGAAGAGTGTTCATTTTATAATCAACACTCAAAGTGAGGGCATTGGATTTGTCACCCATAGATGTGCGATGTGGCAAGAGATTCCTATGACGCATATGAAAGAATATGCCAATTTTGAGATTCTATGACACATGCAAGTCAAATTTGGAAGAGAATCTATGATGCGTCATAAGATTCCTAAACCCACTTAAACCCAAGAATCTATGATGAATAAGCCAAATAGGGACATGCGTAAGAGGTAATAATAATTCCTATGATGCATATGATAGAATATGCCAAAAGTAAGATTCTATGACACACAAGAGTCAAATTTGGAAGAGAATCTATGATGCATCATAAGATTCCTCAACCCACTTAAAGCCAAGAATCTATGACGAATAAGCCAAATAGGGACATGTGTAAGAGGTAATAATATTTGATTATGACAAATCTCAGCCAAGTGTCAAAGGAGAATCTACGAGGTGTCACATCCAAGTGTCATGATGATGAAATATTTTATGGAATATTTGAATTTAAAATCCTTTTATTCCACAAAATAAGAATTAGTAGAAAATGGAATTAATGATGGAAAATTGAACTTAGGAAATTGTAAATTTCCATGGTTTGTAGATAATGAATCAATTAATTAATAAAATTAATTAATTGAGGATGATAATCAGGAAGAATAATTAGTGAGAATAATAGAATTAAATTATGGGTTATTTAATCCTATAGAGAAAATTAGTAGATGATTGGCCAAATTGATTAAATGAATGCGATCGTATCTTTTGATGAAAATGTGACGATGATGGATATCGAATAAGATGATGAAAAGGTAGACCAAATCCATGGTCAAATTAATTGATAGATCGAAATTGATAACATGCCAAGGACATATGACATGAATTAATTGATATGTAACATTTAACCGACATTGTAAATGCTATAGGATTAAAATTGATTGATAAGGTTTGATCATAATAACACTGATGGACACTATCAATATTATCAAAATGGTTGATGATGCCATGATTTGACATTTAAAGCCTCAACAACATCAAAGACTGAATGACATGAATGAAATTTTGACCTATCACTGAGAGCCATGACAGTACTAAGGTCAGATTGATAAGATTTATAAGTTGATAGGTTTCCAAGACATTGAAAGCCACAAAAATGCCTAGGAGTGGATAAATGATGATTGATTTGGGATGTTTGATATGTTTTGGGTTGATTAGAATTGATTTCGGATGATTTTGAGTTGATTTGGGGTGATTTTGAGTGTATTTGATATGATTCTGAGTCGACATGACATTGATGTGAAAGAGGATAGGTCAATCTGGCCAAAAGATCAAAGTTAGTAGAATGGGAAAATGGGACAAATTAGTATGAAGAAGTGATGAGGTCATAGATGTGAACCATTTTTGAGCATCTACATTTTGCCCCTCTTTGATACAATGTGATTTAGAGCATTGTATCAAAGAATAACTGATGAGAAAGCCACAACATGCCCCAGTAGGGATGATATATATGGGTGCCCCCTCAAATAATTGACAAAGATAAGCATATGATAAGTCAATTTATCGAAAACAAGAAGACAAAACCATAGCAACTAACAGAATGACCCAAAACTATGCGTGCATGCACAAAATGATGGAAAGATGTCATAACATGAGGGAAATCATCAAAAATGGTCGTATTTGGTCAAAGATGATGAGACAAATGTCAAATTGAGGTTGAACCAAGTCGAAAGCCACAGAAAGGTGATTGATAGTGTAGGATGATGCAAGAATGCAAGAATGCAAGATGAAGATGATTTGGTGAATTAGAAGACATGATCATGGTGATGGAGAATGAGATGAAGAAGAAAGATGAGATGAGGAGATGTTAGTATGATGGAAAGACTTTTGCTTCTAGAAAGTGCACTATATGTCAAATGTAGCTTTATTTTTATATGGAAAATGGAATGCAATGCATCATGGCATAAAGGGCCAGAGCACAAATGCAAGCCTTTTGCATAAACAAGCACGATACAAACAGAGAATGACCTTATCCTTCCTGAGGCATATGTACATGCCCCAGACTCTCAAAGGTACATTGTAATAGAAAAAGATGGAAAAAAATGACCATGAACCATCTTGGCCACTCTCATAGATCAATTTATATCATCGAGTAGCATAGGGACATGATCAAAGAAAAAATAAAGCAAAAATAAATCACTCACTAAACAGCGTGAGCCAACAGCTATTCTTGTCCGTTATTACGTTCTTGTTAATTTTTTAGTTGTGTAGATAGTGTTCGACATGTTGATAATGTGATAGTTCTAGTTGTGGATTCAGTTGATAAGTTCATAGTGACTGGTTGGATTGATTGTTGGTTCACATTGCTCAGATATTGTGATTGGCATTGAAGTAGCGCTTTGATTTTCAGTCTGCAAAGTGCAAGTGTTTACACAAAAGGGGTGGTTATCCATAGTGAGTATGTACAAGGTTTATTGCAAATTTTTTATTGGTTTATAATTTGTAGGGTTTTGTGGATATTTGATGTTTTTACATGACTAGTTTCTTCAGGAAATTTTATGATTTTTAGGGTTTTTTCAGGACATTATGTGATTTTTAGTGATTTGTTCAGGATTGTATTTGAATGTTTAGGATTTTTTTCAAGACATTATGTGAATGTTTAGGATTTTTTCAAGACATTATGTGATTTTTAGTGATTTTCTCAAGACATGTTATGATTTTTAGTGATTTTTTCAGGATCATATTTGAATTTTTTAAGGATTTTTTTAGGACATTATGTGATTTTTAATGATTTTTTTAAGACATTTTATGATTTTTAGGGATTTTTTTAGGATCGTATAAGCATAAACAAGTGTTAGCTCCAATCCATTATGTGATAGGTATAATGGATAAAAAGCACTTAGGGGTATGCCCCTAGTTCAAATTCAAACTTATGCACCATGTAGGTAATATGCCCCCAGACAAGACGCAAATTATGTACAAAGGCCAATGACAGAGTGTGTGTGTAGACTGGTGATGCTTAAGCAAGGTAACGAAGGACATTAACTAGTTCGTGAGCCATAATAAGGGACCAGGGATGTCATGCAATATGAAGGATATGATCAAGGAATGATGGAGGGGGAAAAGACTAGATGGAATCCTGATAGATGGAGGAGCAACACTGATTACACATGGTGCCTGTTTGCCAGGTTTTCACCAGGGTACTTGCCTAAAGTGCCTATTTGCCAGGTTTTCACTTTTGGACAAAATTTTTCTCTTGACTCAAATTTTCATGCCAAGATACTTGTTTGCTAGGTTTTCATCAAGGCATCCATTTTTTCATGACTTTTTTCACTTTTTTTCTTTTCTTTTTTGATGACTTTTTACAATTTTTTTGATTTTTTTTAAGACTTTTAGATGAAATCAAGAATGTCACTAACAAATGCTGAGAAGATATTTGTTGTTGGTGCTACTAGCTAATGAGCTCTGAATCCATGACTGATCATAACTATATAGGATTTGTTCCAAGTCTGTAGCTAAAATCAAACCACTAGAAAGGCCTCGAGAGATACCATCATGTACCGTATGTAAGACAAGGTCTATCTCTTGTGAATGAAGGCATGTAAGGATAATTGGGTCAATAGAAATGTCATGTGGGATGTCACTGATGATGACATATGCAAAGGCTTGTTGGATAAAGGATTGATTTTGGTTTTTGGACAAAGTAGGTAGTTGGATTTGGGGATAAACAAAGGGATATAAGGGAGGGTTGGGAGGGTTGAGACCAATGACCTTCCGCATGAATGCTGATTGAGAGAGCTCCAAAAGACTTTGTGGCATGTTGAACACTGGAACACTGATATTCATGGCATCATATTTTTCATTTTGTATCATTGGGAGCTACTTAGATTTTGATTTTTTATAGTCTAATGGCATTTTTTGATTTTCACCAAGAGACCTATGCTTGCTATCTTTTTCTCTTTTTGCTTTGTAACTAGAAGGTGGAGTTGGCTCCCCAAAATATGCCAATGTGTTCATCATCGTCAAATTGATCAAAAATTGTTGGTCCACATTGGTCCCAATCCAAAGGTTCAGGATAACTTGAGGGGATGTCATCATCATTATGGAATGGGCTTTGGTTGAAGGTAGATATATTGGTATCTGATTCAACTAGGTCATTGGGGTTATGCTCAGAAGCTAGAGGATTGTTGGTTTCAAGTGGGATATCCTCAGGCACCTTTTCATCATTCAAAACATCTAGAGTCTTACATGTAGGTACCATGGTACTAGGAGGACCTATTCGTAATGGTTTAAATCCAAGGCCCAAACTAGGAGGTCGTCCTTCTATAGTGATAGGTTCAATGATTCCTTGTTTCTGAGATCCAAGACCACTATAGTCATCATAGCCTTGTTTTTGCATGATAGTAAACCCAAGTCCATACTTGCTAGGAGATATCAAAGTTGGTTCTTGTTCTGCTTTTGCTTTCTCAATACATATAGATGTATTCTCATTGATAGAAGTACAATTCTTTGTACTGATGGGAGAAAATGGTGACTCCCTAATGTGAGAGACTTGAGACATAAAGTACTCTCCACACCCATTGTCTTGAATCTTAGTCTTTTCCTTGTCTTTACTGAGTAGTATATCGGCATCCACATACTTAGAGGGATTTCTAGGTTCTTCTTCATTGTTTGTTGGGATTTGGAATGCAGTAGCATCTCTTAGATTAGCAAAAAATTGGAAAGGATCTGGATCGCCAGGGATGGTAACCTCCATGTTATTATAGGAAAAATTTAGACATTGATGATATGTAGAAAGGACTACTTTCATAGCATGAAGCCAAGGGCATCCTAGTATCATGTTGCAATTCATTTCTATATCTAGGACATGGAACAATGTATCTTCAATAGCTGGACCAACTCTGATAGGTAATGTGATGATGCCCTTGGAGAAGCATTCACGATCATCATAAGCTTTTATTGTGATTCTTCGAGAGGGATCTACATCATCTTTAGAATAACCCAAATTGTTGACAACATTAAGAGTACGGATGTTCAGTCCTGCTCCTCCATCTATTAAGACACGTCTAGCTTTGGCATTATGGATGAAGACTTCAAGATAAAGGGGATCATTATGGTTAGGTTTGTCCTTAGGAATATCTCGGGGTGAAAAAGTGATATGTTGTGATGCAAATAGGTTCCCAACCAAGGCTTGGAACTGGGCAACATCCATGTTATCTGGGACTATTGACTCTTTAAGGGCTTGATCCAAGATCTTCTAATGTTGGGGAGATGCATGCAGTAGGTCCAAAATGGATATTTGTGTAGGGGTTTTTCCGAGTTGTTCAACAAGGCTATAATCAGATGAAGTAGGAGTAGTAGGTCTACTTGGAGGTGCAAGTCTAGTAGAAGTAGTAGGTCTAGATGGGGCTCTAGGTAGGGTGATCTTCCTATGACATGTAGTGATAGCACAATGAGGGTCTTCAGCCTTAAATGTGAATGTAGATATGCGAAAGTCAGACTCATTAAAGCAATTGATGGTGTAGTCATAGCCGGTGTGTGTGTAAATCACATTACCTTGTGAGTTTGAGTTTGAACTTGAGGGTTTCTCTTTGTCATGATTACCCAAAGGATCTTTGAAAATAATATGATTAGAGTTGGATGCTAATAGTGATGGATCAACTGTGATTACACCATCATCAATAAGGTCTTGTATTTCATGTTTCAATTGGAAGCATGATGAAGTCTTGTGTCCTTTGGTGCGATGGTAATCACAATACTTTTTGTCATCCCACCAATCTGCTTTAGTTAATGGTTCATCTTTGATTGGGGGTAGCTGCAGGAAGTTATTACTCAGTAACTATTGTAATGTAGTCTCAAGTGGTATTCCCAATGGTGTGAATTTTCTATCCTTGGTTCTAGGATGTCTTTTGTCTTGCGAGGAAATCTCAGTTTTCTATTGTTGAGGTGTTGTTTGATTAGGAGTTTGTGAATTTGTAGGGTTTACACCTTTCAAAGTCAGTTGAGGTTGTGTTGTGCTAATCGTGTGAGCATCCACAATGCCATCATTAGTCACATTCTTGTTTTTGGAGAAAAATTTTACCTTGTCATTAGACGAGTTAGTGTTTGTGTTTTCTTTGTTTATCTTGATTATTCCCTTATGGATAAGAGCATCTTCAATACTAGCCCCTTTTTTCATCAATTTAGAAATGGTACTTGGAATCTTGATTTTGAGTTCATACATTAAGTCTGGGACTAAGTTTTCAATGCACAAGTTTACTTGTTGTTCTTCAGGAATGTTTAGTGAGCATTAACTAACTAGGCTTCTCCAACGCAGTAAGAATGTGATGAATGATTCTCATGTCTTCTATTTAGTTGAGCACAAATCAGAAAGTGCCACCTCATTTGTAATGTTAAAGGAAAAGTGGGAGATAAACTTGTCTGCTATCTCTGACCAAGATTTGATATTACCAAGAAGTTTGGAGTACCATTCAAGTGCAGGCCCACCTAGAGAACAAGGGAACAATCTCATAAGGTAAGTGGGCTCATCACTGAGTTTGGTACATGAAGCAAAAAATTCTTGGATGTGATCAATAGGGTTTCCTTTTCCTTGGTATTTTTCAAACCTTGGAGCTTCAAAGTGTTTTGGGAATGAAGGCATACATAGAATTTTATCGAATGGATTAGGATGTAGGTCCCTTTCTATATATAGAACCTATTTCTTTTGGACTCCCAATGCCTCAACTTGTTTGGAAAGTTGTTTGAATTGTTGTAATAGTTCTTCATTGGGGTTTTTCATGATGGTCTTTCCTTTAAGTCTTTTGTGTCTATGAGTAGACCATTTGCTATGGTGAGAACTATGTCTACTTGGTTCTAACATTTCTGTGTCTGATGAGTCTGATGAAGTGTCACTTGGTGGTGGAGGTAAGTTGGCACCTCGAAGATAGAAAGGTCCTTGTTGTTGGGGTACTTGTTGTGGTATTTGATGTGGCACTTGTTGTGGGATTGATTGTGATTGTTGTACCATGTGTTTTTTTGTGCCATGTGTTGTGGTTGTTGTTGGGATACCTCTTTTGGTTGTATGTGAGACCATGTGTGTTCTTGTTGTTGTAGAGGTATTTGTTGAGATTGTTGTGGCACATGTTTTTGTTGTAACAAATGTTGCTGGTATGCGATCTGTTGCTCAAGAAATATTTGGTATTCCAATTGTTGCTTGAGTTTCTCTTGTTGTTTAGAAAACATCATTTGTTGTTGTTGGAATTGTTTTTGATAAATTGTGTGTAAGTCAAGTGGGTCCACATGGGATTGCATGTTAGGAATGTTGGATGTTTTCCACACTTGTGGTTGTTGTTGTTGCGTTTGATGTTGTTGTTGATATGTGGGATGTGTTTCAAGCAGATGTAGACTTGGTTGTGCCTTGGAAGTGTTGAGTCCTTGTACCATTGTAGGTTGTTGTTGTCATGGGGGTTGACTAAGTCCTTGAGAATTGAATGTCATGTTTGTATTGTTGTTTTGGTACCTTTGTGTTTTAGATGTTCCTGCTTGCAACATCATATTGACTTGACTATGAGATACATTTCTATTGGGAATGGGTGTAATGTCAATAAGACTTTTCCTTTGTGTGTCCATAGGGATGGTTGCGCTTGATGTTTCACATGTTGTATTTATGAGAGGCTCCATAATGTTTGATGTCGTGGCACTAGTTAAAGTTAGGAGCAAAGGTGTACTTTGTTGATTTTCCTCCAAAGAAGGCATGTCTAGCATCCCTAGAGCACAAGTCCCTTTAGGTGCATCTTGTTGTTGCATCATGTGACTAAATTCAAGTCTTAATTTCCTTTTAGGGTGTTTAGGGATTGGTGGTATTTCATCAAACAAGGGGTTGACATTGATGTGTTCAAATGTACTTTGGAGGATTTCAATTGTTCGTTCTTGATGGGATCTTATAGGTGCCATTATTGCATTTGAAAACTCCAAAGGTTGTTTTCCCTTGTCTAAGTCCAAATTTATCACGGGTTGGATGTTTTCAATATTTGTGTTGGTTTGATTTTTGGACTTAGGACCTTCCAAGTTTGGGTTAAATTTGACAATTTCTTGAGCTGCCAAACGTTTGAAGTTCTTGAAAAAAAAAATTTCTTGACATGCCCTAGCCATTTCTTCAACAGTGATGCCATAATCAGTGTTAGAGTTATCACTTAGGTGTACAATACCTTGTTGTATGTTTGATGTGTTAGGTTGGCTGAATTCAAATGAATGTGATTGTTCATCTTCAGGTGAGGTTGGTACACTTCCTTCTCCTAGTGGCATTGGCACAAATATAAGTTCAAAGTCAGGACTCCATTGAACCATCCCATGTGTGGGGGAAGTTTTTGGAGGAAATCTCATGATAGGTGCATTGTTCAAGGTTTTTTGTGCCATAGCTTGATTATGAGGATCTTGTAGATACATATTCAAAGGGTCTGATAGTAATGGTTGCGATGCCTCGATTTGGTCTTTGTCAAACATTTGTTGGATTTTCTTGCTCTTTCTTTGTCTTGGATGAGGTTTTGGTTGTGCTTGTGCCTCAGAAAACAAAGGTTGATTGAGCTCCTCTGGTCTCTGAGCTGCTTGTCTCCTAGTAAGTGCTGGCATGATACCTAAGAGTGCAAAGAGTGGTGGGTATGCAAGATATGAGTGTTTTTGGGATTTTTAAGTGTTTAGGAATGTTATGAAATGTGAGGAAATTCTAGATGAATTATGGTTTTGATGTGCAAAGTGCAAATGTCCTAGGGATGTTACGCAAATGCAAATGCAAGGTGATTTTTTGAAGTTTGACTAGAGGGGATGAAAATGACTCTAAGGTATGCAAAATGACCATTAGGGTTATGTTTTGGACTTGGTAATGATACTAAAGGTAGGTGTATGCAAGGTAGGCTATGTAAAGGATGGTGTTCTAGGGTTTGTAATGATGTTTGGAACATGCAAGATGAGGGTAAATGCTCAAGAAGGTAATTTGGTTAATGGACAATTTGATAAGGTTTGGGGGTGAAAATGATGCTAAGGAATTTGATAAATGCAATATGAAGGGGATATACCAGTAGGGTAGGTCAAAATGACATTTTGGGATGCTAGGGATATGATTATGCTATGACAAGGGTATATGGAAAGTTTTGAACTTAGATAAAACCTTTTGAAAGTATTTTGCCTAAGAGTTTAACCTTGTGATAAAGGACTTTGGATCTTGACCAAAAACTGATAAAAGATGAAAAGATCAAATTGATAAAAGAGGACAAGGCCAAATCTATCAAGACATAGATAGATTTTGACTAAAGAAAATGATAGGAAAAGATAAAAAGACTAGTCAAGATCCATTATCCATCAACACTAGGAGATACTCTAAGACTCATACTTTGGTTAGATTTTTGACTAAGTTCAAAGGTTTTGGGGGTTCAAAATGATGTTTTGAGGACTCAAAATGGTGGTGATGCTGAGAAAATATGTGATACAGACAATGCCTATGATGCAAGAGGGGATTTTGGGTGCAAGATGCGGTTTTGGGTCAAGTGCAGAACAGGGAGGTCTAGAGGCTTCTAGATGCAGCTTTCGGGTCCTAAAGTGCAGTTCAGAGGCCCAAAATGGTCATGCAGGTACCCAAGTGTGCCCTAAAAGTTCCAAGTGCACCCTAATATTACCAACTACATCATTGATGCACTTGGAGCCAGTTTGGGCATAGTTGGTAGTTTCTAGGCGCAATTGGTAAGCTAGGAAGAATGTTTGCTGATTCTGAGGGGTATGGTTACCAAACTGACATGCCAAGAAGCCAAGATGATGGGGTTGATGTTTGGATGGGTTGGGAGATGAAAAATGACATATAAAATGGTGTCTTAAGTTAAGGTGATGATGATTAGGTGCTATAGAATGTAGATCTGGGCAAGCTAGTGCAAGGGGAGGTAACCAGGTACCTAAGGACATTGTTGAAGCCCCAAAATGTTACCTAGAACCCAAAACTAGATCTCAAGACCACCAAGTATGCCTAGATAGTGTAGACTACATCAATGATGTAGTTGGGGCCCAATTGGGCATAGTTGGTAAGCTGGGCTAAAACTGAGGCAATTCTAGAAGCTATGGTTTAAGGATTGATGTCACAGAGAGGTAAATAGTAGAGGATAGTGTTAGGGCCAATTTGGATGCTCAAAATGATGATTAGGACACCAAAAATGATGGAAAAATTTTCAAGATGAGGAATAGCTATGCAAATATGCAAGGTGGTGAATGCAAAGTGTTGATTCTAAAATGGGAATGCAAAAAACTAAGGAAAGTAAAACTGAACCTAAATGGATGCAATATAAAAATTAATAGATACTAAATGAGGACTAAAGGTGAAATATGAAGTCTATATGATGTAAGAATGAAGCTTGGACTAGGGTGAATGCAAGTGAAATCTATGCAAAAGTTAGATCTACATTTTGCCAAGCACATTTAAGAGCACAAGTCGCCATGTTTTCTAAGGTTTGAGTGTGTTGAACCAATGTTTGCAAAGCTTGATAAAGGTTGAAATATTTTGGAAACATGTGGTGTTTTGAAAAGTTCAAATGATATCCAAGGTGTAAATTTAAAATTTTGGATTTTATCTTGATTATGTTTTACACACACACAAGACACGTTAGGACAAGAATAGTTGTTGTAAAAAGTTAACAAACACACCACAACCTAGGCTTTTAGGACTGTATCCACTGAATTCCTACTTGAACCAAAGTTCAACTACGCTTATCTAGAGTGGAAAACCTAGGATCTTGGCACCACAGGCTCCCCCTTACAGTGCACTCACTTCTCGAGGCTACCAAGATTCGCTTCCCAAGGGGCATGACTTCCAAAGGGACGGTTGCCTCTACTAAGGACCACAAGAATGTAGGATGTCTTCATGGGCATGGGTGACCCCTTGAACTAGTGGATAGAAAGGATTTTGGCCACTAAAACATAGTTTTTAGTAAGGGCATTCCGTTCGGCAAGTTAATGATAAACTTCTGCAGAAGGTCTCCCAGCCCTGAGAACCGAGGTTTGATGCACCACAAGGGTACTAGAGGAGAGCTATCACGCAGCAATACCACCGACAAAGCTTTCACTATAATCAAGTTTTATATAGTAGTTGGAATGTTGACCTAGCTTTGGCCTGTTACCGCTCTAAGGTCGTCCCCTGGCATACCTAATATCGAGTATCTTGGTCCAAGGTAGGCCTCCTATAGAAGTTACACGGATTTCTCTTACACCCAAGATCCACGAATGGTGAGGGGAGAGGATACTCCCAATGCAACTCATAGGGATCTAATACCATAGACACGCCAGGAAGAAAAGAAAAAGGTTCCTTTTAAGCACCAAACAAAATGTTATCTAATCTAGGAAATCCACACACATAGTTTTGAAAGACACACAAAGTCTTTGACAACGTCCTGAAAACAAAGAATTAGTAGTTTATGATCATGTCTTCATCCCATGATTGCCACATGCTACAAATAAACCATCAGTAACAAAAAATCACTTAATCTATGTGCTAGAGAGTGATAGGAACTTGAAATGCAGATTTTGATTGGTGCATGTGCTTATTGTGAACCTAGGTGTGCTCCGACAGTGCAAATTGCTCCCCAGAAGGCAAAAATGGCTTTGAACATCCCCAAGTGCACCTAGATAGTAAAGACTACATTAATGATGCAGTTGGGGCCTAGTTGGGCACAGTTGGTAGTTTTAGGGTGCAGTTGGGAAGTCAGGTGCAGGGTGTGGGGAAATGGGTGACTAGTCAAGACCCAAAATCTAAAATTTTCAAAGCTACACTCCCAAGTGTGCCCAAATAGTGTAGAGTGCATCAATGATGTAGTTGGGGCCTAGATGGGTGCAGTTGGTAATTTGGAAATAGAAAAAAGAGGCTTTGGTGTCTTCTGGGCTCCTAAAACTGCTCCTAGGGGTCCCAAGTGCACCCTGACAGAGCAGAGTGCACCCTAGGACAGCAAGCTAACAAAATGTATGGAACAACAGCATATAAGAATTTTACTGGACCCCCTAATTAATCTATGTGTGAAAAGGAAGAGCAGATATTCATTATACCCTTCCAAGTGTGCTCCTTCCTTTCACCTACAAGCACAAACAAGAAAAACCCAAGTTAGATATGCATGTTCACATCAGGTTCACCAAATGTAGGACCAGGAAAATGGGCTAAAAGCATAACATACTATGAGAAAATCACAAACTCAATAATCATACATTAGCACCCACTAGTCTACCATGAAAGAAAAACTAAACAAAAGAAAGCAAACATAATAAAAAACTCCCTTTTCTGTTTGTAGCTCCCATGTTCTTCTTTCTTCTCCAAATCATTATAGCATATTTTCCTATAGTGCACACAATATTGAAGAAAAATTCTATGATAGGGATAAAGCCATGAGAATACTTGAAGTGTGATTTTATTGTGAGAGTGAGAATGCAAAATGCAAATTAGTAGAGACTCAAAAACTCAAAGATTCAAGGACTCAAGACTTAAGCCTTCTCCCCTCCAAGAGACCCCAAAATGAGAGAAGAGTGTTTATTTTATAATCAACACTCAAAATGAGGGCATTGGATTTATCACCCATAGATGTGCGATGTGGCAAGAGATTCCTATGATGCATATGACAGAATATGCCAATTTTGAGATTCTATGACAAATGCAAGTCAAATTTGGAAGAGAATCTATGATGCGTCATAAGATTCCTCAACCCACTTAAACCCAAGAATCTATGACAAATAAGCCAAATAGGGACATGCGTAAGAGGTAATAATAATTCCTATGATGCATATGATAGAATATGCCAAAAGTAAGATTCTATGACACATGAGAGTCAAATTTGGAAGAGAATCTATGACGCATCATAAGATTCTTCAACCCACTTAAAGCCTAGAATCTATGATGAATAAGCCAAATAGGGACATGCGTAAGAGGTAATAATATTTGATTATGACAAATCTCAGCCAAGTGTCAAAGGAGAATCCACAAGGTGTCACATCCAAGTGTCATGATGATGAAATATTTTATGGAATATTTGAATTTAAAATCCTTTTATTCCACAAAATAAGAATTAGTAGAAAATAGAATTAATGATGGAAAATAGAACTTAGGAAATTGTAAATTTCCATGGTTTGCAGATAATGAATCAATTAATTAATAAAATTAATTAATTGAGGATGATAATCAGGAAGAATAATTAGTGAGAATAATAGAATTAAATTATGGGTTATTTAATCCTATAGAGAAAATTAGTAGATGATTGGCCAAATTGATTAAATGAATGCGATTGTATCTTTTGATGAAAATGTGATGATGATGGATATCGAATAAGATGATGAAAAGGTAGACCAAATCCATGGTCAAATTAATTGATAGATTAAAACTGATAACATGCCAAGGACATATGACATGAATTAATTGATATGTAACATTTAACTGACATTGTAAATGCTACAGGTTTGAAATTGATTGATAAGGTTTGATCATAATAACACTGACGGACACTGTCAATATTATTAAAATAGTTGATGATGCCATGATCTGACATTGAAAGCCTCAACAACATCAAATATTGAATGAAATGAATGATATTTTGACCTAGCACTGAGAGCCATGACAGTACTAAGGTCAAATTGATAAGATTGATAAGTTGATAGGTTTCCAAGACATTGAAAGCCACAAAAATGCCTAGGAGTGGATAAATGATGATTGATTTGGGATGTTTAATATGTTTTGGGTTGATTAGGATTGATTCCAGGTGATTTTGAGTTGATTTGGGGTGATTTTGAGTTGATTTGATATAATTTTGAGTCGACATGACATTGATGTGAAAGAGGATACAAATGACAAAATATGGTCAATCTGGCCAAAAGATCAAAGTTAGTAGAATGAGAAAATGAGACAAATTAGTATGAAGAAGTGATGAGGTCGTAGATGCAAACCATTTTTGAGCATCTACAGTTGCACAACTGTCTAGACGACTATGGGGCACTAATAAGTAACAAATTTTTCATCATTTTTTTGAGTAGTTATGAGCTTTTTTGTATGTTTTAATGGTTTAAATACAAAATATCATGTAATATTTTAATAATATCACATGGGTACTTTACAAAATATCAGGCAGTATTTCACATTAGAAAAAGCATCACATGCATAGTTCTAGGTTTGTTGTATGGGCCATACCCATTTTTCACTTAGACCAATGTGAAATATTGCATGATAAAATTGTGTTACACCAATTTAGAAAAAGTAGCACACGATACTATGCCAAAAAATTATGTCACTTGCATGTAGAAAATGCATCACACAACTTAATTTTGAGCCTTTTTTGTTGAATTTTTGCATTATGATCATGTTTTTGATATATCACTAATGTTTACATGTTTCATATTTATAGGAGGTATTTCCAGTGCTTCATATTAGAGCCCCCAAAGTGGTACATTTTGTACATTTGCATGCCATCATGTGATATTTTAGTGCCTTGCTATGGTGATCTAAAAAAATTTATGTTTGATTGCTTGGTGATGCATTAGCAAGTTTGATTTTTGATGTTGGGTATATTGATTCCAAGTTTGGTGATATGTCACAAGTGTACTATGATCAGACCTTGATAGAGGGGTAGGCTGTGATGTAACAGATGTTCCAGGATGTTACCATCCTATATTTTCATTTGAATTGGGAGTGACTCATTGATGATTATGGTTCTGACTACCCTCTGCCAAGCTTGTTGTATTCTCTAGTAGCCCAAGCCTTGGTGACAAATAGGAGCTAGAAGGGCTTCCCATTGGGATGGGGTCAACTAGTGGTAGATTTGATTGCATGGTCACATAGGATGGCATGGGGACTAGTAATATAGGTAGATATGTACTACGAGCTTCATGAGATACTGTATCATAGTGGTGGTTCCTAGGCATGTGGGATAGTTTTGGCACAAATCTTACCTTTGGAGTACATTGCTATGATATGACCATGAGTGCAACCTCAAGAGTGGACCTAGCCTTATATTTTTGGATACACAAGATTTGTCCCCTAGACTCACATTAGAGATATCACCTACTACCACCGTATTTTTAATGAGCTTACAACATTTACATAGTAGCCTTACTGAGAGTGTGGAAAATGGTCTAATGACTAGGAGTTAGAGTATATGAGATAAAATAGACCACTGGTAGGTAGACATTGTGAGATTATGGAGTGGTTTTCTATCAACTAAGTATGGTGGTAGTTTGCAAAGTGATAGGTGGTACTAGCAGAGACCACTATATATGCTTAGTTTCATTTAGATGAGGCAAATGGAAAGCTACCAATTCTAGATTACTAGATAGGGGTATGAGAGACAAAGGCTCTAGTGTGGACTCCTTGGGATTATTGCCCAGATGTAGCAGATGCAGGGGTAGACCCCATATATTTATATGAGAGATAGAGGCACCCATTTCCTCAATTTATAGTGCCTAATGTGCTACCCTCAATGGTGGGACATGGAGGTGGTGGAGGTAGAGGTGAAGGTAGGGGTGTTAGATAGATGGAGGTTGGAGAGGGGTCTTGATCAGGGAGGAGGAGGATGAGGAGGTTCCACTAAGGAAATGGAAAGTTGGGAGAGTGGAAGCAGAGCCAAAGCAACCAACTAGGGGGGATGATGATTGGGATGCATAGATCTATACTTTAGATGTAGATCTATAGGAAACCTAGGCGATTATCATAGTATGGGATCAACAACTAATGAATGAGTGAGCATGAGGAGACAAGCTCTGTAGGGATCAAGATGCTATGAGACAAGAGGCATCACATCATGGTGCACATGCTGCATATTATTATGTTGCCTACAGAGGTGTAGTGCCACTAGGGTAAGGACTTCTTGATGGGGTCAAGCCAAATAACAAAATGGACATAAGAGGAAAGGGAATACTTTTCTAACTATGAAAACATGCTATTACAATCTGTACAGAGAAAATAGATTTCAAAACATGCCCCTTGGGCTTACAATGGCATAAAATTGGAGATAATTTCTCCTTCTAGTACCTTCTCTCAAACTGCACTCCGAACTACCTTTTACAATGCCAAAAATGTTCTTAAATAGACCCAAAAGGGTTAAGTATTAGGAATACATTTTGGAAAGTGCTATTTGGCACTCACCACCCAAATAAAAGGCTCTAGAAGTCACATTAGAAGTCAGTGCAAAATTAGAAGAATCCAAAAATGGTAGCTAAACTTCTAGGAGGCATAACTTTTGAACCGTAGCTCCAATTGATGAACCTTTTACATTTCTAGAAAGCTCTTGGAGTGCTCTATAGCCCTATGGACCAGCTTGTCTAATTCCCCATTTTTTGTCTCTATATAAGGTCATTTAATACCCCTAACCTAACTTTGAAGCATTCTTAGGGGCTCCCCTAGAAGATGAAAAACTACAATAACTTTCAAACTATGAGGCCTTTTAACCTAATTCCTATTCTAGAATGTTCTAAATTACATTTATAATCATCCAACCAATTAACACTTTCAAACTCACTATAATTATGGCTCAATTACATAGTCCAATTTTTTTGACATTTACATGTATTCCAAGGTGATTAAAAACTCTAACCCAGAACACTAATAGTGGAACTCTAAGAGTTGGAACCTTTATTGTACCTTGACACTTGATGGATGGTAAAGGAAATCTCAAATGGGAAACCTCAGCTATTGATATCTAAGTTGAGTCCTCTATTGTCCATCCTTTCCACTCAACTAGGTACTCTTCATACTTCCTATTTCTAGTAGTCCTGCCCACATGACTATCCAGAATCTCTTCTATCTCCTCCATCTTAGAAGTAGGAATTGGACATGGCTCTAGCATCAAACCCTCATCTACACCATCATAATGATACTCTTTTAAGTTTGCAATGTTGAAGATAGGAGAAATGTGAATTCCATCTAGCAACTCCACCTCATATGCATTTGTTGAGTCATGTTTATTCAAAATCTTACAAGGGCCAAATTTCTTCATCTTTAGCTTGTTGTAAGTACCTACTGGAAATCTTTCTTTTCTCAAGTGTACCATGACTAGATCCCCTCCTTGGAACTCCTTATGTCTTCTCCTTTCATCAGCCCTAGATTTATACTATTGGTTCATCTTAGTAATTTGTGCTTGGACCTCCTCATGTAGATTCTTGATATGTTTAGAAAATTCTTTAGCTTCAACACTTGTCCTCTCCCCTTGCTCCATCTTCCTCAATTCTAGTGTAGTCTTTGGGCTATTTCCAATATACAATTTGGAATGGTGATCTACCCATACACCTATTTATAGAGTTATTGTAAACAAATTCCACTTGTGGTAGAATCAAATCCCATCCCTTGGGCTTATCCCCAACTAAACATCTCAGCAAATTGCTTAGGCTTCTATTTACCACTTCAGTCTATCCATTATTCTGTGGGTGATGTGTAGAACTAAACTTCAAGTCTGTTCTCAACTTGTTCCACAATGTTCTCTAGAAATAACCCACAAATTTATTATCTTTGTCAAAAACTATACTCCTTGGGAGACCATGTAGTCTTACCACCTCTCTGAAAAAACAAGTCTGCAATATGGATAGCATCATGAGTTTTGTGGCATGGGATGAAATGTGTCATTTTGGAGAACCTATCAACCACCACAAATATTGAGTCATTACCCCTTTGTGTCCTTGGCAATCCAAGAACAAAATCCATACTTATTTCCTCCCATGGCTTTGACAGAATAGGCAATGGCTGATATAGTCTAGTATTGTGACTAAATCCCTTGGCCGCTTGACAGACCTAGCAACTCTATACAAACTTCTTCACATCATATGACATTTGAGGGCAAGAATAATGTTCTCTAAGAATGGTAATGGTCTTATCTCAACCAAAATGTCCTACCATCCCTCCACTGTGTTTCTCTTTAATCAAATTGACTACTCTTGAACAACATACCATCCTGAATCAAATAGTCTAGCCACTTGGTTCTGTCTATAGTAATAGGCTCTTTACAACCTTTCCATGCTTTAGAATAATTAGGATCCTCAAGGTATAAATTCTTGAGTTCATCAAACACAACTACTTTAACCTACATTACTATAAGCAATAATTGCCTCCTACTCAATGCATCTACAAAACTATTAGACTTTCCACTTCTATGCTTCAACACAAATGTATAGCTCTGTAAGAACTCTACCCACTTCATATGCCTTTGGTTCAATTTAAATTGGCTATTTATGTACTATAATGCCTGGTTATCAGTATACAAAACAAATTCCTTTGGCAATAAATAATGCCTCCATTTCTTTAAGGCCTGAACTATCACATAGAACTCTTGATAATAAATAGAATACTTCTTCTTCACATCATTCAATTTTTCACTAAAATATGCAATAGGCTCACATTCTTGGCTCAATACAGCCCCAATAGCACTACCACTAGCATTACAATCCACTTGGAACACCATACTAAAATCATGAAGTGCCAACATAGGTTGTTTTGTCACCTTCTTCTTCAGCATTTCAAAACTTCTTGTAGCTGCCATAGTCCATTTGAACTCTTTTCTATCCTCTCTTATTGTGTCAGTTAGGGGTGCACAAATGCCACTGAAATTCTTAATGAACTTCTCGTAAAAACTAACCAGACTATGAAATGATCTTACCTCAGTAGTAGACCTTGGAGTAGGCCATTCCAAGATGGCTTTTACCTTCTTTAGATCTATTTTGAGACCTTCAAGTGAAACAACAAACCTCAAGTAGACTAACTCCTTTTTAGAAAAGCTACACTTCTTTAGATTAATTAATAGTTTCTCTTCCCTCAAATTTTCAAGGACACTATAAATATGCAATAAATGTTCTTCCAAAGTCTTTCTAAAAATTAAAATATCATCCAAACAAACAATAAATTTTTTTCCCAAGAACTTCTTAAGTACCTCATTCATAGGCTGCATGAAGCTGCTTGGTGCATTCACCAATCAAAAGGGCATGACTAGCCACTCATAAAGACCCTCCTTGCTCTTGAAGGGAGTTTTCCACTCATCTCCTTCTTGTATCAGTATCTAGTGATAGCCACTCTTGAGATCTATCTTTGTGAAGTACCGAGCTCCACTCAAGTAGTCCATAATATCATCTATTCTTGGCAAAGGAAACTGATTCTTGATGGTTATCCTATTAATAGCTCAAGAGTCTATACACATTCTCCACTCTCCATCCTTCTTTGGTACTATTATTGCAGGTACTGCACATGGACTTAGGCTCTCTCAAATCAAACCCTTTGTCAATAGCTCCTGAACCTATCTATTTAGCTCCTCAATTTTAGTAAGAGTCATCCTATGAGAAGCCTTGTTAGGTAAACTAGCTCTAGGAATTAAATCTATTTGATGACCAATTTACCTTATTGGTGGCAATACCTCTGAAACATTATCAAAGATGATATCTCAAAACTCACTTAATAAATCTAACACTTCAAGTGGTATTTCACTACTACCTTCCTTATCTTTTCTAGGAATCAAAGCATAACACATATGCTGATGTTTCATGCCATCTAAAAACTTTCTTCCATCAACAAGGTAGATCTTAGCATTGTTGCATACCTTTTCACCTTCTTTTATCATGGGCTTTAGTTTATGGAAAACTCCATCCTTTGTTAGAGAGTATGTGTTTGCATGACCATCATGTACTACATGCCTATCAAAGTTCCATGATCTCCCCAACAATAGATGGAAGACATCCATTGGAATAACATCACAGAGAACTTCCTCATGGTAACTCCCAATTTTTAACTTCACTAAACATTATTCACTTACTAGGACCTTATGATCATCATTCACCCAAGTGATTGGATAGGGCTAAGGTTGTTTCTCCCTCTTGAGTTTTAGCTTAGAGATCATCTCCTCTGAAAACAAGTTGTTAGTGCTACAACCATCAATGATCACATCGCAACATTTATCCTTACACTTGTGCCTGGTATAAAATAGACTCCTCCTTTGTCCTGGTTCAATCTCACCACTTAGTAGGACCCTTTCATTTAAAAGTCTCTCCTCTTTTTACATCCTCTGAATGTGATGACTATGCATCCTCATCCACATGAGCAACCCTAGCTTGACCCTCAACACCCCTATCCATCCTTCCTTGTTGTTGAGGGCATTCAAATGCATGGTGGCCTTCTTCATTGCAATGGAAATAGGTACCATGGAAACCTCCTCTTCTTGAACCTTGTCCACATCCTCTACCTCTTCCTCTCTGATCTCCAAAGTCTTGATCATGAGAGTGGTTGAAATCCTCATTCCTCTGGTTTCTACTAGTACCCTCAACTTCATTTTTCTTTTGAGTCTCATTTCAGCCTCCAAATGACCTACTACTACCACTTCCTCCTTGACCATACCCTCTTTGTCTCCCTTCAAACCTTTTATTTAGATTCTTTTCAACTCATAGAGAAAATTGGTATGCCTCCTTAATGCTGGTCATTCTTACTAGACTTAATTCCTCCTAGATGCTAGGTCGCAACCCACTGATATAATGAGCAACCTTCTCCTTATTTGCTTATGCATGCCTTGCTCTAATCAAAAGTCAATAAAACTCCTCTATATATTTCTAGACTAATTTTATAGCTTGCTTTAACCCATGCATCTTTTTAAACAAATCAAGCTCATAGTCAATAGGAATGAATTGCTTCTTTGGTTTGTCCACTATGTGATCCCACCTTGTGATCTTCTCCTTTCATCTTCTATTTCTTTCCAATTGGACCTCTTGCCACCAAATTTTGGCATGGTATTTTAGTTTTGCCTTTCCAAACTTGACCCTATCTAGGTCCTTGATATCATCATATTCAAAGTACTCCTCCAATTCATTGATCCAGTCGATCAACTCATCCAATTTTAGATTTCTTAAAAATACACTGACATTAATTGTAGGTCTTTTTCCAAACTTAGTAATGGCCCCAAGAAGCCTTTCCTCTACTTAATTTAGAACTTCCCCTTCAACTTTCTATCCAATTTCTTATTCATCATTGTCATCCTCACTTTTATCACCTATGGCAATATTTGTTCCTCTACATAGCTCCTCTTGTAATGCTTGAACCTACCTTTGAGGGCTCTAACCTCCTTAGGATTAATAGCTCCAACCCTTCCACCATAATCTCATTATGGAGGCATGTTGTTAACTCAAACTTGTAACCACATAGTCCTAGTGCAAACTACCTCATAGTTAGCGCTCTGTCTACACACTTAGGAAAACTTTTCTTTGATACCACTTGATGGGGTGAAGCCGAATAACAAAATTGACTCAAGAGGAAAGGGAATACTTTATTAACTATGAAAATATGCTCATACAATCTTTACAGAGAAAAAAGACTTCAAAACATGCCCTTTGGGCTTACAATAGCATAAAATTGGAGATAATTTCTCCTTCCAGTACCTCCTCTCATACTCCACTCTAAACTACCTTTTACAATTCTAGAAATGTTCTTAAATAGACCCCAAATGATTAAGGATTAGGAATACATTCTACAAAGTTCTAGTTGGCATCCACCACCCAAATAAAGGCTCTAGAAGTCACATTAGAAGTCAATGCAAAATTAGAAGAATCTAGAAATAGTAGTCAAACTTCCAGGAGGCATAACTTTTGAATTGTAGCTTTGATTAACGAACTGTTTACATTTCTAGAAAGCTCTTGGAGTGCTCTATAGCCCTATGGACAAAATTTTCTCATTCCCCATTTTTTGGCCCTATACAAGGTCATTTAATTCCTCTAACCTAACTTTGAAGCATTCTTAAGAGGTCCCCCAGAAGTCAAAAAACTACATTAACTTTCAAACCGTGGGGCCTTTTAACTTGATTCTTTTTCTGGAATGTTCTAAATTACAATTATAATCATCCCACTGGTTTACACCTTCTAACTCACCATAATTATTGCTCAATTACATAGTCCTATTTTTAAGCATTTACACATATCCCAAGGTGATTAAAAACTCTAACCCATAACACCAATAGTGGAATAGTGAGAGTTGAAACCTTTATTTGACCCAAATGGGTATCTAGAAATGAAAACACAAGAAACAAAAATTGTGTCTAAGTATATTTTTTTGGTGACATAGGATTGTCGTTATACCTTTGGATGCTCCTACATTAGAAACCCAGGGCAGATTGAAAAGTGACCTTGTCACTTGATGGATGGTAGAGGAAATCCCAAATTGGAAACCTTAGCTACTGATATCCAAGTTGAGTCCTCTATCAACTATCCTTTCCACTTAACCAGGTACTCTTCATATTTCCTATTTTTGGTACTGCTACCCACACGACTATCTAGAATCTCTTCTATCTCCTCCTTCTTAGAAGTAGGAATTAGAAATGTCTCCAACATTAAACCCTCATTTGCAACATCATCATGATGCTATATTAAGTCTACAATGTTGAAGATAGGAGAAATGTGAATGCCATCTAGCAACTCCACCTCATATGCATTTCCTAAGTCATATTTCTTTAGAATCTTGCAGGGGCCAAATTTATTCATCTTCAACTTGTTCTAAGTACCTACTACAAATCTTTCTTTTCTTAAGTGTACCATGACTAGATACCCTACTTAGAACTCCTTATGTCTTCTCTTTTGAGCAGCCCTAGCTTTATACTATTGGTTCATCTTAGTAATGTGTGCCTAGACCTCCTCATGTAGACGCTTGATATGTTCAACAAATTCTTTAGCTTGAGCACTTGTCCTCTCCCCTTGCTCCATCTTCCTCAATTTTGGTGCAATCCTTGGGCTATTTCCATATACAATTTGGAATGGTGATCTACACATACTCCTATTTGTAGAGGTATTGTAAAAAAATTCCACTTGTGGTAGAATCAAATCCCATCCCTTGGGCTTATCCCCAACTAAACATCTCAGCAAATTGCCTAGGCTTCTATTTACCACTTCAGTCTATCTATCAATCTATGGGTGATGTGTAGAATTAAAATTCAAGTCCATTCTCAGCTTCTTCCATAATGTTCTCCAGAAATACCCCACAAATTTAGTATCTTTGTTACAAACTATACTCCTTGGGAGACCATGTAGTCTTACCACCTCTCTGAAAAAACAAGTCTACAATATGAACAACATCATGAGTTTTGTTGCATGGGATGAAATGTTCCATTTTGGAGAACCTATCAACCACCACAAATACTAAGTCATTACACCTTTGTGTCCTTGGCAATCCAAGAACAAAATCTATACTTATGTCCTCCCATGGATTTGATGGAATAGGCAATGGCTGATATAGTCTAGTATTGTGACTAAATCCCTTGACCACTTGACAAACCTAGCAACTCTGTACAAACTTCTTCACATTATATGACATTTGAGGCCAAAAAATATGTTCTCTAATAATGGAAATGGTCTTATCTCAACCAAAATGTCCTACCATCCCTCCATTGTATTTCTCCTTAATCAGATTTTGCCTCATGGAACTCCTTGGAATGCACGATTGACTACCCTTGAACAACATACCATCCTAAATCAAATAGTCTAGACAGTTGGTTCTATTTATAGCAATGGGCTCTTTACAAGCTTTCCATGCATCAACAAAATTAGGATCCTCATGGTACAGATTCTTGAGTTCATCAAACCTAGCTATGTCAACCTGCATTACTGTATGCAACAACTTCCTCCTACTCTATGCATCTACAACCCTATTAGATTGTTCACTTCTATGCTTCAACAAAAATGTATAGCTCTGCAAGAACTCTACCCACTTCATATGTCTTTGGTTCAACTTACCTTGGCTATTTAGGTACTGCAATGCCTAGTGATTAGTATACAAAACAAATTCCTTTGGCAATAAATAATGCCTCCATTTCTTTAAGGCCTGAATTATCGCATAGAACTGTTGATCATAAATATAATACTTCTTCTTTACATCATTCATTTTTTCACTAAAATATGCAATAGGCTTATCTTCTTGGCTCAATACAGCCCCAATAGCACTACTACTAGCATCATAATCCACCTAGAACACCTTACTAAAATTAGGAAGTGCCAACACAGGTTGTTCTATCACCTTCTTGTTCAACATTTCAAAACTTCTCATAGCTAGCACAGTCCATTTTATCTCTTTTCTATCCTCTCTTATTATGTCAGTTAGGGGTACACAAATGCCTCTGAAATTCTTAATGAACTTCCTGTTAAAACTAACCAGACTATGAAATGATCTTACCTTAGTAGTAGACCTTGGAGTAGGTCATTCCAAGATGGCTTTTACCTTCTCTTGATCCATTTTGAGACCTTCAAGTGATACAACAAACCCCAAGTAGACTAAATCCATTTTAGCAAAGCTACACTTCTTTAGATTAATTAATAGTTTCTCTTCCCTCAACCTTTCAAGGACACTACGAATATGCAATAAATGTTCTTCCAAATTCTTTCTGAAAATTAAAATATCATCCAAATAAACAATAACAAATTTTCCCAAAAACTTCTTAAGTACCTCATTCATAAGCCACATGAAGCTACTTGGTGTATTCATTAATCAAAAGGGCATGACTAGCCACTCATAAAGACCCTCCTTGGTCTTGAAGGAAGTTTTCCACTCATCTCCTTCTCGTATCTATATCTAGTGATAGTCACTCTCGAGATCTATCTTTGTGGGGTACTGAGCTCCACTCAAGCAATCCATAAGATCATCCATTCTTGGCAAAGGAAACCAATACATGATGGTTATCCTATTAATAGTTCAAGAGTCTTTACACATTGTCCACTCTCCATCCTTCATTGGTGCCAATACTACAAGTACTACACATGGACTTAGGCTCTCTTGACTCAAACCATTCCTCAATAGCTCCTAAACTTATCTGTTTAGCTACTTAGTTTTAGTAGGAGTCATCCTATGAGTAGCCTTGTTAGGAAAACTAGCTCTAGGGATTAAATCTATCTGATGATTGATTTGCCTTATAGGTGGCAATCCCTCTGAAATATTATCATACATGATATCTCCAAACTCATTTTATAAATCTAAAACTTCAAGTGGTATTTCACTACTACCTTCCTTGTCTTTTCTAGGAATCAAAGCATAACACATATGCTGATGTTTCATGCCATCTAAAAACTTTCTTCCAATGACAAGATAGATCCTAGCATATCTACATACCTTTTCACCTTCTTTTATCATGGGCTTCAATTTGTGGAAAACTCCATCCTTTGTCAGAGAGTATGTGTTTGCATGACCATCATGTACTGCATGCCTATAAAACTACCATGGTCTCCCCAACAATAGATGGTAGACATCCATTGGAATAACATCATAGATAACTTCATCATGGCAACTCCCAATTTTGACCTTACACTAAACTTTGTTCACTTACCAGGACCTTATGATCATCCTTCATCGAAGTGATCAGATAGGGCTAGGGGTGTTTCTCCCTCTTGAGCTTTAACTTAGAGACCATCTCCTCTGACACCAACTTATCAGTTCTACCACCATCAATGACCACTTTACAACATTTATCATCACACTTGAACTTGGTATGAAATAGACTCCTCCTTTGTCTTGATTCAATCTCACCACTTAGTAGGACCCTTTCATTTACTAAAGTCTCTCCTCTTTCTACATCCTCTAAATGTGATGACTGTGCATCCTCATCCACATGAGCAACCCTAGCTTGACCCTCAGCACCCCAATCTGTGCTTCCTTGTTGTTGAGGGCATTCAAAGGCACAATGGCCTTCTTCATTACAATGGAAATAGGTACCACAAAAACCTCCTCTTCTTGAACCTTATCAATGTCCTCTACCTCTTCCTCTTTGATGTCCAAAGTCTTGATCATGGGAGTAGCTCAAACCCTCATTCCTCTAGTTCCTGCTAGTACCCTCATCTTCATTTTTCTTTTGGGTCTCATTTTTGCCTCTAGATGACCTACTGTTGTTTAGTGTGGAGCCTGATCAGTCCCCAAGTGGGAGATTGTTAGATTGTGGTGACTGATCAGGAAAGTACTGTACATACTTCATAAATAAATTTTTTTTTGGAAGTAGCCGACATCGACATGGTAGCCGACATCGACATGGTAGCCGACATATTATGGCCGACATATGGCCGACATGTTATAACCCTAAAGCGGTTTAATACTTGTATAAAAAGGGCTTAGGGTTGGGTATTTTTGATATGTGGTGATACGAAATTGGTTCTTGCGGCAGTATTGAGCTGTAAGGGATTACAGATTGTAATCAGGTTGTAATCACTGGATTGTAATAAGATCGGACTTGCTGTTTGGTGGATGTAGCCCAGGGATTGGGTGAACCACGTTAAATCTTGGTGCCTTGTGTTCATTTCTGTGTGTTCTATTATTTTCTGTTATTGGTTATATTTGCATGTAGTTTTTATTTCTGTCCATGGTTTATCCTAACAAGTGGTATCAGAGCCTAGTTGTTTCTCAGTTATCCTCTGCAGGAAAGTCTCACGGTTAAGTGGGAGTCTCACGGTTGAGTGGGAGCAATGGCAGATGATGGTAAGCTGAGGGTTGATAGGTTTAATGGGCAGAACTTCCAATTATGGAAGATGCAAATGGAAGACTATTTATATCAAAAGGATTTATGGAAGCCGTTGGAAGGAAAAGCCAAGAATCAGGGAACTATGTCAGAGGCTGAATGGGATCTTTTGGACAGAAAGGCACTTGGAATCATTCGGTTATGCTTGGCACCATCGGTGGCATTTAATATTACAAAAGCAAAGACGAGAGAAGATTTGATGAAAACCCTAGCGACACTGTATGAAAATCCCTCCGCTTCAAATAAGGTATTTCTCATGAAGCGTTTATTTAATATGAAAATGGCAGAAGGTGGATCTGTTGCAGATCATTTAAATGAGTTTAATACTATTACTAGTCAATTATCTTCTGTGGGTATCAATTTTGATGAAGAAATTAGGGCTCTCTTGATTTTGTGTTCTTTGCCTGAAAGCTGGAATGGCTTGGTAATGGCGGTGAGTAATTCTGTTCCTGGATCTAGTACCCTAAAATATGATGATGTGATCGGTGTTATTTTAAGTGAGGAAACTCGTAGAAAATCCTCAGGTGGATCTACATCAGGAAGTGCTTTAAATGCACAAAGCAGGGGCAGAACGACTGAAAGAGGAAGTAACTCTGGAAATTGTGGGAAATCAAGAGGAAAGTCAAAGGGGAGGAGGTCTCAATCGAGAGGACCAAATGATTGCTGGTACTGTGGGAAACCAGGGCACAAAAAGAAAGATTGCTGGACTCGAAAGAAAAATGAAGGAGATAAATCAGATGGAGACAAAGAGGCAAATGTGGTAAGTAACAAATCCGAAGAGGATGCTTTGCTTCTGTCTTTAGAGAGTGTTGATGATTCATGGGTTTTAGATTCTGGTGCTTCTTTTCATGCTACACCTCATAGAGGTTATTTCATTGATTATGTCCAAGGGGATTTTGGGCTTGTTTATTTGGGGGATAATGAACCCTGTCAGATTGTTGGAAAGGGAAAAATTAAGATTAAGTTGCAGAATGGGAATCATTGGCTACTACATGAGGTAAGACATGTTCCAAAACTAAGTAAAAATTTAATTTCAGCAGGGCAACTCGGTGATGAGGGTTGTGTAGTTACTTTTAATGATAAAAATTGGAAGGTTTCAAAAGGTTCCCTTGTAGTAGCAAAAGGTGTGAAAGTAGGCACCTTATATCTTTGTATAGGTTATATTGTTCCTTCTACTTTGATTGTTTCAGAGAAAAATGAATATTCAGGAACAATTACTGCAGATGAGCAGGGAGAACAAATAGCTGCTGTGGATTCTGATACAGCATTGTGGCACAATAGACTTGGGCACATGAGTGAGAAAGGTATGAAAGTAATTCATTCAAGGAAAGTTTTACCAGGTCTAAAATGTGTGAATATGGATTTCTGTGAAAGTTGTGTGTATGGAAAACAAAAGAGAGTGAGTTTTGTAAAGACAGGGAAGGAAAACAAAAAGGAGAAATTAGAACTTGTGCATACCGATGTATGGGGACCGGCTTAGGTATCTTCCCTTGGTGGCTCTCATTATTATGTTACATTTATTGATGATGCAACTAGAAAAGTATGGGTTTATTTCCTTAAACAAAAATCTGATGTATTTCAAACTTTTAAGAAATGGAAATGCTTGGTTGAAAATGAGACTGGTAAGAAATTAAAATGTCTCAGATCTGATAATGGTGGTGAGTATTGCAGTCATGAATTTGAAGATTATTGCTCCACTAATGGTATTCGTCGACAAAAAACTGTTCCAAGGACTCCACAGGAAAATGGAGTGGCTGAACGCATGAACAGGACTATAATGGAGTGCGCAAGGAGCATGAGGTTGCATGCTAGGTTGCCCTTACACATGTGGGCGGAGGCTATCAATACTGTAGTATATTTGATTAATAGAGGTCCCTCTACTCCTTTGGGCTGTGGTATTCCAGAGGAAGCATGGACTGGCAAGAAGGTGAGTTATTCTTTTCTCAAGACCTTCGGTTGTGAAGCTTTTGCTCATATAGACTTTGAAAATAGAACCAAGCTAGAAGCTAAATCAAAGAAATGTGTCTTTGTTGGATATGGCATTAATGAATTTGGTTATAGGCTTTGGGATTTTGAAAATCATAAAATTATAAGAAGCCGAGATGTCATATTCAATGAAAAAGTGTTGTACAAAGATCTGTTGCAGCAACATGAGAAGAAAGACGATGATTATGTAGTGCTGGATGATACTCCAAAAGCTGATGTTCCAACCATTCCTCATGATGTGCAACAACCGCAACAACAAATACCACATACACCAGTGAATGTTAGACGGTCAACAAGGCCAATTAGACCTCCACAAAGGTTTTCTCCCTCTTTGTATTCTATTTTACTTACTGATGCTGGTGAACCTGAAAGTTATGATGAAGCTGTGCAGGTGGATACTAAGATTCAGTGGGAGTCTGCAATGAAAGATGAAATGGACTCTTTGCTGAAAAATAAGACATGGGATTTGTGCAAGTTGCCTGCAGGTAAAAAGGTTTTACAGAATAAATGGGTTTACAGGTTGAAAGAAGAGGAAGGAGGTAAGAAAAGATTTAAGGCCAGGTTAGTTGTAAAAGGATTTGCACAGAAAAAGGGAATTGATTTTGATGAAATATTTTCTCCTGTTGTTAAAATGACTTCTATTCGTACTGTTTTAAGTCTTGTGGCTACTGAAGATTTGCATTTAGAGCAAATGGATGTTAAAACAACCTTTCTTCATGGTGATTTGGATGAAGAAATATATATGGCTCAGCCACAGGGTTTTGAGGTCAAAGGTAAGGAGAACTTAGTGTGCAAATTGAAGAAAAGGTTATATGGCCTGAAGCAAGCACCTCGGCAATGGTATCTGAAATTTGACAGTTTTATGCATGAGCATGGATATAATAGGTGTCATTCAGATTACTGTGTTTATTTTAAGAGGTTGGATGATGATAGCTACATTATTTTATGTTTATATGTTGATGATATGCTTATAGCTGGGTCTAACATGGATCATATTAAGGGGCTGAAACGCCAATTAGCACATGCATTTTCTATGAAGGATTTGGGGGCAGCAAAACAAATCCTTGGTATGAAGATTTGTAGAGATAGGAAGAACAGAACATTGACGCTATCTCAAGCTGATTATGTTGAGAAGGTGTTGCAACGTTTCTCTATGGAGAATGCTAAAGCTGTCAGCACACCTTTACCTAGTCATTTGAAATTGACTAAGGAGATGTGTCCCAAGACACAGGAAGAGGAGGATAAGATGTCCAAGGTACCCTATGCTTCAGCTGTAGGAAGTTTGATGTATGCTATGGTATGCACTAGGCCAGATATTGCACATGCAGTGGGAGTCGTTAGCAGGTATATGAGTCATCCAGGTTTTGAGCATTGGAATGTTGTCAAGTGGATTCTCAGATATTTGAGAGGAACATCCAATAAGTGTTTACACTTTGGGGGCTCTACTACTGATTTACAGGGCTATATTGACTCAGATTTGGCTGGGGATATTGATACCAGACGGAGTACTACAGGTTATGTCTTTACTGTTAGTGGGGTAGCCGTGAGCTAGGTTTCTAGGCTACAGAAGATTAATGCTCTCTCCACTACAGAGGCAGAGTATGTTGCTGCTACAGAGGCCGCCAAAGAGATGATATGGCTTCAGTTCTTCTTGGAAGAATTGGGACATCCTCAGAAGGATAATTTTTTGTTCACAGATAGTCAGAGTGCCATTCATCTTGCTAAGAATTCAGCTCTGCATTCTAAGACCAAACACATACAGTTGCGGTACCATTTCATTCGGTCAGTTTTGGAAGATGGACAGTTAAAGCTGGAGAAGATACATACCAATGAAAATCCAGCAGATATGTTGACAAAGGTTGTCACAAGGGAGAAGCTGAACTCCTCTTCAGCTTCAGTTGGTCTTTTAGACTAAATGTGAATAAAAGAACAGCAGAGTCCAGGGTGGTTTGATCCAGTGGGAGCCCCATGCGGTAGTTGTATTGCTACAGGATCAGTCTCCAAGTGGGAGATTGTTGTTTAGTGTGGAGCCTGATCAGTCCCCAAGTGGGAGATTGTTAGATTGTGGTGACTGATCAGGAAAGTACTGTACATGGTAGCCGACATATGGCCGACATGTTATAACCCTAAAGCAGTTTAATACTTGTATAAAAAGGGCTTAGGGTTGGGTATTTTTGATATGTGGTGATACGAAATTGGTTCTTGCGGCGGTATTGAGCTGTAAGGGATTACAAATTGTAATCAGGTTGTAATCACTGGATTGTAATAAGATCGAACTTGTTGTTTGGTGGACGTAGCCCAGGGATTGGGTGAACCACGTTAAATCTTGGTACCTTGTGTTCATTTCTGTGTGTTCTATTATTTTCTGTTATTGGTTATATTTGCATGTAGTTTTTTATTTCTGTCTGTGGTTTATCCTAACACCTACCACTACCCCTTCCTCCTGGACCACACCCTCTTTGTCTCCTATCAAACCTTTTATTTAGCTTCTTTTCAACTTGTAAGGCAAACTAGTATGCCTCCTCAACACTAGTCATTCTTACCAGATTTAATTCCTCCTGGATGCTAGGTCACAATCCACTGATATAATGTGAAACCTTCTCCTTATTTGCTTCTACATTCCCTACTCTAATTAGAAGTCAATAAAATTCCTCTGTATATTCCTAGACTAATTTTCTAGCTTGCTTTAACCCATGCATCTTCTTAAACAAATCAAGCTCGTAGTCAATAGGAATGAACTTCTTCTTTAGTTTGTCCACCATGTGATCCCACCTTGTCATATTCTCCTTTCCCCTTCTATTTCTTTCCAATTAAACCTCTTGCCACAAGATTTTTGCATGGCCTTTCAGTTTTTCCTTTACAAACTTAACCCTATCTAGGTCCCTGATATCCTCATATTCAAAGTACTCCTCCAATTCATTGATCCAATCAATCAACTCATCCAGTTTCAGATTTCCTTAAAATACACCCAAATCAATTGTAGGTCTTTTTCCAAACTCAATAATAGCCCTAAAAATATTTTCCTCTACCTAATTCAGAACTTCCCTTTCAACTTCCTATCCAATTTCTTCTTCTTCATTGTCATCCTCACTTTCGTCACCTATGGCAATATTTGTTCCTCTATTGAGCTCCTCCTGCAATTCTTGAACCTACCTTTGGAGGGCTCTAACCTCCTCAAAATTAATAGCTCTGACCCTTCCAAAATAATCTTCTCATGATGGCATATTCTTAAGTCAAGCCCACAACTTCACAGTCTTGATGCAAACTACCTCACAGTCGACGCTTTGTCTACACACTCAGGATAGCTTTTCTCTGATACCACTTGATGGGGTCAAGCTGAATAAAATAAATGGACACAAGAGGAAAGGGAATACTTTATTAACTCTGAAAATATGCTATTACAATTTGTACAGAGAAAATAGACTTCAAAGCATGCCCTTTGGGCTTAGAATAGCATAAAATTGGAGATAATTTATCCTTCTAGTACCTCCTCTCAAACTCCACTCTGAACTACCTTTTACAATGCTAGAAATATTCTTAAATAGACCCCAAAGGGTTAAGGATTAGGAATACATTCTAGAAAGTGATAGTTGGCATCCACCATCCAAATGGAATGCTCTAGAAGTCGCATTACAACTCAATGCAAAATTAGAAGAATCTAGAAATGGTAGATGAACTTCTAGGAGGCATAACTTTTGAACTGTAGCTCTAATGGACGAACCATTTACATTTTCAAAATTTTTTTGGAGTGCTCTATAGCCCTATGGACTAGCTTCACTCATCCCCCATTTTTAGGCCCTATACAAAGTCATTTAATGCCCCTAACCTGACTTTGAAGCATTCTTAGGAGGTCCCCCAGAAGTTGAAACATTGCAATAACTTTCAAACTGTGTGGCCTTTTGACCTGATTGTTTTTCTAGAAGGTTATAAATTACAATTATAATCATCCCACCAATTTACACCTTCTAACTCACCATAATTATGGCTCAATTGCATAGTCCTCTTTTTGTGACATTTACACATATCCCAAGGTGATTAAAAACTCTAACCCAAAAAATTAATAGTGGAACTATGAGAGTTGGAACCTTTATTTGACCCAAATGGGTATCATGAAATAAAAACATAAGAAACAAAAACTATGTCTAGGTATTTCTTTTGGTGACACAAGATTGCCCTTATACCTCTGGATGCTCTTGCATTACTTCGTAATTACTCAGAGTGGACTAGTAGATCAAAGGCTGCAGTATAGCCTCTAGATAGGAGATAGGCTCCACCACCAGGGCCACCACCTCCTCTTACTACAAAGGGTGAGAGCCAGTCATAGTCTAATACTGATAGTTTTGAAATTTTGTTTATACATCATGTATTCTTCAAACATGTATCCAGATTTTGGATCCCATTTTTGTATATGTACTGTGACACACACACACACACATATATATATATATATGAGATACTCGATTTGATTGGTAGTTTTATGTACTTGTCTCAAATCGATTATTTCTGCATTTTTTTTTATGTGACATTTTTGTTTATGTTTCTTGCTCATGTATGCATTTGGTTAGGTACTTATGATCATGTATCTCTCTTATGTATGATGTTTTTAGCTCTCATGTGTATGATATAGACTTTGTGTTTTTAAAAATATTTGACACTTGGATAGATTGAAGGTGATGTTTAGAATAACCCCTTGTGATGACATGATAGCAAGATAGAGATGAAATGAAAGATCAAGAAGGAGAAATACATTATAAAGAAATCAAAGAAGAACATGAAAGTAGTTTAGCCAATATGTCTATAAAAAGGATGAAGAGAGAGTTCTCCCCATATGTAGGAATGCAAGACTAAGCTAGAGAATGAACCTAAAATGCAAATTAAAATGCAAAGTGGTTTGCCAACAAGAAACACATAACATTTAGAATCTTATTTTATCATTGAGTGTTTATTAGGGACATCATGGGATCATACAACTATCACTAGTATAACTATGAGGATATGAATATGATCGATATTAGATAGGTATGTGGAAATCCAATCTAAGCATCAAAGGCATAGAAGTCAAGATGACTATGCAATTAGATTCCTTAAGTTTAGTATAGAAAGATTACATCTATATCAAGGCATAAGTGCCAAGATAACCCCTAACTATGGTCTTGTGAAAATAGTCAAGGATGATATGTTTATAAGTCAAAGTGTCAAATAGGACAAGCATGAAATGCTTAAAACACTATAGACAAACAAAGTATACCCACAAGTAGAAATCAAGAAAACATGTCCCATGCCCCCAATCTTCTAGTCAATGACATCCTTGAGAGACTATTAGGGAGGGATGATATAGTAAAGAAATAATCATAGACAACACACAAAGTAGCTAAAGATCAACATAACTCAGTAGTTTAAGTGTAAGAGTGTGTAGGTAGATTGACCATTTCTTCAAGACTTGATTCTAATAGTGAGAAATATTGTCACATCAAAGACCATAGGTAAACTTATCTAAAAAGTGTTGAGAAACACTTAATGTCAAGGTGGGGTTAGTTTTGAGAAACACTATTTTGTGAGTTGCCGAAGAAAACCTTAATGCACAAGGATACCTCTAAATAGACTAAGTAGCTATGCCCCCAAGATGAGGACAAGAAACAATCCCAAGCTAGGAAATGTGTAGTGAAAATGGGTGAATGAGACTAATAGACATAGGTGCAAGGGTCTCAAGTAGCATCTATTTCCAAGTTTTCACCCCTCTTCTCAATCACTCAATCAAGTCCCCCATCACATGTATGGGATATGATATAGATATGGAATATGGAATATCACACCATAGCAATTGGAGATTAGATCAAACCCTCTCCCATTGCCATATCTATGTCTCCCCCTATTTAACTCTAACTATAACTAAAACTATATAGTGGAGTGGTTCCTCTCCCTTTGGGCCCCCAATAGAACTTGTATATTCTCTGATGCCAAATAGTAGATATGGCTGCCCCAAATCAAAATAGATAGGCTAGAGCTAGAGGTTATTTAATTATTAGCTTGTTGGAATAAACTAACCCATTGAATCATTGGCTAATATTGAAAATTGCCTATTATTTCTTTAGGCAACCAGATATATATATAGGGGCTCCTCCTATCAATCCCTAGATATAGTAAAGTATAGTCTCAATGGAGAGTGAGACTAACTAGGGAGCACCACTTTAGTGAGATCACTATCCATATGACAATATAGTTGGCCCCTCTTGGGGATGGGTTGGACTCAATACTGACCCCTACCCTCCCTCTATATAGATTGATCTCAAAGCCAATTAGAGCAGGGGTACCATTAAGTCACTGGGATCACTTGGCAAATTTTTGTTTTAGGACCTTTTTCAATTTGTTTGTATTTTTGAATTTTTTGATTTTTTTGGTGATACATCAAAGTACATATTCCTAGGTTTTCACTAAAATGATCATTTTTTTAGGCTATTTTCTAATTTTTAAAAAAATTTCATGATCATAGATATGTACAAGATAGCTGGGTAGTGAGCCTCTAAGCATAGAATTTCTTCAAATATAGGACATTGATAGGCTCTACAAGTTCTTAACCTTTAGGAGTAGATAGTTGATAAGTAGTAGAACCAAATACTGCTATGATAATGTATGGGCCTAACCAGTTAGGTTCAAATTTTCCCTTATGCTCTTGACCCTGTTGATTTTTGGGATTTTCTCTAAGCACAAGTTCACCTACTTAAAACTCATGCGGGTGAACTTTCTTGTTATACTAAGTAGACATGTGCTTATTATAAGCCCTCATGTGATCAAAAGTAGCCTTACAACATTCATCAAGAGTCTCTAATTCTTGTACTTGCATAGCTCTATGGTCTTCATCAGTTATCAACCCATGTAAGGAGACTCACAAAGATGGGATCTCAACTTCTAATGGGAGGATGAGCTTAGAGCCATAGACAAGAGAAAAGGGCATAGCCCTTATAGGAGTAAGAATGGTAGTTCTATAAGCCCAAAGTACCACATTTATCTAGATGTGTCAATCTTTCCTAAACTTGTGAACTGTACGGTGTAAGATTTTTAGTAATGTTTTGTTGGAGGCCTCAGCTTGGCCATTCCATTGAGGGTAAAAAATAGAGGACCAATGTTGTTTGATGTGGAATTTCTTTCATAGTTGTTTGAGATCCTTGTTCTTAAATTGTCCTCCATTGTTAGTAAAAATGGAGGAAGGAATACTATAATGATAAATGATGTGGTTCAATATAAACATAGAAACATGTTTGCCTATAACAGTAGATAGTGATACAACCTCAACCCATTTGGTGAAATGCTCAGTTGCTGTAATGATGAACTCAGTTGAATTTTTCCTACCAAGTCAAAGGCCCATTGTTGAAATAGCTGGTAACTCACAGAAGGAATCAACTCACATCTAGGAGCATGAATTAAGTTGCCATAAAGGTGACATTTCTGACAAGACTTGGCATAATGAACAACATCATCTTACATGGTAGGCCAATAATAACCCATCCTAAGAAGTTTTCAAGCAAGTTCAAGGCCATTAGAACATGCCCCACAAATGTTCTCATGGAGTTCAGTAAGTGCCTTTTCAAACTCTTCTAGTTCTAAACACCTAAGCAACATTTTGTCTACACTTTTCCTATACAAGTCACTAGAGACCAAAGTGTAATGTGAATCATTGTGGAAGAGTTGACATTTTTGGTTGTGTGTGAGGGTTTTTGGAATAACCTAATCACATAGGTATGAGAAGATATCCACATAGCAGGAAGAATTGTGATCTACAATAGTGCAAATCACTTGGTTATCTGAGGAACTATAAGTGGGATGACATAGTTCTTTCAATAGGAAAATAAATTGTGATTCATGTTCTTGGAGTTGGAGGATAGATGCTAGAGTGACCATAGCATCAATGGCCTTATTTTAGCTCTAAGAATTTATTGGAATTTCAAAAAAGTGAAGTAGTTCCTTAGAGCATCTATCAAATTCTTATAAGGGATCAAATTGTCATCTTTTGTTTGATATTCATTGTTCACTTGGTTTATAAAAAGTTAAGAATCTCCATAGATATGAAATTTAGTTATTCTCCATTCAAGAGCCATTTTGATCCCATTTGTGAGCATGTCATATTTTACAATATTGTTTGTACAAGGGAATAAGAGTTTGTAAGATTTGGGAACTATATATCCATGAGGGAAAACAAATAAGACACTAGCTCCAACTCCATTCTATGTATGAGATCTATCAAAGAACATTTTCCAAGTTCTCTTAGTGATGTACATAATTGAGGCATCTAGAAACTTAGTTTGCATGAGTGTTGTATCCTCTAGTGGAAAATCAGCTAGTTGGTCAACTATGGCCTTCCCCTTGATGGCTTTATGTTTGACATATTAAATGTCAAATTCTGAAAGAATCATCATCCATTTAGCTAGATGACCAGTAAGCATAGCTTTGCTCAAAAAAAATTTCAAAGGATCAATTTTAGAAATCAAGTGAACTATATGTGCCAATATGTAATGTCAAAGTTTTTGAGAAGCAAATACTACTACAAGACATGCTTTCTCCATACTTGTGTAGTTCATTTCATAAGCAACTAAAGTTTGATTGATATAATATATAGCCCATTATTTTCCAATTTCATCACTTTGGGCTAATAGTGCTCCTAGAGAAGAGGTTGTAGCTGATATATACAAGACCAAGGGTTTTCTTGGAATAGGGAGCATCAAAATTGGAGGTTTAGCCAAGTTCCCTTTAATTTGGTTGAGACTTTGTTGATAGTCATCATTCTAGATATGAGTAGAACCTTTATGCAAATTCTTATTGAAAGCTTGAGCTTTATCAGCCAATTAAGAGATGAATCTTCTTATGGATTGCAAACATCCATGTAGACTTTGAAGTTGATTGATATTTCTTGGAGGAGGCATTTCCATGATAGTTTGAACTTTTCTAGGATCAATTTTGATACCCTTGGATGATATGATGTATCCTAGAAATTTTCTAGAAGTGACACAAAAGGCACATTTTTTTTTATTGAGCCTAAGTTGAAATTGTTCCATATGGTCCAATATCAGGGTAAGGTCTTCAAGATGTATGTCTCATTTTCTAGATTTAGTAAATGTGTTTTTAACAGTCTTCCATATTTTTATGCATCATATCATGGAAGATGGTGGTCATTGCTCTTTGATAGACAAGCATTTTTGAGCCCAAAGGGCATGAAATTCCAGTAAAAAGTACCCTAGTCACATGTGAAAGCTATCTACTCTTGATCAGTTGGAGCTATCTTAATTTGGTTAAACCCAAAAAACCCATCCATGATGGAATACATTTCATATCCCATAGTTGTTTCCACTATGATATTGATGTTTGGTAGTGAAAATCCATCCTTAAGGAATGCTTTGTTTATGTCTCTAAAATTAGTACAAACTCGAATAGATTTATCATGTTTAGACATAGGTACAATGTTGGAAATCCATTCTACATAGTCAATAGCTTTGATAAAATTTGTACTCAAGAGTTTTTCTAGCTTTTCTTTGACCAATAGAGTGACATGTGGATGCATCTTTACCAGTTTTTTCTTAATAGGTTTGATAGCAGGAAAGATAGATAAATGATGCATGATAAGATCTGTGTCAAGCCTTGGCATATCTAAGTATGTCCATGACAAATTGATCTTCTTTTCTTGAAAGAATTTGGTAAAATATGTCATCTCCTATATTAATAGTGATTAAGCCACATGTGTAATCTTAGGAGATTCCTCTATCCCCAATTTGATAGGCTATGTAGGTTCACTTAGAATTGAAGATCTATCTTAAAAATAGCTTGGAAGACTACCAAGTATCTCATCCATAGGTGCCTCAAGAAAGTTTTCACGATTAAATATGTCTTTATTTTTACTATTTTTAGATTCAAACACTACCATAATGTGGTTTTTTCCATCTAACCATTTTTTTCCTTTTAATTTTATGACTTAGGTACTTGATATTTGATTCTGTCATGTTAACTATGGGTTTTCTGGTGGAAGAATTGATAGGTTGAATGACACTTAGGTAACAAGAGATCTCATAGTCATTTTGAAAAGACTATATTTCAAGTCTTTGATTTTGAAGTGACCAATCTATGAGATTAGGGTGAATCAATGAGAGTGAGGTGTAACCTTTAAGATTGTTAATGTGAAAAGAGTCATCTTTGGTGACATGTGAAGTTGAGCCTATAGTGAATGTCGCAAAGGAGTCTAGATCAGCAATAGACTTAGATAGACTATTGTGATCCACTAAAGCATATTGTGAGTGAAACTCATCTAACCCTACACTAGACTCATCGACTACATTTGATTGGGTTACATAGGCATGAATAATATCCACTCCTAGTTCACAAGATGCATTAGACAGGCTTTCCCATTCATACTCATGAGAGTCTGTACTCTGATCTCTAGTAAGAAAATGAGTAATATTTTGTCTAATTTGAGCTCTATTCATGTCTTCATGGTTGGATTCATCTTGTTCTATTTTTCAAGAAACATAAGCTTTGGTATCATTAGTAATATTTGGAGTGTCTTCTCCCCAAAGAAGAGAAGTTGTAGGCACAAAATCATCATCTTGTGAAGTAGCAGCAACAAAGGGAGGATCATCATCCTCTTGTTCACTAGACATAGGTGATCTTTGATAAAATGTTGGTATATCATTTTCTAGCACAAAACCTAGGCCAACAGTATCTCAAGCAGCATGACCTTGACTATGACTTATAGGTTCAACTAGATCTTTTTTATTACTAGTTAAGGACCTATTGCCCTGATAGCCCATTTTTGCTAGAAATTGATAGACTTTTCCATAACATTTAGGAGAGATGAGAGTAGTAACTATGACTTCCTCCATAGCTTCCTCTTCCCTATAGAACCAATCTTTAATAGCTTGTTCTGTAAGGCCAAACTTGTACCTTATTATAAATTGTAAGGAATGAATATGATTAGGAGTTTCTTGATCAACATTTTTGTTATTAATAATGATATATGAGATCCTATTAGAGATTAATGTAGATTTTGATTATACTAAGGTTGATACCTTATCCAATAAGATTAGGCTGATAAGATAAGACCACATGCAAATGAGACTCATTGTGTTCAAGTTGAAAACCTGGTCATGAGATTCAAGGTATGATCTATAAGGTAAAAAGGAAAGATAAATTAACATTTATTTTAGTGAGGACAACCATGAATGTAGCTTATAATGACAAAAATACATATGATTACATTCAAAAGTTGGTTTTAAAGTATGATGACATAATTATGGAAAAATTTCAATAGTCTAAGGAATTAAACCTAGAAACTTACTCTTAAAACCTGTCATAATGTGATAAAGGGATATTGCTAGGAATGTCAACATGTATAACTGGATTGAAAGGATACTAGTTAACAAATCTGCATATTAGTGATTTTCACTTAGGACATATAAGCTAAGATCCAATTGATATATTTTCATGATTTAGTAAAGAGGACCTTAGAGTTTCATTGTTATGATGGAAAGAGTTGTGATAATATTTAGAATGATAATTAGTCATGTTAAGAAAGATAATTTTTGATACACATATCCGATATTTCAATATTTTCAAAATTAAATGGAAATGATTAGATGCAAGTTAATTGTACATGTTAATGCAAATTATGTGATATTGGATTATTGTGCACTTATATGTATGTATTTTGTATTATTTCATTAGGCTACTAATGTTTAAGTTGAGTGTGTAGGAAATTTGAACCATGGAAATTATTTGGGGAAACAAGGTTCAACCTATGTGAACATGGTAAAGCCAAGGTGAATCTTTGGAAGATTCAAAACCTCATTGTATTGTGTTTGTTTCATAATGTGGTTGTGCATGAATGTTGAAAGTTTAAAGATTGTGATTATTTAGAGTCATGTCATCATGATGTGTAAGTGTTTTAATGTTTGTGTGTCATTTGACACTTGTGTTGTCTATGTGTAAATGACATGTCATGTAGGGTTTTGGGCATGAAGTCACTTAACCCAAATATAATTCCCATTATGAATTAAGTTAACCCACCTTGGAGAGTGTTAGGATGAGTCACCTTCATGATGGAAATCAAATTTAAAATTAGGTAGGAACTTAGGAGGGCTTAAAAGTGGTTCCCAAGTGTTATTTTGGTGAAAAAAAAAGTCTCCCACATGGTAGTAGTATAGGTTGGGGGTCTAAATATACCCATAAGTTGGTCTAGGGGACTTAGGAGACCCTCTAAACTAGTCATTTTCAAGCCAATTCGAAAATTGAAGTACCATATGACTTCCTTCCCCATCCCTCCACTTGGTTAAGTTCATATTGGTAGAAGGTACAAGGGTGTAAGAGGGGTAGGTGGGAATGGAAGTGGAGGTCTTTTAGGGAGCTTGTGCCAAACTTAGATGTTGTTCACCAACTCTTTAATGGAGAGACAGATAGGTTTATGGAAGAGAAGCTTGGAAGCAAAGGAAGGAAAGAGATCTTCATCGTCATTGCATAGCCATAACTTGTAAGGAGGTTAGTGCTTCATGCCATATTTTCTCTCATTTCATGAAGTTGAAAGATGGAAATTTTGTAAGAGTATTCTTGTAAGTTTAATGTGTTACATATGGTGTGAAATTGTAAATGTTTGGTATGTGAGTGTGTATGATTGAATCTATTTGCATTTGGTTTTGTTTCTTGGATTGTTTGTTGTGGATTGAATGATGTATTGGGTGTAAAGGCTTCACTCACCTTTGGTTGGGAAGAGAAGCCTTGGGTGAATGGGTTAGTTGGGCTTGACATTGTACTTGAGAAATCCTTCTCTTGGAGAGGGGATATTTTTCATGGAGTATGGGATCCATTAAAGCCATATGCCTTTTTAATGTTCAATGGGAGGTATAAGTGAGGGTGTGTGAAGAGGAGTAATTTTTGAAAGCCTTGTTGAGGCATGTGTTCTTGATAGCTTTTTCTATGGGATGTATAAGTGAGGATGTGTAAATGGTAGAACTATTGATAGCCTTGTTGAGGCATGTGTTGCTGATAGCCTTGTTATAGCATGCTTCTTGGGAAGCATTATTGGATTAATGCAATTGAAAGATTTTTTGTTTTACAAGGATATGACATTCTCCTCCTTGAAGAGCCTACCTTCACCCAATGTTTATGATTCCATTCATGAATCATTGTGCAAAACTTGGTTGGGGTTGTAAATGTGTTGCAAAATGTTGTGATCATATTAGTTCTTGTTGCTATGATATTGCTTGAATGTATCCTAGTTGAACCTTATTTCCCTGGCATGGGGGGTGGTCTCATTGAGGCCTAGGTTGGCAGGTGAACCTCCATGGTTCATCTTTTTTTTAATCCCTCATTTACAAGTTCTTATTGGAAGGATCTTGGAAACTTGGAGTTTTTGTTATTTTTCCATGTGCATAGGAAGAGAAGGCATTATTGGATTGAGATGAGATAGAGAGAAAACTCCATCCTATTATGTGGATATAAATGTATTGTAAGAGGATGGTATTGTCTTAGTTCAACTGTCAAATGGAAAGGTTATGAGCAATCATGTAAAGTTAAAAAGTATCTCCATTGTGTTTAATTGATATGCTTGGGTTCACCACCTTTGTGTATTGTAAGAGTATCATGGAAGAGAAATTCAATGTAATGATATTGTTGCTTTCAATTTTTGAATATGAGTGTATTGATGTGAAGAGTTAAGCATCATTGTAGAATATGAATTGCTGAAATAATGAATTTATATTTGGCTTATGATCATGTTATGAATATTATTCTAAAATTTAAATTACTTGAAGGCTCATGAGTTGTATGCATAAGGTTTCTCCAATTTTCTAAATCCATAGATGAGAATAATAAGATTTCTTTCATATAAGAGTTATGTCATGTTTCTTTATGTGTTTTGGTATTGAGGTTATTGTCCAAATGAATCAATAAGATCATAAATTTAGATTATCTTAACATAATTTAGAAATCTCTAATGTATCATTGCAATATATATCACGATGTCTTAGACTATAGTAGTAGAGAAAAAAAAATAGATGACATATAATATATAAGGTATAAAACATAAAACTTGTTGTAGACACACAAATTACTCTCTGTATTTTATATGGAGGAAGTGGAAATAATTTCTACTAATACAGACCAATATAATAATCACAGAATATACTATGGTCTCTTCAAAATAAAATAATGGAATACCTAGTTAACAAGCAAGACATAACATAATAAAATAATCCAAAGGAAACACCTAAGGTACAAATCACTATCATTTCAAAATAAGAAGTCAAAAAGTATTAATGATGCAATCCCCCAAGTAAGGGTTGACCTAGTAGCTAGATGAGACATTTAACAATAAAATAACAAACAAAAAAGGAATTAAATCATGAAAGTTGTTGACCAAATTAAACTAGGTAGTCATTCCTAGTTTAATTATAAGAAGAATGTATGGGAAGAGGGAGGGAAAGGATCCCACCTTTACATCTCCCCCATCATGCCTCCCAAAGCTCATAAAGAAATTGAGGTGCTTCCCAAGAAACTTAAGTTAGAACACTTCCTCTTGCAATATTAAGCCACCCACCCTAGAAGAGGATTTTTGGTCAACTGAAATAAATGAAAGGATAGGCTACCATATCCTAGGCACTAGCTCATAGAAATAAGTAAGTGATAGAAAGTTGGGACATGGGTTTGAGTGCCAAGGGTAGTAAGGAGTCCTTGGAAAGAAAAAAAAAGACTAGGTGCTAGTGTTTTGAAAGTGCAGATTTTGTTTGTTTGGAGTTGACTAATGTTATTTTGCTATGGTGGCTAGTTAGTGAGATAGAAAAAGTCTATGCATTTAATTAGACTGTGGGGTAGAGTTTTAAGGGGTGTTGGCTAGTGTATGGTTAGGTATCTAGGATTAGGACTATATTTTAAATATGATAATTGGTAGTTGTCAAGATGGTGTAATCCATCTTAATATTAATAATGTTTTTTTTTAATAAAGTAAATGAAAGTATATGTTAATAGAGAGTTTTGATTAGTATTAGGGAGATATAACCTTGGTAGGCTAGTAAGGATTTTAATAGATAACTAATTCTATGTGATTAGTAAATGTAATGAGGATGATAATAATAATAATAAAATAATAGAATAAAATAAATTAAAGGTTATGGGACAATTATGTTTGGGGTAACTATTCTAGAAATAGTCTATATAACGCTAATACTATGTATACAAATCCAATACATGATAGAAGTATTCTATATAAAATATAGTGAGTAACAGACATGAATTGATACCTTTAGTGCCAAGATGTTGAAGGGCTATGATATAAACATTGTATGTTCTAGAGTTCATCTTGGAAAAAAAAAGTAAAGATTGTTATGAATATATATAATAAACTTAAAAGTAAATTAAATGATATTCTTATATTTGAGTAATTTCTTGAGTTGGATACTTGGGTCTAGAGATCTTTAAGTAAGTAATGTGATTATTACATTTTAACTAATAGACTCGTAGTCAAATTCAAATTAATTGCATCAATATATATTAGGGTTTTTATGCATATTAGAGAAGAAATAATAAAGGTGTTGATAGATAATACATAATAGTATAATTAATTGATGCAAGAACTTTGTATTGAACTCAAACTTATACATGGAGGATGCCAACTAAATGGGGAAAGGACTTTAATGGTTAATGAGGAATAGCTAGTAGCGAGATTGGAATTATATACATATAAAAAAATAAAAATAAATTAATTAAACACATGTATTTGAATTAATAATAAGTTACATATATTGAATAAAATGTATGTATAGATCATGCTATTTGAATAAGTATATATACATAAAAAACCTTATATTGATAAGTAGTATGATGTTTAGCTCCACCTAATGCATATACTAAGTACAAACATATCTTATATATATCAAGATGATGAAGTTGACATATTTGCAATATAAATGAGATACTCCACTAAGAAATTTATAGGTAGGTACTACCTCGTCCTCTAATGGAAACAAGTCTTGGTGAGTGAGTTCATACATAAACCTTTCACTATTAGGAATGCACCTTTTAACTGACTATTGTGACTAACTAGGAAATATCCATGAAATATTAACTCATCTTATAAACATCTAGTCCTATATTATACTTTTCAATGCTACCTAGAACTTAGTTTATTTAGTGGATGATAGTATGACAACAAACTTGACTAGGTGTGTTTGAACTTATTTACTGCAACCTATCTATATTCAATGTAATGTCTTTTCAAGAACAATTTGTCATATCAATGTTGTGTTAACTAGTTTTTTTTTCAAAAAAAAAATTTTAGGTGTTTTTTCCTTGTAAAAATTAGGGCATGACATGTTCTTCTTTTTTTTCTTTTAGGGGGACTAAGGACTACACAAAAGTTCCAAAAGGAGTCATGGTAGAAGTAGAAGGCTTCTTTTTGATAGTTGGTTTCCCATAAGATTGAGGGGAAATAGGTAGAGCACCAATAGAGTCTAGAGTGTATTCACCCTTGCCAAGGCTCATCATTTTCAATTTCTATTCACACTCTATGAAAGATGGTGTCAGCTTGTGAGAAGAGTGATTATGTGGAACTAGTATTTTAGTAGTAGATAATGTGTTGATAGACATTGAGTTGTCATTGAGGACAACTACTTTAGTACCATTAAAAGGGAACTTGATGCATTGATGGTACATAGAAGGTACTACTTGCATGTCATGAATCCATGGTCATCCCAACAAAAAATTGTATTCAAGTGGAATATCTAGGACTTAGAAAATGACATTCTTCTCAACTTGACCAACTCTGATTGGAAGTACAATTAGACCTTTAGAAGGTCTTTTGACCTCATCATAGGATTTTATAGTGATCTTTCATTTAGGGTCAATGGAAAATTTAGATATACCTAACTATTGAATGAAATGATATTTAACCCTAAACCATTGTCTATCAGGACTCAACAAATGTAAGTATAGAAGATTTGGACTTTGACATGGAAAGCAAGGTTGTGGGGATGACTGAGAGCTTGATCATATTCTTTAGAAAAGGTGAGATAGTGAGGTGAAGAGATATGGTTCACCATAGCTTGGAATCATTTTGCATCAATTTTAGTGGGAACATTGGCAAAACATAAACTTGTGCAAGGGGGACAATTCTAACAATTTGAAAATGGAAATTTGAGCTATGGTATGTTGTAGTTGGCTGACAAGGTCATAGTTGGAGATATTGGAAGTAGTTGGTTGTTTAGAAGATGAAGCATTCTTAGGATCATGAGAAAATTTTAAGACAACCTTAGATTGCCCCCTAATGATGGCATTAAGTTGTTCATTCTGTGAAGAGGAAGATTCATCCAATCAGAGCACAACCTTAGGTCTAGTGTCATTGTGGTGTTGTAGAGTATTTCACATTTTTAGAACAACTTTGGGTCATTCATCCTCAACATCATAATTGGGTCCTTTATCATCATGAGGACTAGCCATGTACATATACTCAATGAGCTCAAGCATGCCTCTAAGGTTTTTAGTGTCAGCATAGGCATAGATGATTTTGGCATTATGATTCTTTTTAGTAGCTTTGGAGGTCTCACATTTCTTGTATTTTGGTAAGGGTTGTTTAAAAGCTTTGTGGTCAAAATTTTTAATGAGGTCATCTGTGACAACTTTACCAACCTCAATCAGATCTTAAATTACGTCTTTGAGCTTAAAATAATTTTTAGTGTTGTGACCCTTACTTTGATGATAATGACAAGTGTGATCTTCTCTCCACCATGGAGGTCTAATAGGTGGGTCATAGGGTTGGGAATTATTTGGTAACATAACCAACTTGTTTTCAATTAATCTTTTTAAGACCACTTTGTAAGGCTCAACCATTGGTGTATAAACACGTCATTTTTTGGTAAACTTAGAACTCTTGTCAAAAAATTTTGGTCTTGAACCTTCTTGTTTTTTTGCAGCATAGATGGCATTATAAAGGTTAAATGTAGGTTCCTTGGTCCTAGGAGTGTCCACTACTCAATCATTGACAACATAATTTTTATTATTCCAAGCTTTTCCTTTGTCTTTACCATTTCCATTGTTATTTTTGTCTTTGTTTATAACAATGTCACCCTTTTTGATAGAAACATCCTCAATGCAATATGAACTCTTAACCATCGTATTGAAGGATGTGAATACTTATTTTCTTAGATCAAAGTATAGCTTAGGTACAAGTAAATTGACAAAAATGTCAATTTTTTAGCCTTAGGAACTTGCTGAGGATACCAAGAGTATAAAGATCTCCATCATTGAAGGTATGTTGCAAAAGATTCTCATAGTTTTTGTTTGATGTTGCATGTTGTAGGAATATTGTTGGATAAAGCATTGTGCAAGCTCATCAAATGTTTTAAGAGGGGGACTCAATTTTGTGAACCATTCCATGGCTTGCCCTCTTAGACTTCTAGGAAACAAATGCATAAGAAAGGTGTCTTCATGCATAAACCCATTCTAATAGCATAAAAATGTCTCACATGATCATGAGAGTCACCATTTCCATCATATTTTTCATACTTAGAAACCTCTATATGCTTAGGAAATGGTAGCATGTATAGACTCCTATCAAATGGAAGAGCACAAATTGATTCAAAAAATGATATTTTAGGTGGCTCTTTTGAAGTTTTTAGTTGTGCAAATTGTTTCCTTAGTTCCTATATTTCTTCCCTTAAGATTTTAGCCTCAGTGGGCTCTCATTTATGGATTATGCATTCAACATCAAAACCTTGAGGGATTTTCCATCCCCTAGCTGCCATGTATCAAAAGTATTAGTCTCTATTTTCCTGTAAGGCTCTAAGCATAAATTTTTGGACAAACGCATCTTGTTGTAATTTTATAACATTCTCACTAGTTACTTCTTCATCAATTTCATGATGGGATTGTCTATGTGGTGAAGGATATGCACCTATGGTGACTCTAGGAGTTCTTGGTGGTGTGTTATTGCCATCATTGCCATCAAAAGGATTTCAAGAATAGGTTCCTCTATTCTCTTCATGTTGTGTATGATTGTCAACTTGTTGTTGTTCTCTTTCTTTAGTGTATAATGTTTCCAAGATTTTTTGGTTCTCACACACTTGTTCTTCTAAGTGATGTTGGACTTCATTGGGGTGCACCATAGTGCTCAAACTATTTGCACCCTTAGGTGTCTCAAAGGGTGTACCAAATGGATTTTTAAAGTTGTAAAGTGGATTATACTAAACATTGGTTGTTTGTGTTTGGGTAGACTTGAGGTCTTCTTTGCAAGGTTTTTTGTGAGGACACATAGGTGGTGTCTCCAATTGCCTAAAAATGAAAGGGGTATGGTTACCATTACCAACTTGATATCTAGTTGTGACCAGCATGTAAGGATTTTTCTTTTCTTAATAGGAAAAAATAAGTATGTTTGATTTTAGGCTCTTACAATGAAGATTATTCACTTGTCAAAGTATAATAGATGGCTTGTCAAAGAGTGCTCAAGAACTTACAACATTAGTGACTTCAGCCAAGCAGGCAAGCAAGAAGCTCAATAGGGAATAGCTAGAATAGAGTGGTAACCAAATTTGACAAGTGATTCATCAAGGACATTTCAAGACTTAGAATCAATGGGCTAAACCCATCTTTTCAACTTAGGACAACTTCCTAACGTACAAATTTTAATCTAGGACTATGAAAGACTAAAGTGGCAAGACGCTAAATCAAAAAATCAAAACACAGACTTTGTTTTGGTAGTAAATAGTCATAAGCAATACTTTTTCAGAAACTAGGTGATAGTAGGATAGCATGAAACATCATGTGATATAGTTTTTAGTAGCAAGGTAATACTTTCCTCTCTGGAAATACTTTGCATGGAGAGGGGTGATAGATCTTAGTATAGTAGTGCAATATATTTCTTAACATGAGGGCGAGACAATATTGGAAAGTACTATCACATGATATTTCTCTAGAGACTACGCAATAAAGTTTCAATTTTTGTAATGGACCTCTCTGCCACAAGAGCACCTTAACTATTCTTGCTTAGTGATCTCTCTATGATTGAAATCCCCTAAGTGATCACACTAAGAAAAGAAAAACACTATGTCTACCAAGGTTTTGTGTCCTTGATAGCCTTGAGCTTATAGTGGGTTAGAAGAGCCAAGTAATTTTCTTGTGCCCACTTGGGTCATTCCTCTTAGGCTATCTGAGAGTAGGCTTGCTAAAGGATTCTAACTAAGAAAAAATGGATCCCCTCTCAAGGGTCAATATTTTTGATTCACCACAAGGGTGAAGAGCATACTCTCCTATCATGATTTCTTCCCCCAAACATACAAAGAAGTATTAATTACCACTTGATTTTGAAAATCCCAAAGGCACGTCAAAATTATTGATTCACCACAAGAGTTAAGAGACCCTAATTGCAAGTTTTAATGTGCCTACAAAAGATGAACAACTAGTATATGCTGCACATGAAACAAGAAACAAAAGGCAAGCAAATGTTTCCTTTTTATGTGTTGGGTAGCCCTACAAACAACCATTAGTAGGCTTGTGCATTTGAAGCTTTGACATGTGGTCTTTTAGGCAATGTTTCAAGTTTTCAAAATCACAACCTACAATGACAACCTTTAGCATCATGGGTTAGCTCTAAAAACAAAAAGGAAATCTATAAATGGACCTCTATAATCAGCTTAAAGACATATAAAAACTAGTAAAAACCCAAAAACAATTGAAAACTAACCAAAACAACCCAAATAGATAGCAATCTCTGTCAAGTGATAGTTTTTTCTTGAAGACTATCGTGCGATACTTCTTAGTATAGCCACATGATAGAACTTCTCTAGGCGATCTTTCTTTTTAAGCCAGATGATAGAGTCTTATATACTAAGGTGATATACTTCAGTATGGTCATGTGACACTTTTTCCAACAAAATATCACACAATAGTTATGTGAACTGTCATGCAAAACTAAAAAAATGTTGCCTAGAAACTATGGCTTGAAAAAGAAAAAAAAAGGAACAAACAACAAGTGAAAATGCAATAAAAGTGATAAAGTAGAGGAAAAAACATGTTCTACCCCTTGGTGGGTGCCAAAAATGTACACTCTAAAAGAGTTACACACTAAACCCTTCTATCCAAATGATTCAATGAGTTTGGAATGTTTGGATGCTAGCTTAGAGCTCCCTATCCATGAAGTGTAAGAAGGTGTGTTTCAAGTATGAAGGCTCACAACCAAGCCTTAGTGATATGTTTCTTGGTAGTAAACTATTCAACATGAGGTTCTTTAAGACAAGAGCAAGAATGCAAGTGTCTACAATGAATCCCTCAAGGATGCAATGAAAATATGAAGATTACACTAGAATGAATATGTAAGGTGCATCTATTCTAATCATGAATGAGAGTGTTACCAACCATCTAATTAAACTATCTAATCTTAAGCTATTTCAAAATGAAATCTAACGTATGTGCAACATGCCTCTAAACTAGTATGCTATGGTATGAGAGAATGAGATAGGATATAGAATGTTCTCATCAAAGCTCTAATAAACCTATCAAGAAAATTACAGTATAACAATATTCAAATAATGATGAATCCTTTGAGGGGGAAAGCTCTCTCCTTTTTAAAGTCATACAAATGGTAGAGATCAAGATGGAGATGGTGGACAATCAATGGCGGAATTCGAAAAGAGGAGTTGATCCATGTGTACACACAAGTCAACCAATAGAATATAAGTTGACTTATCATACAAGACAAAAGTCTCAAAAGCCTTTCCTTTTAATTGTAAAATATAAAAAGGACTTGATGTGTACACTTTAAGTGGGTTAGAAGAATGGGGTCTTTTATTTAATTAAAAGGGGACATGTTCTTTTAATCAAATAATGAACTTAGGATAGAATAGTCAAACTATAGGTTATAATCAAATTAATTGATTATTAGCAATTTAGTCTAGGTAAGTGATTGATTAAATTAACCAAAATGCAAAGAAGGGGGCTAATAGTCTAGATGACCATTTTTAGGCGATTATAGACATATCTCTAATTTTGTTATGTCATGGATATTTACTTTATTCTTGTTTTATTATGCTTTATGTGAATGTAAGTGATGTGAATTGATTATTTTAGTATAATTGAATAATGTTAGTGTAGTTTTTTATTTTTCCTATTTTACTAGGTTTTTCCTACACTTTTAATAATCTCGCTTAGGTTAATAAAGCATGTCTTATTAGGTGAATGGTTGTGAAGTGTCACCTTCCTACATGTGAGCATCCATTAGCTATCTTGGGAAGATACTTTGCTATCTCTAGTCCGATAGATGGTTGCTCCTCATTGGTTGGTGTTGCCACCTCCTCCCTCTTCCTAGCCTATATAAGCATGCTACCTAACTTGTATTTGCATCTCTTATTTTTTGCATCCTCTTAATGCTATTTTGCTTCCAGCATTTGCATTACTCTCTTGGAGACTAACTCTATGATGCTATTTTGATTTTGTATCATTTGCATTCATAGTTTAGATATTTATTCTTTACACTAGTTTTCTGGGTTATTAATCTTATCAGATTCTAACATGGTATCAGAGCTTTTCTATATGCAAGAGTAGATTTTGGTTTTCTTATTTGAGAGATTCGGAGTGGGGAGGGCAAATAAACTTTATTATAGTTTTTTGAAAAATGAAGTATGCTCTTCTCTTGCATCTTTGGATGATCCTAAGAATCAGAAAAGTTTTGACAAAAATAGTTTTTCTCAGGGGTTTCAATCTCAAATCTGACAACCAACTTGCATATTTAGAGTTTTCAATCAGTTTTGCAAGTTCTAGCATGCCATTGATGGACTTAAGAAGCTGATCCAACATTTGTATGTCATATTCTGGTTGTTGGGGTCATTTTTTAATTTTTGGAGCCATTTTTTACTGTTAAAGGCATCTAATTTACACTACAACAACATCTTTTGTACATTAGCAAGAAAAATGCTTTCTGGGTTTTGTTAATACCCTCAAAAAACCATCTGGGTATCTTTAAGATTTTGCATGCAAGCTGTATATTTTGTAGAATTGAGCATGCAAAGCTATAGCCATACTCCTCTCCATTGGCAGTGGCAGATTTGAACGCAGTTTTCAAATGTCTCATTCTTGCTCATACGGACTCGGATTTTGATGATTCTTGTTATGAACTTGGCTTTTTTTTTGTGCTCTATCCACTAGTGGAGTTGTTTTTTGATTTTCATGCATGAATTCTTCAAAAATTGCAAATTCTCAGCCGTGACTGTGCACAGTTCTCATTTTGGAAACTTCAGAAGATCATAACTTTCTCATACGACCTCTTATCGAGGTGATTCTTTTTTTGAAAGTGCATAATATTTTGAGTAGATCGCAGTGGTGCTATTTGTTTCCTTGATTATTGTGGCAAGTTTCACTTTTAGCATATGCTCTTCATGAGGAGGTCTTGTCAATTTTTCTTCTGTAACTTGAGCATACAGATGTATTTTTTTGATCTAAAAAATGCGTCGAAAAGCTAGCTCTAAGACAGAGATGATGGTATAGGTTTTTTTGATTTTTGCTATAGTCTGGTTGCCTATTTTGGCAGTCAAAGCTAGATGTTCTATTTTGCCTTTTGAGAGCCATATCTCGCTCATTCAGACTCTTTTTTGGGCTCGCCAAATATCGTTGGAAAGCTGGTTCTATGAGTTATTGAGTTGGAGAGGTCTTTTATCTAGATTTTGCTCTAGGTTCTTTCTCCTTCGAGTTTTGCACTTTCGCACTTTGATGGATTACTTGGATTCTACAGGTCCTAGAATCTCTTCTTCTGTTCTTTTGGCTCACTCTTCTTTCTAACTTCTGAGCATTGTATGCTTCTATTCTGTTGCATTTATTTTTTTGTAAATGCACTGAGATAAAGTGCATGCTTTTGCATATCTGGGATCTTGTACACCTTGTGTTTTTTATACTCAGACTCAATTATAAAGTGCCATGGCAGGTCATGATGTTTTGCTATTTTGTGCTCATCCACCTTTGTCAAGTGAATTTTCTTCCATGACATTAGCCCATGCAGTGTTTCGGTGACACTGCCCTTTATCCTATGCTTGTACTTCTATTGCACTATTGGTGTTCCTGATTTTGCTTCTTGTAGATGTTTTTGACATTGCATTTTAGTGTTCTTGTCACCCCTCTCCCTGTTCAGCATTATGGGGGGGTTCACCTATTGGCTCTATTGCTTCTTTGGTTCAGTTGAGTGATCTACGTATTCAATTTTTGTTCCTATGTACTAGGCGGATGCAGTGGCTAGGCACCTATGCATTTCGGTGAGATGGTTCATCTACTATATAGAAACTCATTCATTCCTACCTTTGGAGGTCACCTCTTTGATTGATCAACTCTTCAGACTTTGTCTTCTCTACCTAGTCATGCACTATTTTAATGGGGGTTCCAACAGTTTCTTCTGATAGTGTTTGCAGCTTCATGCTTCGGAGATGCTTCATGCTCTTTTTTTGTTCCTCTCTTTGGGACATTTCTTAGATTGGAGGCTTATTTTCCTTCATCTAGCTTTTTTTCTTGTATTGGGTACCTGATCAGGCCTTGTTCCCGGGACCTATTTTCCTACTTTCATAGCTTTGCTAGGTTAGCATCCACCTAATCTTCGCTTATGGGGGGGTGTTAGTGTAGTTTTTTATTTTTCCTATTTTGCTAGGTCTTTCCTACACTTTTAATAATCTTTCTTAGGTTAATAAAGCATGTCTTATTAGGTGAATGGTTGTGAGGTGTCACCTTCCTACATGTAAGCATTCATTAGCTATCTTGTGAAGATACTTTGCTATCTTTAGTCTGATAGATGGTTGCTCCTCATTGGTTGGTGTTGCCACATCCTCCCTCTTCCTAGCCTATATAAGCATGCTACCTAACTTGTATTTGCATCTCTTATTTTTTGCATCCTCTTAATGCTATTTTGCTTCCAACATTTGCATTACTATTTTGGAGACTAACTCTATGATGCTATTTTGATTTTGTATCTTTTGCATTCATAGTTTAGATATTTATTCTTTGCACTAGTTTTTTGGGTTATTAATCTTATCAGATTCTAATAAATAAATGGTTAAATTACTCATTTAATGCTTTTATTGCCTCAGCAATGATATTATATGTAATTTCACTTGATTATCTATTTTAGTATGCAAGAAATATATCCCTAGCAATAGCACATGGAGTTAGTGATTCAGTTGTTCATATTTTACTAATGTCATCACTATATGGTTGACATATATTTTATTAATTGTTTAAATTAAACCTTTCATTGATTACTAAATCTGAACTCATTTGCATTATGTGACTAGACTAGTGAACATATTTGTGCATTTAGAGGTTCACATTGTTGTCAAAGTTGTTAAGGAAATTTCTCTAATTTGGGGTTTTTGGGCTTTAAATTTTAATGAATTTAATTTCTAGTAGCTTCTCCATAGATGAATTCTTATTTCTAGAAATAACCTATTTTTGTTTAGGTCAATTCAGATTCTAAGTAGTCTAACTGGCTATTTGCCCTAATCGATTATTCCCTCAAAAAGTGAATAAGTATGAAAAGAGAAATTTAATTCCTCACTTTTGCAAAACATAAATTTGAGAGCTATTTTTGAGAATCCTCTGTTGGAGGATTACATTTTTTTTCATTATGAGAGCTACGGGTGTAGGATCTTTGTGAGGTTAGTCTTGTTGGATCCAGCTTAGGTAGACCTTGCTTTCCTAATATTTTTAGTAGTTTTACTAGGAAATTTATTTTCTTGTGTTGTTTCATGTTTCAACCCCTTTTTCTATCAGGTGGGGTTCTTCAATTTTCTCACTTCAGCTTAGATTTTGTATCTATTTTTGGTAGCCATTTGTTACGAGGCCGAGAACTAGTATTTTCCTCCATTTCTATTTGATAGCTCTACCTAGTTGGTTAGGTATGAACATTTTTCCTGTTTATGGAATGGAGTTTTGCAATTTTGTGCCGTTATGCTAGCTTTTTTTGCATATGGTGTCCAAACCCAAATTTTATTAGATTTTTGAGGCTTTTGTGCCCAAATACCAAATTTTTCCATTTTTTGAGGTTTTTTGCCTCATTTTGTGTGCCACCCTAATTTTTTAAGGTTTTCTTGACATGATGTTGGTCATGAACCTAGATTATCCATTTGGATGTCAATCCAACCATTGTTGCACTTTTATGTTGAATTGAGATGCATGTCACATCCTTCCTCCTAAGTCTATTTTTGGTTGAGTTTATTTTTCATTATGTTCTCATCTAGTACTTGTGTTATGATCTTCATGATGGTGGTGCATCACACACAAGTACATACATGTACATTTGTTAGGTGACTTGTGAGGCCCAATCTTCAATGGTACTTTTAGGAGTTATGATCATTAGAGTTGGGATGGGAATATGCATGCCTATGGGTACTCATCATTGGATGAGCATGGGTAGGGTGGGCTATCATACAGAGGGGTCTTCTTTTCCGCTACCTAGTCTCTATTTCCTGAGGGTAGAAGTGAAAATGTTTTAATCAAGTGATAACTAAAGAAAATACTAGGTGACAATAAAACTTAAGATAATAAAATGTATATGCAAGAGCCTTTTGTTGAGGAGTTGAGTTGCATGATCCAAGCTTGGGCTTGTCAATTCCAAGTGTCTCTCTATGATGTCAACCCCTACTTAGTATCCCATTGAGTGTCTGACTAGGACCTATAGTTTATGCATTGTCTCTAATTTTGATTTTAGTTAGCATACTATCTGGCATGAATGTTAGCCATGGACATCTATTTTATGTGTGTTTTTGGTTGGATCTTTATCTCCATTAGCATGACAAGAGTTGACCAATGGGTTTCACATGGTTGGGAGGCATAGTTACCTTCACCACTACTGGGGATGCAATTCCTTATTATGATGTTTAGCATGTGGTGTTATGATGTTATCGATATTGTTGGAGTATCTATTGCTTATGGTTTAGCATGTTAGATTTCCTCTTTTTATGATGCTATTACACTTTAGTAGTGACATCCTTGATAAGATAGCTCTGACTACCTAGTTTGTAGTTTACGATGTTATGTACAAGGGATGGCTAGGACCTTCAAGGCCTCATGATGTCATAACAATTTTCTTGAATTGTGCACTTAGTTCATTGTTCTATTTCATTGTGATGTTTCTTTTGTACACTCTGATGTTACTTTTAGTTATTTCCCTTTACTTCTTTGTTTAAGTTTTATATTTAGATTTTGTCTTTCAATATTTCAATTATTTGATCAAGTTTATTTCCTTGATATGTGCATCTAGTACTCCCTAGTGTGGAGGAACTCTACTTCTTAGTTTTTTTACATTTTTGTTCTATAGTGTGTTGTTTGGGATTGTCACATGAAATTATACTTTCTTGTGTGAGAATTTGAGATCTTGTGTGGTGTGCTAGGATTTATCACATGGTTTTTGGTACTTTCTCACATGAATACCCACACTAGTTTTGGGGTGCCTTGGCTGCTAGGCCAAGAACTTCCTCACATCCTTTGATGTATGTCCTCACATGAAAGGAAAATTGTGATGGGTAGTGTTGCACTTCCTTGCATGAAAAATAGGGGTTATCTCCTCTAGTGTTTGGGGATCAATTTTTGGTGTTTCTAGTACCCTTTGGGTTCACAAGTATTTCCTTGCTTTTGTAGTTTGGAGATTTTAGGTTCTTCTATCATAGTGTTTCTTCATCCTTTAGTTGGTTGTGTCAGTTTGAGTAGTGGCATTTGGAGATTTGTTGACTATTGGGATGGTGTTTAAGTCTTTCATTGCAGTCTTTGTGATTTGTCTATGATGTTTTCATGTGCACTCATACTTGTAAACTTTTTTTAATCTTGGCTTATTTTTCATCCTTGTCCCAAGGATCTTAGAGCAAGGCATTACATCTAGTATCAGAGCCCATGTTGCAACATTGGAATCTCTGCATTATGCTTCCACTATGGTTTTGTTTTCTATATGTGTATTGTTATTTACTAGTTATTATATTGGTATCTTGATGTGACTCTTATACTTGTGACTCTTTGTTCTGACCTTACCTTGTTGCTTCCATAGTAATGCCTCTTGTATGTAGACCTAGTGGTTGGGGTGGTACCTATAGCAATAACTATGAAGAAGAACACTAAGAGGAAGAACATTAGGTTGGTGGGGGAGATTAGGGTAATAACAATTAGGGTGGTATTGAGGTACTAATGCTAGTGCTTCAAGAGATTCTTTCTCAATTGGGCCCTTGTGTAGAGGAACACTGACAAGATCATGATTACAAAGAGGGATCCAATCATGGGAATTCCCATCAGTGAGGAGGAGTGTGAACATCAATGTTCTCATACTCCACTAGGTGGTAGAGGGCACAATGAGGGTGGTAGGGACCACAAAAATGAAGATTCCATCCATTTAGATATCATGAAGTCTTTTCAACAATCCAAACTCCCATTGTATAATGGTAAGGGAGGTGACCTCAAGACATAAACTTGGTTATTGGACATGGAGTGTTGTTTCACCACATACCCATATGTAGCCAATATAAAGACTCGTTGTGTGATTATGAAGTTGAGGGACCATGCATCCATATGGTAGAATAATGAGGGGTGGAACCTCTAGATTAACATTTCAAATCTCACCTAGGAGATCTTTGAGGAAAGGTTCTAAGAGAGATTCTTATCTCCCCAATTCAAAGAGGCCTATGTTGATGAATTCCATGAGATCAAATAAGATAACATGATAGTGGACCAGTACAAGATCTAATTCTTCGATATTAGGCTATACTCATGCTACAACCATTATTATTTGCTCCTAAATTATCATTTCACTTAACGCTTTAAGGATGCCCTTATTGGATAATTCCATGTGCATCATCCTAGGACTCTTGTTTTCACTATGGAGAAAATCTAGGTCATAGAACCAAAGTGCATAAAACTTCAGAGATGATTCATAGTTTACCCAAGCATTAGGAAAGGGTTAGACCCAGTTAGCCTCCTCTTAGGGTGGTTTTCATCATAATCGGTAGAAGGGGTATTGTACCAAGAGTAGGTAGAATTCTGGTACCTCAGGAAGAAGGGAGGTAGCCAAAATCAATGACAAAAATCTTAGCAGGATCACCCCCCTCAGAGTGGTTAGCAAAACTCTAGTAGGGGTAGTGCACCTTACCTTGGCACTACTAAAGGTGGTCATAGAATAGATTCCAACTTCAAGGGAAAATATTATTCTTGTGCTTAGCCTAGCCATAAATCTTTTGAGTGTTCTATTAAACCATCCACAAGGCCTTGTAAGAGTGTAGCTAGATCCAAGCCTCTAGTGGGAGATGCTAAAAGAAATCATTGATTCTTTGCAATGGTTGAAAACCATCAAGTTGAACATCAAGGTATGGTAGTAAGGGCTACAAGTACATTGCATGGTCTTTCATCTTCAATTTAGTTTCACTTTGGTGCTTTTGATTCTTTCATTTCACCATCTCTTGTTTAGCGATGTGGGCTAGTGGCTTTATGTCTAGTGGATAGGTGACAAGTTGAGTTAGCCATGAGTTCCAAAGTGGTCATGGACTCATTGGTTAGAGGTTGTGCTTTTAATTTGGGAAACTTCACCACCATAGTAGTTCTTTGTATCTTATCTCTGTGATTGTAGAACATCATGTTGGACATAGATTAGTTAGCCTCCCATCAAGGTAATATTGATTGCTGCCATAAGTTGATACAGTGTGTTCATGACACTGGTGGTCAGGTGGAACTATTATTAGTCCAAAGACCAATCTCACTTTAAATGATCTCAACTAATCAGCTGAAGTAGAGTGTGTGGAAGGGTTGTCATTTGTTTCTTGTTTTTTTCAGTGATCTCAAGGAAGCTAAGATTTGTATAGTGACACTTGATGATCACCCACTCTTTTATCAGTATGTGTATGTGTTTCCTGATGAGATTCTAGGTATGCCACCATAGCATGACATTAATTTTTAGATTGATCTCATACTAGGAGCAAAGCCAATTTCACAAGCTCCTTACTACATGACTACTCAAGAGTTGAGTGAGCTCAGATTGTAGTTGGAGGAATTGTTGGCCAATGGCCATATTTATCCTAGTATGCCCCTGTGGGGTGCACCAATCATCATTGTGAAGAAGAAGGATGGATCTTTGCATTTTTACATTGACTACTAGTAGTTGAATAAGGTGATGGTGAAGAACCAATATCCCTTGGAAAGGATTGATGACTTGATTGATCAAATGAAGTGAGCACAAGTGTTCTCAACGATTGATCTAAAGTTTGGATACTGAAATTCATTGAACAAATTTTCATACATAGGATGGGCATTACGATTTCACAATTGTACCCTTGGGTTAACCAATGTGCCATCAATGTTTATGAGTTTGATGAATGGAGTATTTCACATGTACCTCAATCAATGTGTCATTGTATTTTTAGATAACATATTGATCTATTCCAAGACTATGGAGAAGCATGAAGTCCATTAATGTCAAGTGTTGTAGTTCTTGAGAGACCATAAGTTGTATGGCAACTTTAGTAAGAGTGGGTTCTTCTAGTCAAAGGTGAAGTATTTGGGACACATCATCACTGGTGATGGTATTGTAGTAGATTTGAAGAAGATTCATCTATTATGGATTTCCTGGTACCCACTAATGTCTCAAAGGTTCATAGTTTCACGGGATTGGTAGGTTATTACTATCACTTCATGAAGGATTTCTCACAAGTAGCTCATCCCATCACTTCTCTTTACTGGAAAGGGAAGAAGTATGTTTGGTTTGATTAGTGCAAGTCAACATTTAATGCTCTTAAGGAGTATTTGACTAGTGCACCAATCCTTGAAGTAGCTAATCCTATAGGTGATTTTATGGTTTGTACAAATGCTTCATTGGAAGGCATGGGTGTGGTGTTGATGCAGGATGGTCGAGTGATTGCCTATGAGTCTAGAAAACTATCTAACTATGAACTCAACTACCCAACTCATGATTTGGAACTTGTGTCCATAGTGCATGCTCTAGTTTGTTGGAGATATTTCCTTTTGGGACATAGGTTTGAGTTGCATAGTGATCATAGGAGCTTGTAGTATATCTTTAGTCATCAAAACCTAAATGCATGACAATGTTGTTGGATGGAGTTCCTATGTGAATATGACTTTTCATTACATTAAAGGGAAGGAGAATATCATCACAAATGCCTTGAGTAAGAGGTGACATGAGTTATCAATGTTGTCATTGGTAGTGGATTTTTGAGGCCATATCTTGGGGGCTTTTCCTAGTGACACTTGGTATCAGGAGGTGAGGATAGAGATTGAGTCTAGAAGTACCATTGAGGGTGGATTTTCAAGTTACTTTGTTGAGTCTAATGGACTACTATGACACTTGGGGCATATCTATGTACCTGTGTTGGGTGATCTTTGTGCCTTGGTTCTATTGGAAGTGCATTGTGCACCATATTCCACACATCCTAGTGTCAAGAAGATGTATGCTAATCTTAAATAGTTGTACTTTTGGGTAGGGACAAGGCATGATGTTGCTGATTTTGTTGCTCAATGTCTTGAGTGCTAGAGAGTGAAGGTAGAGAATCAACATCTAATGGGTCCTTTGTAGCTACATCCCATTCTAGAGTGGAAATAGGATATGATATCTATTGATTTTATCAGAAGTTTTCCTATGTTATTATAGGGGCATGATTGTATGATGGTGAGAGTGGTCAAGTTGTCCAAGGTAGCACATTTCTCACCCATGAGAGCATCCTACAAATTTTTTCTAAAGTACATGTTTTCTTGGAGGATATTGTTTACTTGCATGGGATCCCACATCATATTATTTTGGATAGAGATTCAATATTTACTTCTACACTGTGGATGTCTCTCTAGCATGATTTGGGTACATAGCTCAATTTTAGTTTGGCTTATCACCTAGAGACCAAAGATCAAAATGAAAGAGTGAATCAAGTTTTGGAGGATATGCTTTGCATGTATGTGATGGTTAGGAAGGTAAAGTGGGAGGATTATTTATACCTTTTTCAGTTTGCATACAATAATGGGTATCATAGTTCTCTTGGTATGCCACCTTTTTAGGCCTTTTATGGTATATTGTGTTATACCCCTTTGAGTTGGAATCATTTAGAGGACTGACTTCTTTTGGGTCTAGAGATGCTTTAGGATATGAAGCAGTAGATTGTCTATATTAGGGAGCATTTGGTTACTACTTAGGATAGGTAGATGAAATATATAGATGCCCATAGATTGGATCATCACTTTTATGTTGGTGATAGGGTTTTTTTGAGAGTGCAGTCAAGGAAGAACCCCATCTATTATGAGAAATGCTCTAATTTGGCACCATGTTTTGTTGGACCACTTGAGATCCTTGAGAGGATTGGTCTTGTTGCTTATCAACTAGTGTTGCCTCCTAGCCTATTGTGCATCCATGATGTCTTTCATGTTTCTATTTTGATGTAGTATATTCTTGATGTGACCCATGTTCTTGATTGGGATGCTTTATAGGTAGTAGAAAAGAAGCTTACTTTGGATCCCATTCATATCCTATAGTATTGAAGGCTGACCTTACAAAGTTGGGACATCGATTAGGTAATGGTCCAATGAGACTCGAGCAATGACCTTTGCGACTTGGGAAGATGCTACATGTTTGAGAGGATTTTACCTCTATTTGTTTGTTGGTTCTAGGTGTAAGCCCATGCTAATGGGAGAGGATGTAGTGCCCCTCATGTTTACAGTCCCTACCTTTTTTATTTTTCTTTGAGAGATACTTGTTACTCTTATTATTTGTACTTTAAGATGACCTAAGGGTCAGATATTATACTTTGATTTTAGTATCATAGATGTTATACTACTATGCTATTTAGTTTATAATATTTGCATTTTGATGCTATTTTGAGATGATAGTAGGTCTATCATGATATCTGGTTATCTAGTATTTGGACATATCTCTAATTCTATTATGTGATGGATATTTACTTCATTCTTGTTTCACTATGCTTTATGTGAATGTGAGTGATGTAAATGGATTATTTTAATATAATTTAATAAATGGTTAAATTAGTCATTTAATGCATTTATTTCTTTAGCTATGATATTATATGCAATTGCACTTGATTATGTGTTTTATTCTAGAGGAATTATATCCTTGGCAATGGCACATGGGGTTAGTTATTTAGTTATTCATATTTTAGCAATATCATCCCTGTATGGTTGACATATCCCAAATCAATTGTTTAAATTAAACCTTTTAGTGATTAGTAAATATGAACTCATTTGCATTATGTGACTACACCATTGAGTGTGTATGTAAATTTAGAGGTTTGCATTGTTGTGAAAGTCATTAAGAAAATTTCTATAATTTTTGGTTTTTCGGCTTTAAATTTTATGGAATTTAATTTTTCCTAGCTCTGCTATAGATGAATTCCTATTTCTATGAATAGCTTGTTTTCATTTGGGTCAATTAAAAGTTTAGCTAGTCTAACTAGCTATTTAGCCTAATCGATTGTTCACTCAAAAATTGAAAAAGTATGAATAGAGAAATTTAATTCCTCATTTCTCACTTTTGCAGAACACAAATTTGAGAGCTTTTTTTTGAGAATCCTCTTCTGGAGGATCATGTTTCTATTCATTGTGAGAGTTATGGGCATCATATCTTTGTTAGGTTAGTCTCATTGGATTCAACTTGGGTAGACCTTGCTTTACTGAAATCTATAGTAGTTTAAGTGGGTGATTTATTTTATTATGTTGTTTCCTATTTCAACCCCTTTTGCTATTAGGTAGGGCTCTCTTTTTTTCTTACTTTAGCTTAGATTATGTATCTTTTTTTGGTAGTTGTTTGTTAGGAGGCTGAGAACAAATATTCCCCACCATTTTTGTTTCTTAGTTTTTCCTAGTTGGTTAAGTATGAATATTTTCCTTATTTTTTGGATAGGGTTTTGGGGTTTCACAATTTTATGTTGGTCATTTTTGCATATGGTTTCCAAACCCAAATTTTATTGGATTTTCAACTCTTTTGTACCCAAAGATTGAAATGTCTCTTTTCTGATTTTACATGATATTTCAAGCCTCAAATCAGATCTTTAAAATCAAACAACTAATATCCCAAAGATCCACCAAATTTCTCAAGAAACCCCAAATCGGGTATGCCAGAAATTGTGCCAAAAGCTTCACAGCTTCACCTATTATTAATAAATCTAAAAGTGGAAATTTTTACAGAAATTTCAGCATCATAAAAGCCTACAAAATGAAATTTCTAGAACTATATAGCCTTTACAAACTAGTTCTCAAATGTAGGACAAAAACTATGCTAATTGGGCTCCCGAAATTAACACAAAAATGCCCGAAAACACCACAAAAACACTAATAATCTATCTCAGAAGTTTAATCACATCCCAATACATATATTCAGCTCTATTTTAACACCTTAAAGTCTGAAATATAGAAGCAACCCAAACTGATATGAAATACTCAATTGAAAATACCAAACTCATACAAAAAACACACCCAAAAACCCACAAATCTGCACTTTTTAGCACAAAGGCAAACTCTGTATGAGCATGCACATTGAATGGCTTCAAACTTCTATCCTTAACCTTCATAGAAACCTAAAAACTCCCATTCTTGGGTCTCCCTGAAAACCTGTAAACTCCCGTTCTTGGGTCTCCTTCTCCACAGGTTTGGCAGCCTCTGAAGAATAACAAAGAAATGAGCAAAATCAAGTTCTAGAATCAGCCCAAAATGCCTCCAAATCCCTTAAAAGATGGCATAACTGTAACTCACGTCTAAGAGAGGTTAATGAAACATATTTTAATAATAATTTTTATTTATTAGTCCAACAGTTTCCAAAGATTAACCCCCTTTTTCCGAAACTTCACTTTCTTGGGCCTGCTTGCCTTAGCAAAGATTATTATTTTTTAGTTATTTGAAAAGGGGACATGACAAGTCCTCCCCTCCCAAATATTTCTTGTCCTCAAGCAATGGCTAAAAAATAAACCAATCAATCCACCTGGATCCCAAATGTAGTCATGAACTATACTACTACCAATTAACACAGGCTCCTGCAATATCCTCTGCAATATGACCAAGAGGAATCCATAATCAAACTGACAATTATAGCTCAACCAAGCTCCCAAATCACCACTACAACAATCAAAAAACCATGAGACACAAACTCTTAGAACATCAAAACCCAAGTAAAGTGGACAAATCAAACTACCAACACAGTAAATACCATCAACGCATCCCACTGGCCTATACGGAATGTACAATCCAACTCTGCAACAATGGTGAATGCTCTCAAATGAAACTATACCAAGTATGGAGAATCCACACACTGTACAACTCCTACAGTCAACACAACTCTGTAGATCATCAGCCACTATCTCATAACCATAACTCCCATGCACCCCTGATGGTGAAAAGCCATCACAAGATAAACAACAAGAAATGGAACCCAAACCAAATTTTCCTGCCATCAACTCCTCAACACAAGGATCAATTGCTAACTGATGTACATACCCTGCAATATAATGTTGATTAAAAAAACCAACCTAAGTCAACAACTCACCATGAACAAGTGATACAACCCATTGTGACTGATCACTAGCTAAGTCAAGAGATATCATAGCCAAAGGAGTAGAATCAATAACAACACCAGCTGAAGCATCACTCCAAAACTCCTGCTCTAAGTCATGTATTATCAAGCTATCAACTGTAGGACCTATCACCATGTCGTGCCCATCACAACTCTCATCCTGAGGCATCAAACTATTCCATAAATAATGATAAGCACTAGGAACCAAAGTACACCTCTTTATCATAATCTTGTCAACATGGTCATCAAAGGTAAATTGATTAGCGTACCTCACAATGTAATTGCGATAGAATGCACCAATCTCAGTCAATGGCTCGAACTATAATCTAGATGAAACTAACTGCAATTGATCATTAACCATGTTGGAACTGACTACTACCTCCGAAGATATCACCAAGGGAGTAGTATTACTAGCAAGAACCATGCCAAATGTCGACTCACCAACATCACACATGATCTTTGATACTTCTGTAGTCTCAGTGCCATCAGTACTAGAGGCTACCACCATGTTAGGCATACAACAATCTGCTACAACGCTCAACTCAACTAAACCTGACTCTAGTGGGAATGAACCTAATATGCCAATCTTAGTATAAAGGATGTATGCATCCCCATCTCCACTATCTCTAACAATCTCGGCCATGGACATCCTCGGATCACCAAACACCATAGCTTGTGACTGTATAGAATTAGGTAAAGACTATACCCACTCTAACTCCATGGTCACCATAGCCAAATGAAACTGTGACTCCTTGAAAGCCAACTGTGTACTCTCAAGAATCTTAGAAGTCACCTCAAGATGCTCAGTAAGCTCACTCACCTCATCTTCCTTAGCCAACAATGCATCATATGCTGTACTGCCCCACTCCATAAGATAATCTCTGTCGGCTACCAACTGCATATAATTTTGTCTCAAAATCTGAATAGCCTCCCATAAAGAGTGGATCTCTGTCAAGGAAAGATAACTACCTTCCTGCTCATCACTAGTAGGAGAACCCCATCCATAAACTGTTAACAACTGACGAGCAGTATCGAAATGATGGCAAGTGACAACAATGTCTCGGTCACTAACTCTCAACTGATTACACACATGATGGCACTGGCTTGACTGTCTCCTACAAACCTCCTCTGATGCACTATCTAAAGGAGTATCCTCAAAGTTACTAGTCTCTAGAGTATTACCATCCATATCCTGTGAATCAAATCTAAAGCTCATATCAACATAAAGAGTATCAAAAACATTAGCACTACTGTCCAACTCCTCTATACCCAAGGAAATTAAGTCTTCAAAATTGCCCATTGCATCCTCCTAGATGTCATCAATGCCAATATGATCCTGGGACTCATCTGTACACACTACCAAATATGAAATATCATCAACACATTCCAGCAAGTATAGTCAACTGGATATATGAACAAAGCCTAACACTGGTGTATAAAAACTAATACCAACATCGGATAAGCTCCTAGCACAAGAAAAGACAACACCGTGCAATCTGCTAATCAAATCCATGATAGCACCCAAAAAATCACTACTACCAAAAAGTGTTAAAGATTCTAGTCAACTGAATCCCAAATGCCAATATAAAAATCTCGAGTCCATATCCACAAACTATAATCATTTGGTAACTCAAGCAAAATCTTCACTTGCGTAATATGACCAATACCAACTAATTTCACATACCTGTCATGATGAGATAATGTAGTCACAATATTTTCTTCACTTACCTTCAGCTAGCGGGATAAATCATGTGAAGTACTACTAGCCTCAACCTCATGTGACAAAGCATCTAACTATGCCTGGTACTCTCTCTCAGAAAAGTCATGAATGCTCAATGTCTGCTCATCTCTACCAAGTATCTCACCATCATGCACAACAACATCCTCATAATCATCATCCTTGAGGTCAAATCTATCTATCACTCTTTGACTAAAATCATCAAATGTAGTTACCTGATCATGACCTTGAGTAGTCATTCCATGATACCACCAATCATAGGCTGCATCTTCCAAGTGTAGACTTGCAATTTGAACAATATCACTATCCTTCATGGGGTTAAGTGTGAAGAAGGTCTGTAATTTTTGTAGCCATGATCTAGCTGAAATTTTATTTATTCCATCAAAAGTAGGTGCTATAAACTTGCTTATTTTGTTTTTGAGCTTTCTTCCACTTATGTCATGCTCCCTTCTATACTCTTTCTTGGGCATCAAAGTGTTCATCATATCCACATATTCTCTAAAAGGAACCAAACTACGAAAGTCATCATCTAAGCCATTGTAAGTAGCTCTTAATGTAATCAAGTTACCTGTAACCTCTTCCACAGGATTAATGGCTGGATTTGGTACTGGTGGCTCATCTATAGGCAAGAAAATAGTTTTGGTTGATTTAGATGGTGTGGATTTCATATTTCTTGGCTCCTCTAAAGTGCTCCCTTTCTCATTAATAGATGCAACTCCTTGTAGTTTTTCTGTCAATATTCGCAAAGCCTCTCTAGTTTCTACCAAACTATCCACTGTTTGCTTCTAAGTATTTTGGATGTTTTGAAAGAATTTCTTTGCCATCTCATCTGGATCAGCCATACTTTTCCCTTCCTTGGATTTTGTACTTTTACTTTCAACTAGAGGTTTGATCAAAATTTCTTTTTTCTCTTTCACTTAGTTGCATGCAACCATAAATTTTGACATGCAGCTAATTAGAAGCAATATGCAACCACCAAATTCACCAAGAACTAACATGCAAATGATTAGAAGTAGAATGCAACCATAAATTTTGACATGGAAGATTTGGGTAGTTATCAAAATTGACATGCAAGATCTGGGTAGTTGTCAAAACTAACATGCAAGATCTGGGTAGTTGTCAAAACTGACATGCAAGATCTAGGTAGTTGTCAAAACTGATATGCAAACTTCTACAACCACCAAATTCACCAAAAACTAAGATGAAAATGATTAGAAGTAGCATGCAACCATAAATTTTGACATGCAGCTGATTAGAAGCAACATGCAACCATAAATTATGACATGCAAGATTTGGGTAGTTCTAAAAACTGAAATGCAAGATCTGGGCAGTTGTCAAAACTGACATGCAACTTCTACAAACCCTCAGGCTGGCAAGATCATGGATCTAATACCACTGAAATGTCCCTTTTATTATTTTATATGATATTTCAAGCCTCAAATCAGATCTTTAAAATCAAACAACTAATATCCCAAAGATCCACCAAATTTCTCAAGAAACCCCAAATCGGGTATGCCAAAAATTGTGCCAAAAGCATCACAGCTTCACCTATTATTAATAAATATGAAAGTGGAAATTTTTACAAAAATTTTAGTAGCATAACAGCCTACAAAATGAAATTTCTAGATCCATATAGCCTTTACACAATAGTTCTCAAATGTAGGACAAAAACTATGCTCATCGGGCTCCCGAAATTAACACAAAAATGCCCGAAAACACCACAAAAACACTAATAATCTATTTTAGAAGTTTAATCACATCCCAATACATATATTCAGCTCTATTTTAACACCTTAAAGTCTGAAATAAAGAAGCAACCCAAACTGATATGAAATACTCAATTGAAAATACCAAACTCATACAAAAAACACACCCAAAAACCCACAAATCTGCACTTTCCAGCACAAAGGCAAACTCTGTATGAGCATGCACATTGAATGGATTCAAACTTCTATCCTTAGCCTTCCTAGAAACCTACAAACTCCCATTCTTGGGTCTCCCTGGAAATCTGTAAACTCCCGTTCTTGGGTCTCCTTCTCCACAGGTTTGGCAGCCTCTGAAGAATAACAAAGAAATGAGCAAAATCAAGTTCTAGAATCAGCCCAAAATGCCTCCAAATCCCTTAAAAGAGGGCATAACTGTAACTCACATCCAAGAGAGGTTAATGAAACATATTTTAATAATAATTTTTATTTATTAGTCCAACGGTTTCCAAAGATTAACCCCCTTTTTCTGAAACTTCACTTTCTTGGGCCTGCTTGCCTTAGCAAAGATTATTATTTTTTAGTTATTTGAAAAGGGGACATGACAATTCCTCCCCTCCAAAATATTGCTTGTCCTCAAGCAATGGCTAAAAAATAAACCAATCAATCCACCTGGATCCCAAATGTAGTCATGAACTATAATACTACCAATTAACACAGGCTCCTGCAATATCCTCTGCAATATGACCAAGAGGAATCCATAATCAAACTGACAATTATAGCTCAACCAAGCTCCAAAATCACCACTACAACAATCAAAAAACCATGAGACACAAACTCTTAGAACATCAAAACCCAAGTAAAGTGGACAAATAAAACTACCAACCCAGTAAATACCATCGACGCATCCCACTGGCCTATACGGAATGTATAATCCAACTTTGCAACAATGGTGAATGCTCTCAAATGAAACTATACCAAGTATGGAGAATCCACACACTGTACAACTCCTACAGTCAACACAACTCTGTAGATCATCAGCCACTATCTCATAACCATAACTCCCATGCACCCCTGATGGTGAAAAGCCATCACAAGATAAACAACAAGAAATGGAACCCAAACCAAATTTTCCTTCCATCAACTCCTCAACACAAGGATCAATTGCTAACTAATGTACATACCCTGCAATATAATGTTGATTAAAAAAACCAACCTAAGTCAACAACTCACCATGAATAAGTGATACAACCCATTGTGACTGATCACTAGCTAAGTCAAGAGATATCATAGCCAAAGGAGTAGAATCAATAACAACACCAGCTGAAGCATCACTCCAAAACTCCTGCTCTAAGTCATGTATTATCAAGCTATCAACTGTAGGACCTATCACCATGTCATGCCCATCACAACTCTCATCTCGAGGCATCAAACTATTCCATAAATAATGATAAGCACTAGGAACCAAAGTACACCTCTTTATCATAATCTCGTCAACATGGTCATCAAAGGTAAATTGATTAGCGTACCTCACAATGTAATTGCGATAGAATGCACCAATCTCAGTCAGTGGCTCAAACTATAATCTAGATGAAACTAACTGCAATTGATCATTAACCATGTTGGAACTGACTACTACCTCTGAAGATATCACCAAGGGAGTAGTATTACTAGCAAGAACCATGCCAACTGTCGACTCACCAACATCACACATGATCTTTGATACATCTCTAGTCTCAGTGCCATCAGTACTAGAGGCTAACACCATGTTAGGCATACAACAATCTGCTACAACACTCAACTCAACTAAACCTGACTCTAGTGGGAATGAACCTAATATGCCAATCTTAGTATAAAGGATGTATGCATCCCCATCTCCACTATCTCTAACAATCTCGGCCATGGACATCCTCGGATCACCAAACACCATAGCTTGTGACTGTATAGAATCAGGTAAAGACTATACCCGCTCTAACTCCATGGTCACCATAGCCAAATGAAACTGTGACTCCTTGAAAGCCAACTGTGTACTCTCAAGAATCTTAGAAGTCACCTCAAGATGCTCAGTAAGCTCACTCACCTCATCTTCCTTAGCCAACAATGCATCATATGCTGTACTGCCCCACTCCATAAGATAATCTCTGTCGGCTACCAACTGCATATAATTCTATCTCAAAATCTGAATAGCCTCCCATAAAGAGTGGATCTCTGTCAAGGAAAGATAACTACCTTCCTGCTCATCACTAGTAGGAGAACCCCATCCATAAACTGTTAACAACTGACGAGCAACATCGAAATGCTGGCAAGTGACAGCAATGTCTCGGTCACTAACTCTCAACTAATTAGACACATGATGGCACTGGCTTGACTGTCTCCTACAAACCTCCTCTGATGCACTATCTAAAGGAGTATCCTCAAAGTTACTAGTCTCTAGAGTATTACCATCCATATCCTGTGAATCAAATCTAAAGCTCATATCAACATACAGAGTATCAAAAACATTAGCACTGCTGTCCAACTCCTCTATACCCAAGGAAATTAAGTCTTCAAAGTTGCCCACTGCATCCTCCTGGATGTCATCAATGCCAATATGATCCTGGGACTCATCTGTACACACTACCAAATATGAAATATCATCAACACATTCCAGCAAGTATGGTCAATTGGATATATGAACAAAGCCTAACACTGGTGTATAAAAACTAATACCAACATCGGATAAGCTCCTAGCACAAGAAAAGACAACACCGTGCAATCTGCTAATCAAATCCATGATAGCACCCAAAAAATCACTACTACCAAAAAGTGTTAAAGATTCTAGTCAACTGAATCCCAAATGCCAATATAACAATCTCGAGTCCATATCCACAAACTATAATCAGCTGGTAACTCAAGCAAAATCTTCACTTGCGTAATATGACCAATACCAACTAATTTCACATACCTGTCATGATGAGATAATGTAGTCACAATATTGTCTTCACTTACCTTCAGCTAGCGGGATAAATCATGTGAAGTACTACTAGCCTCAACCTCATGTGACGAAGCATCTAACTATGCCTGGTACTCTCTCTCAGAAAAGTCATGAATGCTCAATGTTTGCTCATCTCTACCAAGTATCTCACCATCATGCACAACAACATCCTCATAATCATCATCCTTGAGGTCAAATCTATCTATCACTCTTTGACTAAAATCATCAAATGTAGTTACCTGATCATGACCTTGAGTAGTCATTCCATGATACCACCAATCATAGGCTGCATCTTCCAAGTGTAGACTTGCAATTTGAACAACATCACTGTCCTTCATGGGGTTAAGTGTGAAGAAGGTCTGTAATTTTTGTAGCCATGCTCTAGCTGAAATTTTATTTATTCCATCAAAAGTAGGTGCTATAAACTTGCTTATTTTGTTTTTGAGCTTTCTTCCACTTATGTCATGCTCCCTTCTGTACTCTTTCTTGGGCATCAAAGTGTTCATCATATCCACATATTCTCTAAAAGGAACCGAACTACGAAAGTCATCATCTAAGCCATTGTAAGTAGCTCTTAATGTAATCAAGTTACCTGTAACCTCTTCCACAGGATTAATGGCTGGATTTGGTACTGGTGGCTCATCTGCAGGCAAGAAAATAGTTTTGGTTGATTTAGATGGTGTGGATTTCATATTTCTTGGCTCCTCTAAAGTGCTCCCTTTCTCATTAATAGATGCAACTCCTTGTAGTTTTTCTGTCAATATTCGCAAAGCCTCTCTAGTTTCTGCCAAACTATCCACTGTTTGCTTCTAAGTATTTTGGATGTTTTGGAAGAATTTCTTTGCCATCTCATCTGGATCAGCCATACTTTTCCCTTCCTTGGATTTTGTACTTTTACTTTCAACTAGAGGTTTGATCAAAATTTCTTTTTTCTCTTTCACTTAGTTGCATGCAACCATAAATTTTGACATGCAGCTAATTAGAAGCAATATGCAACCACCAAATTCACCAAGAACTAACATGCAAATGATTAGAAGTAGAATGAAACCATAAATTTTGACATGCAATATTTGGGTAGTTATCAAAATTGACATGCAAGATCTGGGTAGTTGTCAAAACTAACATGCAAGATCTGGGTAGTTGTCAAAACTAACATGCAAGATCTGGGTAGTTGTCAAAACTGACATGCAAACTTCTACAACCACCAAATTCACCAAGAACTAAGATGAAAATGATTATAAGTAGCATTAAACCATAAATTTTGACATGTAGCTTATTAGAAGCAACATGCAACCATAAATTATGACATGCAAGATTTGGGTAGTTCTAAAAACTGAAATGCAAGATCTGGGTAGTTGTCAAAACTGACATGCAACTTCTACAAACCCTAAGGCTGGCAAGATCATGGCTCTGATACCACTAAAATTTCCCTTTTCTTATTTTACATGATATTTCAAGCCTCAAATCAGATCTTTAAAATCAAACAACTAATATCCCAAAGATCCACCAAATTTCTCAAGAAACCCCAAATCGGGTATGCCAGAAATTGTGCCAAAAGCTTCACAGCTTCACCTATTATTAATAAATCTGAAAGTGAAAATTTTTACAAAATTTTTAGCAGAATAAAAGTCTAAAAAATTACATTTCTAGATCCATATAGCCTTTACACAATAGTTCTCAAATGTAGGACAAAAACTATGCTCATCGGGCTCCCGAAATTAACACAAAAATGCCCGAAAACACCACAAAAACACTAATAATCTATCTCAAAAGTTTAATCATGTCCCAATACATATATTCAGCTCTATTTTAACACCTTAAAGTCTGAAATACAGCAGAAACCCAAACTGATATGAAATACTCAACTAAAAACACCAAACTCATACAAAAAACACACCCAAAAATCCACAAATTTGCACTTTTCAGCACAAAGGCAAACTCTGTATGAGCATGCACATGGAATGGCTTCAAACTCCCATCCTTAGCCTTCTTGGAAATCTGAAAAATCCCGTTCTTAGGTCTCCCTAGAAACCTGTAAACTCCCGTTCTTGGGTCTCCTTCTCCACAGGTTTGGCAGCCTCTGAAGAATAACAAAGAAATGAGCAAAATCAAGTTCTGGAATCAGCCCAAAATGCCTCCAAACCCCTTAAAAGAGGGCATAACTATAACTCACATCCAAGAGAGGTTAATGAAACATATTTTAATAATAATTTTCATTTATTAGTCCAACGACTTCCAAAGATTAACCCCCTTTTTCCGAAACTTCACTTTCTTGGGCCTGGTTGCCTTAGCAAAGATTATTATTTTTTAGTTATTTGAAAAGGGGACATGACAAAGACCAAATAGTTTTCAATTTTGAAGTATTCTAGTTTTTCAAAATTTTACCTCATTTTATGTACCACCGTATTTTCTTGGGTTTTTTTGGCATGATGTTGGTCATGGACATGGATCATCCATTTGAATGTAGTTCAACCATTGTTACTCTTTTATGTTGCATAAGAATGCATGTTGCATCCTTCCTCCCATGTTTATTTTCAATTGAGTGTGTTTTTGTATTGTGTTCTCATGCAGTCCTTGTGTTATTATCTTCATGATGTTGGTGCACCACACATGAGTCCATGTCTGTATAATTGGTTGGTGACTTGCAAGGTCCAATATTTTGTGGTACTTTTGGGAGTTATAATCATTAGGGTTGGGTTAGGATTATGCATTCCTATAGGCACTCATCATTGGATGAGCATGGGTAGGGTAAGGTAGCATATGGAAGGGGCTTCTTTTTTGTAACCTAGTGTCTATTTCTTGAGGGTTGGCACATTGAAGTTTTAATCAAGTGATAACTAAAGAAAATATTGCGTGTTAATAAAACTTAAGCTAATAAAAAATATATGTGAGAGCCTTCCATTGAGTATTTGAGATGCACAATTTGAGCTTGGGCTTTTTGATGCCAAGTGACTCTCCATGATATCAACCCCTATTTAGTAGCCCATTGAGTGTCTAACTAGGACTTGTAGTTTATGCATTGTCTCTAATTTTGGTCTCAATCATCATACTATCTAGCATGAGTATTATCCATGGATGTCTATTTTATGTGTGTTTGTGTTTGGATCTTTATCTCCATTAGCATGGCAAGAGTGGACCTATGGGTTTCACATGGTTTGGAAGTGTAGCTACCTTCAGCATTGCTAGGGACTAGTGTACAAAGATGGTCTATTATCCCATTGTGACTATTACTAGATGTTTTCACTTGGTACTTTGGGTTCTAGAGTATGCTTCCTTATGATTTATTATTTCATTGGAATGCTTTTATATCATGTTTAGATGATGTTATAATTGACACAATTCCTTATTATGATGTTTAGCATATGATGTTATGATGGTATCTTCTTTGTTGGAGTATCTATTTCTTATGGTTTGGCATGTTAGATATCTTGTTTTTATCATGTTATTATGCTTTAGTAGTGATGTCCTTATAAGACAACTTTGACTATCTAGCTAGTAGTTTGGGATGTTATGAATGGGGGATGGCTAGGACCTTCAAGGTCTAATGATGCCATTGTAGTTGGGTGGAATCATGCACTTAGTTCATTGTTCCAGTTCATTGTGATGCTTATTTTGTACACTACAATGTTACTTTTAGTTATTTCCCTTCACTGCTTTGTTCAAGGTTTAGATGCAGATTTTGTCATTTTATTTTTCAATTATTTAATCATGTCTTTCCTTGATATGTGGATTGGTTACTCCCTAGTGTGGAGGAACTTTGCATCTTATATTTTTTACCTTTTTGTTTTCTAGCCTAGTGTTTGGGATTATCACATGAAATTGTACTTTCTTACATGAGAATTCTATGACCCCTTTTGATCGGTTAATAAGAAAATTCATTCCTAGGGGTCCTAGGAACATATATCATGTGTTCAAATGAGTCAAAAGGGGTAATAGAGTATCCGATAACCCCTAAGCACACTTAATGTCATCAAATGGGTGAAAAGGGGTAATAAGGTATTCCAAGACCCATTTTGAGCCATTAGATCACATTATTTATGTTGTTAGGGATCCTCATACCCACAAGCACACAAATTGTGACTAAATGGGTCAAAGACTATCAAAGGGTACCCTATGACCTCTTTTGATTCTTTGGAGCCATTATATGTATGGTTAAGGGTTCTAAAGCTTTTAAGAAAACATATTAAGGATCTTGAAAAGGGGTCATACTATTTTTTTAAAAAATTGAAAATTTTTATTTTTAATTTAAAAAATAATAATTTAATAATAATAATAATGGGTATCTAATTTGAGAATGGGGACCTAATTTGGGAATGAGTACCTAATATTACTGGGAACCTAATTAGGCTTGGTTTAGCTTTGGATGTCAACCCTCCATGGTCAATAGAAAAAAAGTCCCAAAATGATTTTTTGGCCTATTATTGTGTGTTCCTAACTTTGGAGATGTAGGTAATGACTTTCTCTTCATCCAAATTTGATGAATGGAAAAGGATTTCTTGAGAACATTCTCAACATTCCATCAATATAATGTTTGTTAAAGTTTGAGTTTAGTATAATTATTATTTATTTTATAATGGAGGTAGCTACAAAGTGTTGCTTGAAATATTGATTGAAAATAGCTATAACTTTCATATTGTGTAAGATTTTTGAAATCGAAAAGATGCATCACATTCTATTCTTCAACTACTATAAGGAAATATATATATATATATATATATATATCTAATTTTTAATTTTTTTTTAACTAGTTAAGGTGGTAAGACATAGGAACTTTTTAATTCTAAAAATGGTATAGTCAAAAATTCATAATTAATTAATTATTTGGAATAAAAATACCCAAAAATATGGGTCACCTCTAGGAATGAGTGTAATTTTTATATCTATAGTTACACTAAAAAATATAATGTCTAGAATTACTTTAAAATTACATGTCAAGTTGACATAACCTCAATTTGCTAGTTTGTCACTACCACTTAAGGCCATAGTTTGGTTCACCATGATCTTGTACATACCCATGAGTTTGATAATATTTAAGGATGTGTCTTCTTCTACTATTAAACTAAATGATTTTTCAGACCTTGTATGGATGAAAAGAGGAAGTTAGAACTTAGAAAGGAATTGTCATATTTGATACAAAATTATTCAACAATATTAGAATGAGTGAAAGTTTTACATTGTAGGGGGAATAACAATCAATGTTCCATTCCCACTTGAACCTTATTTAGAGTGGAGATGTTCCATTCTCAAATAATCTAAAAGGAAAAATTATGAATCTTCATGTGTAGATAAGTATTTTTATCTTTTACATTTGTCTACTCTTTTTTTTCTCTCTTATTTGTAATTCTATACATATTATTAGGGTTATTTGTTTTGATCTTTTCCTTTATGTTGATGATATTCTTATAGGAAAATAAGGTTGTTTCTTTACATATGCTACCAAATATTGTGCAAATTCAATCTAATGATTGTAGGTCTAAGGACCCTGATGATAAAGATGGATAAAGTGAGGTTCTTGAAGAAAACATCTTTGATGATTGAGATTATGAGATTCTTCTACATTAAGAGGGAGCATGAAACTTCTTCAAAATAAATGCAAGAGCTTAGAAGATTGATACTCATATGGAGTCTAAAAATGCATGTGTATAATTGCATGATATTGATGGGCCCACACATATGTATATTATGAGGAAGTGATGACTTATCACCAAAAAAATAGATATTAGATTCAGAGTGAGTCTAGTAGGAATACTTGGGGAAGAGAGTTTCTAATGAAGTAACTAGAGGACCTAACTTCCTAGGATTAATGTTCAGAGGGAGAAATTTTGAGATGAAATCCTTTGTGGATTATATCTTCTCTACGAGGAAATGTTCTAAGAGAAATTATTTATAATGCGCTTTCCTCTATGAAAGAGAAGTCTAAGGTGAAAACCCTTATCCCAGCCTCTAGTAGTAGCTATGGTGGGTCCACCTTTTGTCTTGGTTCATGGTGGATATCATGTGAGTTACTACATGATGTTATTTTGATGATGTCATGAAAGGTGATGATTTTTCATTAATGTATATATTTAGAAGGGAGCTATTTAAAGGTGAAGGTCTTATCTATAACTTGACCTATTATCATAATAGACTACATTAAGTTGTTGTCTTAGATTGTGAGAAGTTATGATAATGAATAGAACGTAATTATTGATAGGTTATCATGGTTCTTTAGGCCATATCTTGTTAGACACCTTGATAATCAACTTATCATGGTTCTTTGGGCTAGATTTTATTGGACACTATGCAAGTTGTTATGGTTCTTTGGGTAGGATCTTGTTGGACACCATAACTTACATCTATCTATTGTGGCACAATGCACACCCCATTTCTTCAGAGAAATGGGAACCCCATAGTAAAAAAAATCTATTCCACACACCTACTCTATGGTCTTAGTCTTTTTTAGGGTTTTGTTAATATCTAAGTCTAGCCTAGTCCTTTGCCTAAAAAAATCAATTGTAAGAAACTAAAGATCTAAATTATAAAGGAAATTTTAAGAAGGAAAGTTGCATTTATGTGCTAGGTGCCTTAGTGTGGGAGCACTTCTCTTTGGAAGTGCACACATGCATAGTTGCACACCTCTAAAGGGTGCATTCCTTTCCAGGCCTATAAAAGCTCAAGGCCTCACCCCTCTTCTACATTCACTTTCTCCTTTGAGACTCCCAAGAGTGCATGTCGACACTTATAGGAGTATGCTATCTTCAAACATACACACACACACACACCAAGTTAAAAAATGTGCACACCTTGTGCACCTATCCAAGTTGCACATCTTTATTCACAAAACCTAAACAAACAAACCCTAACACCTAAGTGTAAGGTTTGCATATCCACATCTTAAAACGCATAAAGATAATGCATTATCATAATGGTGCATAGTTTCAAACCTTTCTAAGGTGTGAAATTATGCACCATTTTGGTTTTAAAGTCTAAGTCTATAGAAATTAGGGTGTGCACATACACACCCCACAAGGTGCGCATGTGCACACCTTGTTTTTTGTATATATATTTTAGGAACCTTCATCAGCATAAGGTGTGTATGTGTGCACTCTTAATTATAAATACTTACATATAGAAATGGTTCACCTAGTGCACCTTCAAGGTGTGCAAGGTGAACCAAAAAACTTGGATACTAGAGTGTAAAAATAGTTTTTTTGGTGTTTTAATGGGTTTTAGTGTTCTAGGTTAGATTTTTTAGTGTTGAAGGTTTGTTTAGGATTGTATTTTCCACCTTCTAGACTAATGCATTTCTATTTTATGTGGATAAAATGGCTTCCTCATCATCCTCACTTGCAAAAAAGTTTGCTCCAAAATCAATTATCTTTAAGTTTCAAGGTGTCCAATCAAAATCATGCTTCCAAGATGTGCATTTAGAGATTCAAGACACTACTAGAATGTGTTCTTAGTACTCTGCAATAAACCAAATTAGAGATCCCCAATGATTTTTGCACTTATTAGATTAGGATTGGTAAATGTGTCTTTACACCTTGTATTAGTACAATCTTCAAAATTGATTATGGCCTTAGTAGAGAATTATGTATTGGAAGAGAGAGTAGTGAAAAGCATAACATGAGAGATCATCCCAAACCAAAGACCAAAGAACATTGAGAAAATGTTCCATCTTCCAAGGGAAACTCAATACATTAGGCTGACTTATCATGAAGAAGAACGGTGGTACAAAGACCATGAACAAGAAGCTACAACAATTATTCAATCATCATATTTGATTAATAGGAACCTTTGGGAAGAAAAGTTGGAAAAGTTGACATGACTAGAGGGTATATGAAGGATGATATTAGATATTCTATTATGTTGTTGAGTAGGAATATGGGTCTACTAGTAGTTGGGAACTTGAACATTTGGATGGTACATTTCCTTGAGACCATTAGAAAGGTTAAAAAGCTAATTGACTAGGCCACAATACTTAGTGAGAATCTAGTTGAACAGTTGGTGGAAGTTAAAACCAAACCCACATTATAAATGACTTCATATTTGGTATATCTATTAGAAACAAGGACTACAGACTACCTAGGATTGTTTAAGAGGGGAATCATGCAAGATTTTGATGCATGTCCTTATGTAGTATAACCCCCATGTAGCAATGAAGAAAATATTAGATAAGAGTAAAGAACACATGATGGTGAATGATGCTTTCATTTTTTAGTCATCTGATTCATTGAAGGTGTTTATGCAAAAATGATGCTAGTAGAGGCAATAATAAGAATTGCATAAATAGGTGCCAACAATATCTAATTCAAGATATTCACCTACTTAAGGGTAGCAAGTACAACTATAAATCCTAAGAAGCTCCCTTAGTATCCATGTGATAAAATCATTATGCTAGAGATTGCATGATAACTCTCATCTACATATGACAGAGTAAAGAAATAGCATAATAAGTCCTGGGTATGGCCCATCATCATAGGTCCATTTGTTGTCAAGTAGGGATATCATAAAATTTGATTTAGAATGGGACCAGTATCCCTTTGAGGATTATAACTCCCATCATCCATGTTTTGGTAATTTTGGTAGAGTTCAATACTTGGTAGGAAAATAATTTAAACATAAATATGCCATATAGGATCATTGGATGAATGTAGTAGATGACTATGATATTTGGATAAGGGATTATTGTAGGGTGACTCTTTATTTGGCAGGTAGTTCCTTGAAAATAAAGTTACCATTTAAGATTGTTTGATAAGATATTGTAGAGGTCTTAGATCCCTTGTATAATCAAGATAGGATATATGATTGTCCAATCATGAATGCAAAAATTGATAGAGAATAAAATGTAGATATCAATCAAAAGCTAAGGCATATCATCTAGTTGACCAAGGAATGGACTAAGAAGCCATTAAAGTTGGACCTAGTTTCTAAAATAGTAGTCTTATAGGCCACAACCCACCCAGTAAAGGGAAGAGTGGTGAAAGTTATAGTACCAACATTCACTACCCAATCTCCAATTAGACTAGGAATGGTGTATTGGCATGATAAAGAAGTTGAATACTTCACACCACAGAAAGGAAATAATAAAAGGACAAGAGTTTCTCCTAAGTGAGATGAGCCAAAAGTTGAAGGGACTCAAGCCCAAGAAGCCACTGAAGCTCAAGATAATCCACAAGTGCCACCACTAGAACATGGATAGGGACCTAAAGAGGAATCACAAGAGGTGTCCCCATAGGTTCAAGAGGAAGAAGTTTCTCCATCAACTCCGATGAGGAAAAAGGTTAAAATTCCAATCAAAAGGACTAGGAGATAGAAAGTGCAAAGAAAGGTTATTGCTATTCCTTTAGTCTCAGAAACCATTCTCAAAGAAGACGAAGAGGATAAATTTCCCTTGAGTTAGAGGAATCATCTAGAAAGGGCTACTGAGGGAGAACAAAATATTTCTACCTTAACAATTCCATCTATTTCTACACAACCTATTTAGGGTACAACCCTAGAGGATGAGTTACAATAATGGATTGATGAACAATAGGACCAAGGGGTTGAATATCTCATATTTTTACTTCATGTCTATGGGTGTTGAAATCATAGGAAAAAAGGTAAGGGATACACCAAAAAACTAGCCTTTGGGTGAAGGTTGGAGTCAATTACCATCTTCTCCACAAGGATCTCTAGGTGCTCCACCATTACTAGGTCAAGATTATCTTAAGTGGATAAAGGTTCATCCACTCCTCTCCCTCCTATTATTGGAGAGAAAGTAAAAGTTGTGCAAGAAGAGGAGCCACAAAAAATATCAAATGATGAACTATCAGAAGAGGGGAAAATATATGAAGAACCTCAATAAAGTTCTCAAGATATAGAGTAATGATTGTGGACTCAACAAACATAGGGATGTCTGAAATAAATCCCTCACAGAAAGAAAGGACTCTCGAGGAGCAATAAGGGAAAGGGTATAGTAGAACAAACCAACTCTTCATCTAAGTATAAGTCTCTGATGAAAAATACTCCAAGATGGTTGAGTAAAGAGGTGATGGTTAGGCATAACAAGCAATTGTATTGTAGTGAGGAAGAGGAAATGTGAGAATTAGTTGAAGACCTCAAGAAACCTAAGTTACTTGAGGGTGATACATGTACATTGTACTTTATTATGAGGAACCAAAATTAGGACTTGTTTTCTCACATTGTAATCCCTCCTCTACATGTAGATACTAAATATCTAACCACAAAAGGTTACTAGATTAAAGAGGTCTTTCTAGGAAAGGCAACTATGGACACAACCAAATTGATGGTCACCATAGGAATGAAAGAAGTGTTTATCCACTTGGAAAAATATGAGTCTAAATTTTTGAGGCTCCAAAAATAGAATTATATTTTAAGAGGCTATTTACATGAATTGGTTGGTCCTTTGGACCTTGATCATTATGAGGAAACTCTAGGTTTGGCACTTGACAAGAAAAGGAATGCAGTTGTACAATTAGATCTATTTTTGAAGGCATGTCAGCAATGGAGGGAAAGTTTTTGAGGAAAAAGGCATCTAAATAATACAAGGAAACCTTAAATTATTTCACCATATGTAGAATAATATAGATAGTCTGGTTCCTATACTAAACTAGGATTTTGCATTAATGGATGAGGTACATACCTAGGGTAAAGATTTTCAAGAGTCATAGTCAATAAAGGGGAAGAAGTATTATATACTCATGGATGTATTAATATGGGATGAATTAGATAAGATATATTATTTGATTGAGAAGATTACTGCTGGTAATAAAGTAATGGAGATATTATAGGGAGATATTCATAAGTTCAAGGATCAAACCCAAGAGCAGATCTTGGAAGATGAGAAATATTATAGTGAAGCTTGCCTTGACATTTTTGAAGATGATTCAAGAGATAAAATCCTACCTATGAAAATAGTTATCAAACAATTTTGAAAGATTTTTGATGAAGCTTCAATTGATGAACACATTAGACAAGCATTTCAGAGAGAGGAGGCATTATTAGAATTGGATGTAAAACTACAAGATTTTGTGTAGACTCGCATAGAAGTGGGAAACTATTGAGAAATAGTAAAGGATAAATATGATGCTTTGGAGTTATTAGATGCAACCCAAGTGATGGAGATCATAGAGAAATTCAAGAGAAAACATCTAGACATAGCTTTGGTATTAAGGGGAACAAAACCCAAAAGCTGGAATTTCATTTTTGACACTTGTGAAAATTTTGGTTTCTTGGACTTGTCACTAAGGTGCACCTTTACAAGGTGCACAAGTTATACCTCTCAAAAGGTGCACTTCTCCAAAGGTGTGTCAAAATTTTTGAAGAAGTCAAAGGTGCATCGATAGTTAACTGCTAGTTCCAAATTTAGAGCTTTCCATGCATCAAAAATGCATTCTAATGATAGTTTAACTCCTAAAAACATCTAGAGAAGGTTGAACTTCTATTTTTGGCATTTCCAAAGACTCCTAAATCATCTAAGAAATTCCTTCTTCTTATTTTTATGCTTTATATGCTTTAAGAGATGTGAAGGCTAATAGACCATTAAATGATATAAACAAGGGTAGAGTCCTACTTAGCACCTCCTAGAGAGTTAGTTTGTATATATTTAGCTTTGTTTTATTATTTTTATGCATATATTTGCATGAAGAAATATCTCACTCTCAACACAAATTGAGGAGATGATTTCTTATAAATTGAGGAATTAAATATGTATTCTTGGCCATTATTTTGATGCAATAATATATACTATTGGTGCTATCATTTTGAGTGTAGTTATTTTTTCCAGAGTGTGTTATATTTTTTGGTTGTATTTTAATGGAGTGTAATGGAGCCAATGGTTTTATTGTCTTATTTTGATTGAGTGATCTTATAATTTAGGTTTTTTTCATGTATTTACAAATTTAGCTAACATACTTATTTTGAGAAGAGATCACCTATTGTTCCTACATAGCTTTTTGTCTTGCATGAGTGCACTTTCTATGGCCTTGTGATTTGATGATAAGTGAAACATCTTATGGTTACTAAATTCCCATCGATGATTGCTTTAGTGGAATTAAGAAAGTGCTACTCCTATTTTTATTGGTTAAATACCAATCCTTTCAAGGCTTAACTCCAAGACATGGTGTTTCTATGGCTTATTTGTATTAGGGATTTACTTTTCATGTCATTTTCTTAAACTTTTTGATACTCTATCTTTATTATTTTCTTCACAAATACTTGGTTAATTTAGGGATTCATATAGTTGCATAGTTATAATTGCATTCATCATAAGCAGAAAAAATAAAAAAATATATCTCTTTTTGTGTGGTTACTATTTTGAGATAGCAAGTGAATTCAATATCTTATTCAAAAATTGGTTGAACCAACAAAGGACTCCTTGTGAACACTGACATTATCTTCTACTAAGAAGATTCTAGTAGGTCACAAGATCACCCAAAACCCTAGAGTTGATGTCAAATCAACTTTTCAAGAGAGGAGTTCAAATGGATTCCTATCACTAAGCATCATGCAAAATGACAACTCAATAGAAGTGGCACTAGAAAGAGGGCCCTAACCATTTGAAATAGAAGAAAACAACTTGCAATTTCAAAATCTTGCACTTTTTACAAGTTGAGAAAATTTTATGAACTGTCACTATTCCAAGGTGCACAAGGCTCTAAGATGTGCAAGGTGTGCAAGGTTCCAAGGTGCACTAGGTACATTTTTTTGAGAGGTGTGCTTCTGTAGAGGTGCACTTTTTTAGAATTTGACACAAACTAGAAGATCTTGATCCATCATCTCTATTTTAGCAAGCTTTAAGATATTCACTTGGTACACACAAGCTCCTTGAACTTATTCATTTTGGCAAGCCTCATAGTGAAAAAGGATTCGCTTGAATCCTTCAACTTCCATTCAAAATTTCATTAGCTTGTTCAATTTCACCTCCATGTCAACCACCTATTATTCCACCAAATACTCCACCAATGGCCTTTTTTCCAAATGTTGTAGACTCACCAATCAACTTAATAAGTGTACTCAATGAACTTCCTAAGAATCCTAAGAAATTTTGCCCAAGGTTCATCTATGGAGAGACAAGAATAGCTAAAGATCACATCAAGGTATTCAAGAAAATTTACAATAGAAAATAGATTGCTAACAAGAATGTTGTTTTTCTCTTATTTCCATACTCATTGGGAGAAGTTTTCTTTAATTGGTATCTTAATTTATTGGCCAAATTCACTGGAGACTAAGACACTTTCAAAAAATTATTCTTGGAACAATTAAAAACTTTTATCAACCTAGTTGTGATACATCATCAATTCATATCAATCAAAAGGGACCCAGTTGAGATGGTCTCACACTTTAACCATTACTTTCATATGGCATACCACAAGTTGGAAATTCCATACACTATACTAGTTGAAGCCACAATTAATTTCCTTTTGAATTCTATGGACCACCTTACTACTATTTTCCTAAGAATACTTCCTATAATAGATATCAACACATTGGATAAATTCTTCTTTACAAAGGAGTATTGATGCCTCCAAATCAAGCTATTACAATTATACCAACATATCCTATTGGAGCACCCATGATACCTAGCCAATTCATACCAATTAATCTAGTTCAATTACAATAGGCACCAACTCTACAAACCCTAGCTATAACATATCTAGGATATGGACCTCCAAAAGCTACTTTCTTTATGCAAAAGGAAACAACTTCTGTTGAAGCAAACAATAATTTTGCCTCTAAGTTTGGTTAAATGAAGAAGACCATGCCTGAAATGAATAATGAGTTGACCCACTTGAGTTTTTTGAAAAGAAAAAATAACAACTTATAGAGAAATAAGGTTGGTCCATATAACAACAACAATTATGGTTAGAACTACAATAGGAATTTCAGCATAAACAACAATGGAGGAAACAACAATACAAAAAACAATAATGAAGGAAACAATTTCAATCCTCTAAATTGTAACAACAATTTTCAAAGATAGAATTGACATGGAACACTCAACCAAATAATGGAAGCATTCTAGAAAATAATAATAACAATAATGCCCAATATGTGGACATCAATCAGTATGACAATAATCAGAATGTAACTAACAATGATGGCTCCTATTACAATAGAAATCAAGAAGTGAATTAGAATCCACAAGGAAATTATAATGTTCCCCCTATGCAATTTAATGCTATGCTACTAAAATCCTATGATTCTACACAAAACATGAAAGTGGAACCACAAGTCAGTGAAGAATTTTCTTTCCCATGCAATCAAGAACTAGATATGAAACCAAAAGAAATGTTTTCTTTTCAAAATAATAATTGAAATGCTTACAATCTGCAAAGTTTGAAGGAGCCTATGATATATGGGATTCCTCCACCATTACAACCAACTCCTCTAGATTCAAGAGCTAGTAACAAACTAGTAGCAATCAAACCCCTGTATGGAGGACAACAAAATTAGAATCAAGGGAATGTACATACAATCTTGAAGAACCCTACATGGTAAACTGAAAAGTATAGTATAGTAGAAAATTTGAAATGAAAAAGGGCTAATATCTCCATGTTTTACATGCTACAAAACTATCCTAATTAGTGGGAAGAATTGATGAAAAATTTGGATCATACAAGGATAACCCCTAATGTGAATATTGTTCCTCAGAAAATAGTCTTGCAATAGGTTAATGCTTTAGAGGCCATGTTGACTATGTTTAAAGACAAGGTTGAGGTGCCTCCTTTTTGGCATAGTATTAGGATCTATGGGAAGAATCTTCACAATTGCCTAATTGATTTAAAAGTTTCTTGTAATGTTATGCCACTTTCGATAGCACAAAGTTTGGGAGTCACTTGTCAACCCTCTAATAAAATAGTGATACAATTGGACAAAATATAAGTAAAGGTTATTGGTGTGTTGAAAGATGTTTGGATACAACTAACTATTGATCCCCAAACTCAAAATGTCATTGAAATACATGTGGTGGAAATTCCCAAGACATATGAATTGTGCTAAGTAGAGAATGCATGAAATGCCTAAGAGGATGGTTTTCTACTAATTTCGCTCAATTATTGTTACCATGGAAAGGGAAAATAATTAGATCAAGATAGATATAGAGCCAAAGTTAAAAACACTGATTATAGAATATAATGCACCAAATGAGGTTGCATTTCTACAATCAGATTTGGGTTCTTATAAAGTAATGGCTTTTTAAACATTTGTTGATCAAAATAGAAGATCCAAGGTTCCGATCCTAAAAGAAGAAACTATGATACAATTCTTAGATAGCATAGTGACAAACTTACAATGACTAGGTGAAGAAGTGGATCCAAAGGTTTTTCTTCTTCTAGGATTTTGTAGATTGCATAAATTTAGTCATTCAAAGTTTGAATGTTCACATTGCTAGGAAGTGGTCACTAAGGTAGTAACATAGATAATGGAAATAAAGAATAACCAAATCTCAAAAGAAGTACCCATAGAAAATCAATGCTCTACAAATGTATCTAAACCAATGGAAAAAGTTGCAGAGGAAATCAAAGATCTAAATGCATGATATAGTGATATGTCATTATATGGTGCAGGTCTATCTTCTTCTCCACCAAGAATGATCAAGGTCCAAAGAAGGAAACATTATGTAAAAGGTCAAGGTTTGACCTCAATAGTCATTTATCCCAAGCCCAAAATGGATGAAATTATAGAATTGATTGAGGAAATTGATGATAAACAAGAGAAACATATGTTTCCTATATAACAATGGAAAATCATCAAGTCCACCCCACAAGAGATTATAATGGGTTCCAAAGAAATAATATTTTAAAGTCCAAGTAAAAGAAAAGCTATAGAAAAATAAGCATAAGTCTAGGTAGCCTAAAGAAGAGTCCATCTAGACACTCAGGTTTGATGGCTCTAAGTACAAATTATGAGCCAACATAGGTATCGAGTTAATCAATCCAAAAGGTAGGTCTTTCTATGCATCATAGCGATTATAGTTTAGATGTACTAATAATGTTGTAGAGTATGAAGTGTTGATCTAAGGAATTCTCTTCACACTAGATAAAGGAATCATAACTCTCATAATCAAAGGAGACTCCTAGTTGGTGATAAGACAAGTAGAATTGATATACTCTTACAATGATAAGAGGTTGCTCACATAACAAAAAGGAGTATAGGATCTACTGGATGACTTTGAAGTTTTGAACATCAAATCCATTCTAAGGAGGGGAAACATGGTAGTAGATGCACTTGCAATTTTAGCTAGCACATTAAAACTCATTGAGAAAACATAATTGAAAATATCTTCAGTAGAATTGGTTGATTCCCTGTCTATCCCAGAAAATATTACCAACTTTGAAGTCTTTTAGGATGATCAACACATACTCAAATTTATCATATGCAATGGCCACTTAAAAGGGAAAGAGATTGATGAAACTCCAAATGAAAAACTTGAGGATGATGAACTTGAAGATGAAGATGGCATCTTAAATTTGAAAACCAATAGCATCCCTAAGGGGATGGTTGAGTTGAAGCACATCTTTGATCATAATGAATCAAAAATTAACAAAAGAATGGTCAAAAAAAGAGGATCAACGAATGCACTTCATATAATTTGGGAACCAATGAAGATCCTAAAATGGTAAGGATTGGAAAGGTGTGCAATACCCATGAAAGGGAAAATGTGCTCAAGTTACTTAGGGAATACAAGGACATCATCACTTGGAGTTATGAGGAGCTCAAAATGTATTATCCTAAAATCATTACACATGAAATTATGTTGAAACCAAATGCCAAACCTTTCCATCAAAGGAAAAGACCTATCAATCCCATTATTGAACCCTGATAATGAAGGAAGTTGAGAAATTACTTGATCCTATGATCATATTCCCTATTTGCCATTCTACATGGGTGGCTAGCTTGGTTCCTATGAGGAAAAAGATTGGAGAGATTCATCTTTGTGTGGATTTTCATAATTTGAACCTAGAATCTCAAAAGGATAACTATCCTTTGCCATCACTCTATGAAGTATTACAAATTGTCAACGGTTCAAAGATGATGTCTTTCTTGGATGGATATTTAGGATATAACTAGGTAATGGTTGATGAAGAAGATGGACTAAAGACTTCTTTCATGACTAAATGGGGAACTTTTTCTTACATAAGAATGCATTTTAGACTGATTAATGTGGGGGATACATTTCAGTGAACCATGGACAAAGATTTTAAGGGATTAATAAACAAGTGTATAGTCATCTACATGTATGATTTAACTATCTTTTCAAAGGATCAAAACACTCACATGGATGATTTAAGATAGCTATTCAACAAATGTCATAAGTATGGCATATCACATAATCCCAAGAAGTGTTTATTTGGGGTTACTAAAGGAAATATCCTAGGTCATATCATCTATAAAGTTGGAATCTCCACTGATCTTGAGAGAATCGAAGCCAATTTAAAGTTATCACCTCCACATAGTCCTAAAGAACTAAAGTCTTTCTTTGGAAAGATAAATTTTGTGTGAAAGTTTATAAGTGGGTTTGTAGAGATAGTTCACCCCCTTAATGATTTACTCAAAATGAGAGCAAAAATAGAATGGGTTTAGGAAATTAAGAAATCATTTGAAGATATCAAAGTGTCTATTTCCAAGGCCCTAGTGCTTATGAGTCTAGATTATGGGCTGCCTTTCAAAATATATTCTTTTGCTTTAGAACATTTGTGTGCTAGGATTCTTATGTAGAAGAAAGATAAAGAAGATGCAAGTCCCATTGATTTTATGAGTTTCTTTCTACAAAATACTAAGTTAAACTATTCTAATCTCAATAAACAATATTTTTCTTTGATCAAAGTGGTAAAGAAATTCTACCATTATATACTCAAAAGCAAGGTATATGCAATTGTGCCTAATCCTATGCTTAAGTCATTGCTGATGCAAAATGAATTGGGTGAAAGGAAAGGAAAATGGATGGAAATCCAGCAAGAGTTTGATTTAGAGATTCAATCCATGAAGCTAGTAAGAGGGCTAGGATTATCAAAAATGATAGCTAATAACCAAACCAAGGATGATAATAATTTTTCACTTGATAATGAAACTAATGTAGAAGATCAAAAGATGATTATAGTATCTCAAGTAGATATTGATAAAGGGATAATAATGGATTTATAGTACTAGGATATTTTCTACTACCTTTTACAAAGTTAGTACCCTAATTGGATGAATAGTTCATAGTGTAGGGGACTAAAAATGAAGTGTTAATCCTACATGCTACATGATCAAAAATTGTACAAAAGGAAATATGGAGTTATCTAAAGTGTTTGGGATGAGAATAAGTAAAAGAAATTTTGGAGAAATTCCATGATAGGTATGGTATAGGGCATGGCTTAGCAGAGGCTATGATCTATATGATTTTGAGATTAGGCCATTTTTGGCCTACAATCTTCAAGAATACTTTTGAACATGTGCATACTTGGCACATTTTTAAGACTAGTACTAATAGAGAAAGACATCCTATAATGCCATTATAACTAGTGTTCGAGGTATGGCCATTGAAAATTGGGGACTTGGTCTTATTGGTCTACTAAACACACCATCATCAACTAGACATAATTTTCTTCTCATAGATACTAATTATTGCACAAGTTGGATATACGCATAAATTTTTAGAAATTGCATTGCTAAAATAGTCAATAATTTCTTAGAAGAACATACTATTACTAGATTTGGGATGTCATTCTTCCTTTTTTTTTTTATAACAAGTCAACCTTTGCATTAGTATCACTTACCCATTGGGCATTCAAAAATAAAGTTATAATCAACTTCTTTTCAAGATACTATCCCCAAAGGAATGGTGTAGCAGAGTCCACAAATAAAAACTTGATCATAGTAATAAGATGTTTGCCAAAGGAAAATCCTAATGATTGGCATACTTAGCTCAAATATGCCTTATGGAAAAATCAAGTCAGGGTCAAAAATTCTTTGAGGACATCCCCATATCTTCTCATCTACAAAAAGGAGCTAGTGTTTCTACTTAACCACAAGATTCCTATTTTGAAATTCATTAGTGGGTACATCAATGATGTTGACAAGTTCTAGTTTAGACTAATGAACCTCTTGGAAATGGATGAAAAATTGATAGCCAATTTAGAACATTTGGTGAAACATTAGGTTGTTGTTAAAAGGTGGTTTAACAAGAGGGCCATGATTAAGTCTTTCTAAATATATGATATTGTTCTTTTATGGGACAAAGGAAAAGAAAAGCCAGGCAACAACACTAAGTTTCAACACTTGTAATTGGTTCCATTGCTAGTCAATGTGTAGTTCTTGAGACATTACTTTGAGGCCTAAAAGAAAAGAAAAAATTTAAAAAAAAATAAAAAATAAAAAATGATAAATATTTCCCCTTTTTCTTGTGTGTGTTAATTTTTCTACAAGTGCATTTCCCTTTCAGTTGTGTGTTTCCTTTCAATTGTGTGTTTCCCTTTTAGTTGTGTGTTTTCTTTATGAGTTGTGACTTTATTTTAGAATCAATCTATGGGTTATGTGCAATCAAGATTATGTCTTGACACATTTCACAAATCACTCCTTGTGGTTTCTACGTAAATGAAGAAGTATTTATTTTCCAAAACATTCAGATGATATGTATCTTCTAACAATTGAATTAGGATGCTACTTACAATTGTGAAGAACTTAAAGTCTTGAAGTTAAGGTTGTAGATTGATAGCTCTCAACACTTTTCAAATTTAAAGGATTGACTATCTTGGTGCTTTCAAATCAAGGTTGATAGTAGCGAAGGACAATCTAAAGCTTACCAGTTCAAACAAAAGGTCTTTTCAAGTAATTGCTAAGGTCATTGTTTGGCATGAGTCTTCCCAATGTTCATTAAAGAGGAATGCAAGTAGTTATCAAATTTAAAAGAATCTAAGAAATGACACCAATACCTTGCTCACATAGTCTAAGCATGGTTAGCGTATGGAACCAAAAGAACAAAGAAGGTGTTAAGAATGAAAGATTTTGGAAAGGTCTAATGAAAATAATCTAACAAATAGAGATATGTACTTTAGAATGGCTATCTAAAGTTTATTTAATATCTTTATGAAAGAATCAAATGGTAACATGAAAGGTTTGTGAAGAACATATAGATTGTTTAGAACCTGAAATTCATAAAGTGATAACCTATTAAGAGTATTCATAAATGGATTCTCTCATCTAGTCAAGTAGTGATTGATACACATGATTTGTGAAGACTTTGTATGGATGCATTGGTAGAGCAGAAGATTATTTCCAAGTTGCTAAAGATTGATGACAAGTTTGCATCTTGAAACATCAAAGGGAATGAATACATTGAGCACACATTGAGCTTGAAGATTTGAGATCCTAAAGCTTTGACTACCGATGGTCTTGAAAGTTGTTTGAAGTGTTCAAACCTGGTTGTTAGTTGATACATTTTAAAATGATGTTCATTGGTGAAGAAATTCCTTTGTATTTTCTTCCTTTTTTCTAGGACTTATTTGTTGTGGTTTCATAATGCACGACCCATCTCCTAAGAGAAATGGGGGCCCCCTAGTAAAACTTTTCTATTCTAGATCTCTAGTCTAGGGTCTGAGTTATTTTAATGGTATTGTTAATATTTGAGTTTAGCTTGGTCCTCTACCTAAAAAACCTAGTTGTTAGAATCTAAAGATGTTAAGTGTAAAGGTGATTTTAAGAGGAAAAGGTGCGTACTAGTGCACCTAGCACACATACATACCTTCCAAGGTGTGCTTATGCACTATGTTCCTTAGTGTGGGAGCACTTCCCTTTCAAAGTGTGGTGTGTACCCTTTGGCACCCACAAAGGGTGCACTCCTTCCTAGACCTATAAAATCCTAGGGCCTCACCTCTCTTCTACATTCACTTTCTCCTTTAAGACCTCCAAGAATGTACATCTACACCTACAGAAGTGTGCTATCTTTAGACTCTCTCTCACACACACACACAATGTTAGAAAACACTAAAGGTGCACATCTTTATTCACAAAACCTAAAGAAACTAAAACTAATACCTAAGTGTAAGGTGTGTATATGCACATCTTACAAAACACAAAGCTAAGGCATTATCATAATGGTGCATAGTTGTGAACCTTCCTAAGGTTCATAGATATGCATCATTTTAGTTTTAAAGGCTAAGTCTATAGAGATTAGGGTGTGCATGTGTGCACCCTGTTTATATATATATATATATACATATATATATATATATATATATATATATATGTATATATATATATATATATGTATATATATATGTATATGTATATGTATATGTATATATATATGTATATGTATATATATATATATACATATATATATATACATATACATATATATATACATATACATATACATATATACATATACATATACATATACATATATATATATATACATATATATATATACACATATATATATACACATACATATATATATATACATATATATATATATGTATACATATATACATATATACATATACATATATATATATATACATATATATATATATACATACATACATACATACATACATATATATATATATATATATATATATATATATATATATATATATATATATATATATATATATATATATATATATATATATATATATATATATATATATATATATATATATATATATATATATATATATATATATATATATATATATATATATATATACACTTAAGGCACCTTCGTCAGGAAATGGGTGTGCACATGTGCACCCTGCAAGGTACACATTTGTGCAATCTTAATTATAAAAGATGACATATAGAAAGGGTGCACCTAGCACACCTTCAAGGTGTGCAAGGTGTGGCAAAAAACTTGCATACTAGGGTGTAGAAATAGGGTTTTAGGTGTTTTGATGGGTTTTAGGGTTTTAAGTCATATTTCTTAGTGTTTAGGGTTTGTTTAGGATTGTATTTTCCAACTTATGGACTAATTATATATATTTATATATATATATATATATATATATATATATATATATATATATATATATATATATATATATATATATATATATATATATATATATATATATATATATATATATATATATAGAATAGCTTTCTCCTTATCCTCACTTGCAATGAAGATTGCTCCAAAACTAGTGGTCTTTTATTTTCAAGGTGTCCAACCAAAATCATGCTTCTAGGATGCACATTTAGAGATTTAAGACACTGAGTTAGGTCATATTGACTAGAATGCATTCTTAGTACTCTGCAACAAACCAAATGAGAGATCCCCAATGACTTCTTTACTTATTAGATTAGAATTGGTAAACACAACTTCACAATCTATATGTATACAATCTTCAAAATTATTTATGGCCTTAACAAAGAATTATGTATATGAAGAGAGAGTTGTGAAAAGAATAATAGGAGAGATTGTCCTAGATCTCAGACCAAAGAACATTGAGAAAGTATTCCATCTTCCAAGGGTAGATTAGTACATTAGGTTGACTTATCATCAAGCAGAAAGGTGGTACAAGGACCATGACTAAGAAGCTATATAAATTATTCAATCATCATTTTTGATTGATAAGACACTTGTGGGAAGAAAAGCTAGAAAAGTTGACATGAATAGAGGGTATATGAAGGATAATATCTGATATTCTATTGAGTTGTTTAGCAAGATTATGGGTCTACCAGTAGTAGGAAACTTGAATATTTGGATGATACATTTCCTTGAGACCATCAAAATTGCTAAAATGCCAATTAACTTGGCTACAATACTTAGTGAGTATCTAGATGAACAATTGGTGGTAGTTAAAACCAACCCATATTCTATATGACTTCACATTTGGTATATCTATTAGTAGTAAGGACTATGGACTATTATGTGTTTTTTAAGAGGGGAAGCATGAAAGATGTTGATGTATGGCCTTATGTGGTATACCCAAGCTAGTAAAGAAGAAGTTGTTTGATCAAAGTAAAGAGTACAAGATGGTGAATGATGATTTTATTTTTGTAATCTTCATATTCATTGAAGGTAATTATACAAAAAGGATGTTAGTAAAGGTATCAGTAATAATTGAAAAAATAGGCACCTACTACATCCAATTCAAGACATTCACCTACTTAAGGGTGGTAGGTAAAAATATAAATCCGAAGAAGCTCCCTTGGTATCCATGTGATAGAATTATTTTGCTAGAGATTGCATGAAAAATCTCATCTGCATATGATAGAGTAAGGAAAAAACATAAGAAGACCTAGGTATGGCCCATCACCATAGGTCCGTTTGGAGACAAGAAAAAGCATGATATCATTACTTTTTGAGTCACAATGGGATTAGTATCCCTTATATAATTATAGCTCCCCTCGTCCATGTCTTGATAATATTGGCAAAGTTCAATACTTGGTAGGGAAATAATTTGAACATGAAGATGTCATAAAGAATCATTGGATGAATGTAGTAGATGACTATGATATCCAAATAAGAGATTATTGTAGGATGATTCTTTATTTCATAGGTAGTTCCTTGAAAATAAAGGTCCCATTGAAGGTTGTTCAACAAGACACTATAGAGGTCTTAGATCCCTTGTATAATCAAGACAAGATATATGACTAACCAATCATGAATGTAGAAATTGATAGAAAAGAAAATGTGGATATCAATCAAAAGGTGAGGCATATCATCTAGTTGACCAAGGAATGGATTAAGAAGACACTCAAGTTGGACTGGATTCTAGATACAATAGTCTTATAGGCCACAACCTACCCAGTAAAGGGAAGAGGGGCAGAAGTTACAAAACCAACATTCACATCCAATCTCCAATTAGGTCAAAAATAGTGTATCAGCATGATAGAGAAGTTGGATACTTCAAAGCATAGAAAGGAAAGAATAAAAGGAAGAGAGTTTCTCCTAAACAAGCTAAGCTCAAAGGTAAAGGGACTCAAGCCATAGAAGCCACTCAAGTTCAAGATAATACACAAGTTCAACCATTAGAATAGGGATAGGGACTTGAAGATCAAGCATAAGAGGTGTCCCCATAAGTTCAAGAGGAAGAAGCTTCTCCATTAGCTCCTAAGAGAAAAAAGGCTAAAACTCCAAAGAAAAGGACTAGAAGATAGAAAGTTCAAAAAAAGTTTATTCCTATTCCTTTAGTCTTGGAAACCATTCTCGAAGAAGATGAAGAGGATGAAGAAGATGAAGAGTAAAACCTTCCCTTGAGTTAGGGGACTTATCTAGCTAGGGCTACTAAGGAAGAATGAAGAAGGAGTTCTAGAATAACACTGCACAACCTATTCAAGTTACAACCTCAAAGAATGAGTTGGAATAGTGGATTGATGAACAAGTGGACCAAGGGGCTGATGTCTTTAATATGTTAGATTTTGACTTCATGCCTATAGATACTAAACTCATAGGTGATTAGATAAGGGATATTCCAACAAATCAGCCTTTGGGCAAAGGTTGGAGTCAATTACCCTCTTCTCCATAATGACCTCTAGGTACTCCACCATCACCAGGTCAATATTTATCTTTATTGAATAAAGGTTCGTCCATTCCTCTCATTCCTATTAATGAAGAGAAAGTACAAGTTGTGTAGGAAGAGGAGCCACAAAAAATATTTGCTGATGAAGTATTAGGAGATGGAAAAATATATAAGGAACCTCAACAAACTTTTCAAGATACAGAGGTAAGGACTAGGAATTCAATAGATATAGGGATGCTTGATGTAGATCCCTCATAGAAAGAAAGGACTCTGGAGAGTAGTGATAAGGGAAAGGGTCTAATGGAAAAAACCCCCTCTTCATCTAAGTAAAACTCTTTGATGGAAACTACTCCAAGATGGCAGAGTAAAGAGGTGATGGTTAGGCATAAAAAGAAAGTGTATTGCAGTGTGGATGAGGGAACAAGAGAATTAGTTGAAGCCCAAAAGAAACTTGAGTTACCTAAGGGTGATGCACATATATTGGCCTCTCTTATAAGGAAATGAAATTAGGACTTGTTCACTCACATTGTAATCCCTCCTTTACATGTAGATACTAAAGATTTGACCACGAAATGTTATCAAGTTAAAGAGGTCTTACAAGGAAATCCAACTATGGACATGGATAAATTGATGGTCACCACATTAATTAAGGAAGTGTTTAATTACATGGAAAAAGATGAATCTAAATAGTTGAGGCTCCAAAAATGGAATAAACTTCTAAGAGGCTATTGACATGAACTAGTTGGTCCTTTGGACCCTGTTCATCCTAAGGAAACTCTAGGTGTGACATGTGATAGGAAGGAGAATGTAGTTGTACAATTGGATCTAGTTTTGAAGGTATGCCAGTAATGGAGGGAAAGTTTTGAGGAAAAAGGCATGCAAATAATATAAGGAAACCTTAAATTATTGCACCATATGAAGAATAATGTAGAGAGCCTAGTTGCTATACTGAACTAGGATTTTGGATTGATGGACAAGGCATATACATAGGCTAAAGACCTTCAAGAGTTATAGTCAATAAAAGGGTATAGGTATCATATGCTTATGGATGTATATATGGGGGATGAATTAGATAAGATAGATGATTGGATTGAGAAGATTGTCACTAGTAATAAAGTAATGGAGACATTACATGTGGATATTCATAAGCTCAAGGATCAAACCCAAGAGCAGATTGTGGAAGCTGAGAAGTATTATAGTGATGCTTCCCTTGACATTTTTGAAGATGAGTCAAGAGATAAACTCCTTCCTATAAAAATAGTTTTCAATTAATTTTGTAAGATCTTTGATGAAGCTTTGACTAATGAAGACATTATACAAGCATTTAAGATAGAGGAGACATTATTAGAATTGGATGTAAAACAAGAATATTTTGTGCAGATTCACATAGAAGTGGGAAACTATTGACAGATAGTAAAGGATATGTATGATGCTTTGGACCTACCAAATATAACCCAAGTGATGGAGATCATAGAGAAATTCAAGAGAAAACATCTAGACATACCTTTGGTATAAAGGGGAATAAAGCCTAGAAGATAGAATTTCATTTTTGACACTTGGGAAAATTTTCATTTTTTGGAGCTCTTGCTAAGATATGCCTCTCCAAAGGTTCACAAGGTGCGTAGGTGCACTAGAAGTTTTGAAAAAGTCACATGTGTAGAAACAATTAACTACTAGTTCCAAATTTAGAGCTTTCTATGCACCAAAAATGCATTCTGACAACATTTTAACTCCTACAAACATCTAGAGAAGGTTGAGCTTCTATTTTTGGCATGTCCAGAGACTCCTACATCATCTGACAACTTCCTTCTTCTTATTTTCATGCTTTCTTTGTTTTAAGACATGTAAAGGCTCATGCACTCATTAAATGATATAAACAAGGGTGGAGTCCTACTTAGCATCTCCTACAGAGTCAATTTGTATATATTTAGCTTATTATTATTGTTGTTGTTAAGCATATATTTGCATGAAGGAATCTCTCACTCTCAACACAAATTGAGGAGACGATTACAAATAAATTGAAGAATTAAATATGTATTTCAGGCCATTATTTTGATGTAATAATATATGCTATTGGTGTTCTAATTCTGAGTGTAGTTATTCTTGCTAGAGTGTTTTATATTTTGTAGATGTATGTTCATGGAGTGTAATGGAGCCAATAATTTTATTTCATTATTTTGATTGAGCAATCTTTTAATTTTGGTGTTTGGTGTGTGTTTAAAAATTTTGTTGATGTACTTAGTTGGAGAAGAGATCACCTATTATTCCTACATAGCTTTTTGTCTCACATGAGTGCACTTTTCATGGCCTTGTGATTTGATAAGAAGTGAAACATCTTATGGTTACTAAATTCCCATTATAGATTGCATTAGTGGAATTAAGGAAATGTTGCTCCTATTTTCATTAGTTACCTACCGATCTTTTCAAAGGCGTAACTCATAGATGTGTTGTTTTCATGGCTTATGTCCATTAGGGGTTCACTTTTCAACTCATTTTCTTAAACTTCTTGTTACCCTATCTTCATTATTTCCTTTACAAACACTTGGTTAATTTAGGGATTCATATAGTTACATAGTTAAAATTGCATTCATTATAAACAGAAAAAATACAAAAATATATCTCATTTTGTTTATTTACTTTTTTGAGATAGAAATTAGATTCAATATCTTATCTAAAAATTGGTTGAACCAGCAAAGGACTCATCTTGAACACTCACATTTATCTTCTATTAAGTAGATTACAATAGGTCACAAGATCACCCAGAATCTTGGAGTTGATCCCAGATCATCTTTTTAATAGAGTAGTTCAAAAGGATTCCTACCATTAAGCATCATGTAAAATGATAGCTCAAAACTATCATAGACCACACATTGGTTGTGTTCAAATCTTGTAATCAAAATGTTTTAAATATCTCTTTGTTAATAAGGGAGTGTTGAGAAATTTAGCCACATAGTGAATTGAAGCAAATTCCATATGTAATATATGTTAATATATGTGCAAGTTGATGGATTTTTTTTTATATTTGTAAATTTCTCATTGAGATGATATATCTCCATATATGCTTGACAACATATTGTGTTCCACAACAAATCCTCCCTAGCTAAGAAGGGGGTGTTAAGATTATAGATATAGTGGGATTGATTTAATCTTAAGATGCAATTTTGACACACACACACACATATACATATACACACATATTTATATCTATATATAATTATATTACATATGTATAATATTATTAATATTATATATATATATATATATATATAATATTAATCATACATTATAATGTGATTTATATTGTTAATATATATTAACTAATAATGATTAATCATAAAGACATGTCTCTACATGAGACATGTCTCCTACTCTTATATTTATAAGAGTTTCGGATCTGTACTTAAAAAATATCAATTATAATGATAATATTATTACATTTGTATAGATCCTAGAATTTAATATTCTTGGTAGGTAGTTTCTCATGAAAAAATCTTGGCCCTTGATAACCTTAATAAGGGAGGGTTTAGTTTTTCTAACATGTTTATTTTATGTGAGAAGGACTCAAAGACAATAGACCACTTATTTATTCATTTCTCCTTCTCTAGAGATCCATTGAGTCTTGTGTTGAAGGAGGCTTAGGTTAATATAGTGATGTTGAGATCTATTAAACCCTCATTTCACAATGTTGTAATAGTCATTTTTTTCCATCGAGCTCTTAAAGACCTTTGGCTTCTTACTCTTCCTACAATGGCTTGGTCTATCTAGAAGGCAAGAAGCAATAGAATCTTCACAAAAGAAAAAACAATTTTTTAAATCCAAATTCTACATTTCTAAGAGAATTATTAAGTAAAACATTAATAATAAAAATTTCCATGAAGTTATGTCCTTCCCTAGTTTGTCTAATCTAAGAATCAAATTGAACTAGGGCATCACTTGAATCCTAATAAAATTAAACTAGAAGAGTATCTAGTATAAGAAATAGTATAGATGGATACCCCCAAAGGACAACTAGATTAAATACAATGTTGAAAAATACTCTAAATAAAACTTTAAAATAATAGGGGTGGGAGATATAATCATAAATAACATAGGTCTTCTTATCATGGGATTTGATACAAACCTCAGAATTACATCTTATAGCTATGTTGGACATATGACTATGTTTTATGGGGTGAAGATGTTATAGGATTAAGGAGCTCTTAATGTAGAAGTGGAGGGGGACTCCAATCTTATCATACACATCCTTCTAAACAAGGCTAAATTTTCCATGGTTTGTTGTGAATCTTATGAATGATTATAAAAGGCTCCTTTTCTACTTCCAAAAGGTTAGATCTAGTCATACTCTAAGAAAGGGGAATAAAGAAACTAATATCCTAGATAATTGGGGATTACAATTTCTGAACTAGAACCATGTCACTAGTGTGGATAGCCCTAAAGAACTAAAATCTATTAATCTTAATGAAGAAATAAATATTCAAGTATGAGGAAGGGAAATCTGGGACAATGTGCTCCATTTTAAAAAGGTGTAAGGTTAGGATTAATAAGGGTACCCACATTTTAGTGTTGATGTTAATGTTATTCTCGATGTAGAAAATCATGAGAAGATTGAGCAAGGATTCGAGTGGGAACTTTAGGGATAATGATTATTTAAAAAAATTGATTGATATGAACTTAGCTTTACTAAATTTAGTTAAGTTACCCCTTTAATCATAATCATTTATAGTTTGGAATAAATGACAATGATATCTAAATTTATGACACATTATTTCTATTAATTCCAAGCTAAGTAAAATGTTGATGAACCATTTGAAGTATGTTAATCATTCATGGGATTGGGAATGTGGATTAACTTGTAATAATGAATCTTTCCATTTTAAAAGATGGATATTTTCAAGTTTTAATTCTAAGAGTTTTTTAAGAAAACGAGAAGCTTGTGTGAAGGGAAATATCATCATTATAAGTTCCTAGAGTACATAATCACATTTCTAATGTGTTTCATTGCCTCCCTGGTAACTTCCATAGTTTAAGTCTAGTTTCCTTGGGTGGTTTGAGGAGTGATTTTATGATGCATAAAAAATTTCATCATATGAGGCTTACAATATGGGAGATCCCATGAACCCTATGGAGTTGAGAATTTGCAAAAGACTTTACATAACAAAGAAACATGGAATTACTTTAAGAGGGATAGTCTAGAAATATATATTGAGACTATGATAGGCCATGAATTGATGCTCTTAGAAAACTTCACCAATTCTTGGTATAAGGGAGAAGGGACAATCAAGAGTGTGAAGTTTGTGGTGACTCCTCAGTTGATTGGTGAAGTGACTAGTTTTCTTTGTGAAAGGGAGAAGGTTTAGAGGAAGGGCATGAGAGATTATAGAAAATTAAAACAAAATTTTTTTAAGGGCACTACAAGCTAACTAGGATAAAACCTCAAAATGAGTATTAAAACATTTCCCTCCCTAGTCACTTTTCCATTATTTATTTGTGGGCTATGAGATCTTTCAGATTAGAAGGACAATTTATTGCTTACCATGATTATGACTTCTTTCCTCTTAATATGCTAATGCATAGTGAAAAAATTGACATGTGTTTTCTCCTTTATTATTCCCTAATTAATACTATTAGAAATGATGATAACCCTCCCATTCATTAAGGATTAATTTTTTGTAATGTACCCCTGGGTGTTTTCCCACCACCACAACTTTGGTAGGTTCTTAACTAATAAGGATAGTCCCCCTCATTGTCATGGGTCTTTTGTATTTAAAGATGAAATTGAAATAATGAACCTAATAGTTACATTTTTATGGGTGGTGAATCTAATAATCCTAAGCCTAAAATGAAAAATCCTAAATCTAAAATAAGACTTTTGTAAAATATTTTATTTTTGAAATCCTATCTAAAGTAAGAATGTGTCTACCAAAACTAGCTCTACCAATACTCCAAAAAAAATTAAATTTGTGAAGGAAATAATTGAGGTGGACAAGCATGATTTGGAAGGTTATGAAGGTGAAGATGATGAGAAGAAAGCGAGGGTTCATGGTAAAAGAATGGAAATCAGCTATGGGGAGAGGAGGTAAGAAAGAATAACATTCAAAAAGGAAAAATTATAAGGGGGAAAGCCATGAAAATAAAAAGACTAGGCTAATTAGACCAAGGTTGAAGAAACTCAGGAAAAAGTTGATAATATTAGTGCTAAGGAAGAATTTAAAATGGAAGTAGAGGATAAAGATTTAGAGGAGGAATAGGAAGCCCTAGTAGCTCACATTGATGTTGTTCTTGGACCCAATGTTGATACCCCTACCTCTAAAAACCCTATAGTGGAGGAAATCAAGATTTTAATCATTCTCATGCCTTTTACTAAAAATTCTATTGAAATGATCAAAAAAGATACTGGGGACTAAATTAAGGACCTCAATGATAAAGTTCAATCACTGAACAATAATTTTGATAATACTATCACTAGTATTGAGATTGGTGTCCATGGTCATTTGAAAAATTTGTAGGATATGAAAATAAATTATGAGGAAGGTTATCTTTAGCATTTTTACGAGCAAGAGAAAACCAAAGAAAGCTTGAAAGAAGGAGTACAATGTGTGGGTCAAGATGAAGTGTGTGGAAGATATTCACAACTAGGCTAAAGATCTCAAGTAATTGTTCAAGTATTGGGAGAACATTAATAAGCCCTAATATATTTGGGCCTTTGCTTTCCTTTTTTTTTTTTTCATGTCATGTGTAGATACTAGATTTTGGCTTGTTAGGTTCACTATAATCCTACTTGTAATTCTAAGAAACACTTTTAAAATTTTATGTATAATACAGTTCTCTCTTATAATTGCTAATCTAGGAATCAATTATCTAATAGGATTATTAGTTATGTTTTGGTTGATAAGTTAGACTTTGAAAATCATAGTAGTTTAGTGTCTTTTTTATTAAGTTTTGTTGAATGGTGGGTCTCTAATTGTTTGAGCTAGAGATGGTCTTTTCTACTACTTGGTTGTAATAGCTTGGAGTAGAATTCTTTTGGTTCTTACTTATATTATTTGGGTTCAAGACCCTCTTCCTTCCTCCTTTAATAAAAAACAATATGTAGTACTCAATGCCTAAGTTCTAAATATGCAAATTCATATTAACACCTACATGATAGAAAATGATTTTTGATACCTTTCCTTGGATAGATTAGATAAAGATTATTGTAAATCATTCAAATGGTAGAGAAAGGCTCAACCATAGGTAGACAAACTTATAATAAGTTAATTCATATGTGGTACAATACATCTATAGCTTTGACAAATTTATCAATTCACTACTTTTAAGATTCATGAAAATAAACCCACTGGTGATGGACTCACTTCCTCCACTATTACATGTGAGACTAGTTTAAAACATTTTTTAAGACAAAATTATTATGTTTTGTTAAATATTTAAATTGTTTAAATTTAAAATTTCAATCTAAATTGAAATAGCAGGGACATAAAAAAAATTGTTGTCTTTTCTAGTGGTTTCTCGTGTTCTTGGAGGCAAGGATGGGTAATAGTGGAAAGAGTTAGGCTATCAATTTGCATCAAGAATGAGTTGTAGAAGAATGGATTTATGCTAGATCTTTCCAAGTGTTCTCTAAGTTCCTACAATCAACTCATATCAATCATAGTTAGATTTTATGTAAAGTTCCTTATACAAATTGTATCATTTTTTCTCTCACTTAAGGGCCTACAATAATTAAATTTATTTATTTATTTAGTTTTTACCATCAATGAAGGGAAATTGAATAATTTTCTAATATATGTATACCTAAATAAGATATAAATTCTTAGATAGTGAAATCATCACCAATAAAATCCCTATTGTATGTGATGGTTATTTTTGTCTCCCTTTTTAAAATTTTTGCAAATATATCTGTCAAAACCTTTTACAATTATTGAGATCAAGTTAACTCATCTTCAACTTTCTTTTAAGATTTAGCTTGTGGTGTTAATTTTCATTCATCTCTTCTAGTCTCTCAAAAATACTATTGTTTAATCTCTAATGGTTGAACACTAAAAAGCTTATGTCTTTATAAATAGAATTTTCCTTTTGGGATTGCTAGATTTTTAACATCACAATCCTTTTATCCATAAGCATACATAATAAACATATAGAAATCACTCATGGCTTGAGAATTATTGGAGATTATTATCAAAATCTTTCCATCCATTTCAATAATAAATTCAATGTTTCTATCATATTTTATAATAAACTATCTTGTATTAGACTTTTATCAATCACCAATATAAGCTTTTAATGGGTTATTTCACACCACTTTAGAGGTCATATCACATTCACTATAACAATACATATTCCATAATATAGTTTTCACTTCACATTATATACTTTCATCAATCACAAGCCATCACCCATAATAAGTTATCTCTTAGAAAGATATTTAGAATTTGAGAAAACACAACCATGACATGGTGTTCAATGTTGAGCTTAGCAAATCAAAATAACTATCTAACTCATAATTTTCCTAACCAAAATGATCATCCAAATAAGATATATATTTTTTCTATACAAGTTTGTACATTACTGGATCAAGACTTGATGTCCTATATAAGATGTTTCATTCTTGAAACAAACAAAGATCACTAGAATTCTATAAAGAAATATTTTGGTAAGAACTAAATGATTGTTGACTCATTTGGTTTAGTGCATCTTATTTTTCTTTTAAATTCATTTTTGAATCATGTCTATACTAATCAAGGATATCCACAAGATAAAATGAATCATGATTTGTAACATTTGGGTATTTAAAAAAAAAAAGTTGACACTATTGTTGGGGAAACCAAGTTCCTTGTGTGCAAATATAATTATGTATGACATAATCAAAACATCATATTTTAAAGACCGTCTAATGCTTTCTTGCATGATAATTCAAATGATTTTTGGCTACTTCCTTATATTCTAATAGGGTTGTATTGTCACTAGTATGAGCTAGTGAGTATCTTTTTTCAATGTGTATACATATGCAAAGTGATAATCCTCACCATCATGCAATCTATACATTTGTAAAATAAAAATGATCTATGATGGGTTCTGTATTCACTAGTGAAAATAATTTTGAAGATCAATAATAACTTCTAAGAATACTTTTACAATCAAATGATCAATATTTATTCTTATCTAAATGTTATAATTGTTAGCATGAATGCTAACGATACGACATTGGGGGAGTATCTTAAGCATTGGAGAGTATTGGCATGTTGCATTCATGACTATGTTTTTCATTCATGTCAACATAGCATGGTTTCTATAAAGATTGGCTAAGTAGTAGATAGTGATCTTGATGGTATAGACAATGGCTTGAATATCTAGAGATGTGTAGTTATGGACATGTTTGACATAGTGTCCTAATGATGTGGTGCACAAATTCTTAGTTGAAGATGTACAGAAGTTGTAATTCATTTATAGAGAGAAGTTATGATCTAGTTACAAGATTAGAAGGAGAAAAGGCCTAGTTAATAGAAAAAAGAAATATGAAGGAAAAATATAGTACAAATCTATTATTCTGTAAGGAATAATTCATAGATCATTTAGACAGTGCGTTCATTGGTCTTTCCCTTGAACTTGTTTTGGTAGTGGGTCTAGCTATCTTCCACAACTCCTAATAGGGTTGGCACAACTCCTAACAGTGTTGGAATCTCCTAATAGGGATTCATATGTACTTAATGTATTCATAGACTCCTAACATTCTTCATCCTTTAACATGGAATATTTAGATTAGTACATCATCTTATGGGTACCGTCCCCACTAGGGTTTTCACTTTGATCAATGGTTTGCCTAGATAACATATCTGGTGTTATTATGTATGAGTATCTTGTTGTGGTTTCAGATTATATTACTCACCCCCACCCCCCCAACCTTCTTCTTAGTTATATCTATGAACTATATATTCTAATAATTGGTATCAACCATTAGGTCCTTGAAGGATAAGCTTAATAGCTTTGGGAGATTGAAGGTGAATATTTTCAAAATGGATAGTCCTATATTTGATAGGGTGAATTGTGATATTTGGAAGGCAAAGATCAAGACTCATATGTTGTGCATAGGTTTGAGATATTGGATATTGACAAAGAGTAGGAAGAAAATTGTTAAAGAAAAAGGGCTTGCATGATGTGTTGGTTTTTTTACACTATTAAGAAAAAATAAATTTAATACCAAGATAATAAAGATCTGGACCCAACTTCAAAAAAATCATAAAATATTTTCAACACTTTTGCCTCTACAAAACCAAGGTGGGTGCACCTAAGGGAAAAGAGATTTTCAATATGATATTACATACATGTTTCACTCATTCCATGACATTTTACAACAATACACATCCATTATAGCAGATTGGTCAAAATTCTTCTTAAATTTATAGGTAATTTTGGGCAATAGCAACTAACTAAGACTAAGAGGTTAAATGTAAACAAGTGCTCACAAGCTTTGACATTCTACAAACATTAAAGTAAAATTGATTTGATTTTAAGCTTGATGCTTATTCATGGTTTCTCCATCTCTATATTGAACTAATAGATTAGTGCCTCATCCATTAGGATTCAAAATCTATCTAATCTCTAGACCTAATTGACTGCATTGCAATCAATACTATCAAGAATTCTCACTAAAATTCATTCTTATACACATCCTTCCTACTACCATGGAAATCCTACCAACTTCACTAAATCATTTAATTAATTCTTTGAATTGAAAGAAATTTAGTGAGATGATATACAACTTAATTTGAGTGCATTCAATTGAACAAGCTTTTCTTATACAATTTCAAGATAACCAAGTAATAAAAAAGGAGACAAGATTTAGGAAGAAAAGATATGGGATAGTTCATCTTTGTATTAATTTCCTTCAAAAATTGTATAACAATTGTAATAGAACTCAAAAATGACTCAAGATAAGACATTAAGATACTATGGCATCAATGTATTCTTAGATACTTGTAGAAAAAATACATCATAAAGTTTGCATGAAACAACTAGACTGAACAATACTTAGTAAAACTAAAATTGTAAATGGCTCAAACCCCTTCTCTAGCCTTGGGATCTCACTTATATAGTGTGAGATGTAAGAAGTTTTGGGCATAGAGAAATTGATAGATATCCTTAAGAGAAAAGATATTTACATTATTACTATCATAAAGGACCATAATTTCTACAATAAAATGTCTTTCATCATGACTATTCTTTGGCGGGACCACTTTCTATTGCACCTATTATTGCATTTCTTTGCTGATGAAAATTTGACAATTGGCTTTATTTTTGTTGTAGCTCCTTGGAAGATGAAGCCAATAAGTTTGTTGGTGATGCATCTAGTCTTGATTTCTACAAACTTACTTCAACTAGAGGCTCTCCATTTGCATCATCATATATTGTTAAAATAATAGTTATATCAGATTCCTCAATTGCCATATCATCAATTGGAACTATTTTACTCATCACTCAAGTTGGTTGTTCTATTTTGTTTTCTTCTATTGATGTATCAATTTTTTAATCCTCTTCATAGTCCACATCATCTTCCTCTATTTTTATTTTCTTTGAATATACAAAATCCCCCATCCATTTGTTGAAAACTGTGTCACCAAGCCAATCAAAACTCAAGATCTCTCGATGTTTCTTGATCACAAAGTCTCCTATTTTATTTATCTCAAAAAATTCTTCTCTAATGGAATTATAAAATAGATACACTTTAACAAATTCTTCATTTGTCATTTCCCATAGAAAATGTCCCTTTTCATTTATAAATTCATTCATTCTTTGGCACAATAAACCATCTAATTATTTCCTCCACTCTTACTTTCCTCTTATTTAATCAATCTTTTTAAGTGCCCAAGTAAAAAATTCAAACTTCTCACCTAAAAATTTAGAAAGGAAAATCATTATTCTCTTTTGAATTGCAACCCTCTTCTCATCAAACTTAGAAAGCTTACAAGTTATATCAAAAGTTTTTTTTTTTCTATCTATTCATAAGATAGACATATAATTGAGCTACACAAAACGGTGATATCTTTATCTCTTCCACCCCATTTTTGCATAATAGGATTCAAGGTATCCTCACCACTTCTTATTTCATTCCACATGTCTAGGATTTTCATCAATTTCTCATAAAATGCTTGCCAATCAATCTTATCTACTAGATACAAGATTTTTTTTCTAAGTTTTTCTTCATGTTGATTATTCAAATCAAAATGTAAGGCCCACAACTTATTATTTTCTTAATCCAACTCCTTAGCAATATAGAATGTATGCCTTTGCGGAGTATCAGGCAGTTCTACAATTGGAGTTGACTTAAATGGCTCAACTAGGATGTGGGGATAGATAATTCTAGGTCTACTAGACTATCCCACTTTTCTCTTTCCTATTATCTTATCCATCTAGGATACTTGAGTCTCTAGTTATTGTATCATGTTACCTCTCTCCTCATATGCTTTCAATATCTCTTCAAACATGGCATTGAGTTCTAGGAACTTATGTTTCTCTTTTCCAACAATGATCGTCCCAAAATCCACCATTTCTTTAGTCATTTTATTCACCTTCTCACTATCCACTTCATCTACTCTATATATGATGAGGGTTCCTATATGCTCAACATTTGAAATTTCTTGTATCCTAGTTTTGTCTCTTTTTTAAATAGACCAAATCACCAATGCTTGGTGATCATTTTTGTACTTTATTCCTCTATGAGCTTGATTGGACTACTTTTTCTTGTCTAACAAAGTCAAAAATCATAGCATTAACTATGTCCCACTCAAGTAATACCAAAACTCTTGATTTTCTCACTAACTATCTTCCTCCTTTAGGGGCCAATATTGCAAATTCCTCCATGAAGTTGGCCTTAACCTCTTCCTCAATCTTAGAGTCCAATTTATTTGGTTTATATACATTTATTGCTTTGCACTTAGCCTCAAAATTTCCAATATTCCTTCTCCACAAAAATTGTGCAAAGGCCCTAGACTTAACAAAGTTCTCATCATTGATAAATTTTTGAGAGGCCTATGCAATTACAAGGTCAATCTCTCTACCTCTATAGTTTGCAATAGTAAGGTACAAAGATGGCACAAGAGGCTCTTCAGGTACTCCTTCAATATCAATAGTTGTAATAATAATGTCCCCTTCCCCTCCAATCTATCTCAACTATTCTCTCAAAGATGCCTCATCATCTATTCTAAGTGGAGTCTGGGATGGTGAGTATTCTCCTACTTGAGAAGATGATTCTTGTTCAAACCTCTATTTCTTGGGCATATTTGTATCAGGTGGGCTTTCTAATCTTGGCCTCTTATATGGAGGCACATACTATATATTCTAGGCCACAACATATCTAGCCTTTCTTTGCAAAGTATACTAACCCAGAGCTACAATCATCCTACTATTTAATCTTCTTTCCACCTCAGTAGCTTTGCCTGGGTGTGTCTTTGATATGATCTCTTTCTTCTCAGTTAATATTTGCATTATTCCAACAAAATTATTCATCAACATATCCATTTTGGCCACCCAATAGTTCTTATCTACTAAAGGATCATATTTCAGCTCAAAAGAATTTATAAAGTCAAGGACTTTGCTATAAACTATCCATTTTTCTTTTTTGACCTCTTGCTCTTGCAATGAGAATATGTTTTTGATTATATCTTCAGGGAAATATATAGTTTGTGTATAAGAATTATCCTTACTTCTTTCCCTAAGGAGGTCATAGAATCCCTCTAGATCAATATAATAGGAATGAGATTGGGCCATTTGATACTTATCTAATTTTTTCCCCAAACTTCTCAATCCCTTCTTCACAAACACAAAATCATGAACAACAGTAACCATTGGAAAGAATGTACCTTTGGATTTTTCTAGAAAATCCCTTTCATCAATTGACCCAATCTATCAAAACAATTTTGTAATTCCTACCTTTAAAGGAACCTGATATGGTAACACATGGGGTTTTCCAAAGAAACCATAAATTCTAAAAATAGTAGAAACAACATATGGGATGATATCTCCCCAGTTATGACTTACCAACAACTGTTTGGCATGATCCTTAGGTCTTATCAATTTTAATAAGGGTTGTGGTATTCTAGAGCTATCCCCTCTCAATAGAAATTTGAGCCTTGAAGAAAAATATTTGTCAAATTTAACAAAACTAGCATCAATGATCTCCCATGTCATGTTTGCACTCCATAGTTGAACTAGGAGTCTTTCTCCATCTCTCTCCAATTCCAATTTCATCTCTTTGGAGAAGAAGGTAACTCCTTTATGTAAACATATATACATCAATAAATAATACCAACAAAAAGGCCTATTAACCTTACCTTGTGCAATTCTAATTAGTCCATTATGAATCTCCTCATCCAGGAAAGTAAAAAAATTCAAAATTGAACACATTCTATACTACAATGTATGAGCTATGAGAAGAACAATAGAGCCTTGAATGTGGTTTTGCTCATCCATTCCATAGATTTTACAAAGAGAAAAATATAAGGCCTATACCCTAGGATTGAAGTACTTTTTTAACAAGGGTTCTTGGGTATTTGGTGTGACCAAAGGCAATGATCCAACCTTAAAAAAATGTTGTTGTAATGGTTGTCCCCTTAAATATGTTTTTCATTCATCATATGTGTCCTAAAGGTCTTCCATGTCAATTTTCTCATGAATAGCATGGTTAGGGTTCAACTTGAATACTTCTCTAATTAGTTTGGGTGAAACCCTAAAAAGGTTATCCCATACATGATTTTTTACAACCCTAGTAATTGAATCATATTTCTTAGCCATGTCTGCTAGTAGGTCACCATCAAAAAAGACTACAGGGATAATTAATTTTCCTATATCAAATTCCCAGACATTACTCATTAGTGTATCTAAATTCCTTTCTACAAACCATTTCTTGAAAATTTCTAATCCTCCCACAAAGACCTCTACATCTCTTAAGTAATTTTCCTTATCATAAAAACCTTGACTAACTAACAACCTAGGATTTTTTGAAATGAATTATCTACACTTAGTTAGTTCATTTACTGAATTGTTCTAGAAAATCATCATGGACTTCTCTTTTTAGGTAATCTACCTTACTAGAAAAATCCTTACGAGGAGGCATTTTCTCAAGTTACCCTAACACAATTACAATTTTTCAATATTCATAAGTTTCAAACCACTTACCTACATTTTTCTTGTTTATTTTCCTCTATGAATTACTTTGCAAATCACTAAAAAACCCAAAGAATTTTGTGCAATGGCTCTTGAAACACTTGTGCTTTGATAATTTTGTGATCTTTTGGCTCAAAAAATGGTAAATTAGGCAATATACTATGGCATTAAGATCTCATAAAGTGGCACTAAACAAAATTAATGCTTCAACCATTCAATTTTCATGTCGTGGCTTGAATTTTAAATTTCCTCTGTCAATCATAAAGCATTAGATGGCTTGATTTATAAATAGAAAGGCTATGTTAAATCTTTTGAAAACATGTTGTGCATCAGGCAGGCACTTCCTTACTTTGAATAAAGTTCAATCATCTTCATGAGGTCATAAAATGTTGATCGTCGATCTTCTAAAGATCAATGATCATAAAAGATCACTATAAATTTACAATTAAGGCTTCAAAAATATGGCCTCACTAGTACATTCATCTCCAACTTGGTAAGTACATGTATGGCTTTACCAATTACTATGTTCCATTTCATCACACTTTTCCACCCTGGCATGACTCAACAACCTTCTTTATGACAAGTCCCACTTTGCCACATGGTGTGTGGGCACTTTCCTAGCTTGGTTAAAGATCCTCCACTTTTGTATTTTGGGAATGTGCTACCCATTGATCTTTTCAAGATAAATGGTGTGTGAAAATCATGCTTTCTTAGATCTAGTCAGGAAAACTTAACCAATAAATGCATTCCTTTTCCCCAACATGTTTGACTTAAGCGAACTGTGCATACTACATTATTACATTTCAAAGACTATGGATCCATGACATCACTATATGCTACATGTCTTGTAGGTGCTTTCCCACAATACATTAAGTTCTTTCATTTTGATATTACAGTCATGCACTAGCTATTGATCTTGGAGAGATGAATGGCTTAATAATATGGTAGAAAAAAGTAACCCCACTACTTGTCTCAACCAATGATATCACTAGAAAATGGGTTGTGTACTGATCCTTACTGACAGCCTTGAAAAATTCTAAAAAAGTACTAAAAAATTATGACCTTTGCAATGTAGTTAAAACCCAAAATCACCAAGTGCTATGTGTCTCAAAGGCAGTTGCTTGCTTCACATAAAATTTGAGTAGATTCATCATGTGGGCATGCACCAATCATTGATCTTGGAGAGATCAACAACTAGCCCAAATAAACTACCATAGTTAAGATGCTTCACCAAAAACTTAACAAAATAACCATGGTTAGGGCATGCTTAAAGTGAAAAGGTTTATTTCATAGAAATTAATAAAATAATTTTGGAAAATGAAGACTTAGGATAAGAGTCTCCCATGGAATTTTATTTAAAATATTACTTTAAACCACTTTGAGGGTTAGCAAAAAATAAAACAAGGGTTTATGAAATAAAAAAATATTTCATTGAAGGTTTTAACAAATTTCACAAGATTTTAAAAAACTCTAACCTAAGTTTTTTCACTATGGGGTATAACACAACATAAAGGGTGAAAAACTAGGCTAACAAGATGTTATCAAGAGGAGAGTGATCTATTCATGTGTAACATGAGAGCGAGATAACCTTTACTAAAAAATATTCCAAGGAATTAATAGGGTTAGGTAAAGTTATTTGAAACTTCTTATGAAATTTGGAAAGCATTAGAATCTACTTCTAAAGGTGATCATCATACAAAAAGAAAGAGATTATAGAATTGGATATGTGCGTTTAAAGATGCTAAGATGATGGAAGATGAATCTATAAGAAGTTATGTTGGTAGAATATCATAAATTTTTGTAAGAATTTTGTCTCATGGTGGAACCAAGGAAGAAGATGAAGTTATATGGAAGATCTTGAAATGTTTGACACCACCATTCAAACAAGTAGCTCAGATGATTTAGCTAGTAATGCCCTACACTAAGGATTTCATAAAGAAAAATTTCTTGGAAGATCAGAATCCATAGAAGTAGGTCTGAGATAGTCTATATATCTAGCAAGAGTTGAAACAACTTTTAGTGCCCAAAAAATTTGACCTAATCTGACAAGGAGTGCAAGCACATGTGAAGATTTTGCTGGTAGTAGTAGATCTAATGAGGACAAGAAGATTGACAACAGAATAACTATTCTTGTGAGAAGAGAAAAAGATGGTAAGAAAATCTTTAAATGTTGGACTTGTGATGAATTTGGTCATTATGCATCTAAATGCCCTAAAAGAGAGAAAAAAGTATAAGGGAAAGTTTAAGCCTAGAAGAGATAGAGAAAGAAATTGTTTGTATGCAAATGAAGATGAAGAATCTAATGAGAAAGGTCACAGTGAAAGTGATGATAAATTGGGATGTGTGGCTATCAAGGAAGATGATCTCGATAGAGAAATTAGAGAAGAAAGAGCTCTAATATCCCAAGTGGGAAAAAAATTTGATTAGACAATTAATAGTGGTTGTTCACATCACATGATTGGTGATATAAATAAGTTTGTTAAGTTCATGAATCATGATGGAAGTATTATTAAAGTTGGTAACAATGGAACTTGTCATATAATAAGAATTGGATCCTTACTCTTGGTGGTAAAACTAACATTGATGATTTTTATCTTTTTGATGGATTAAAGCATAACTTGTTAAGTGTTGGAAAATTGGTGGACAAGGGTTATTAGTTGCAGTTCACTAAGAAGACTTGCATTATCAAATAGAAAGATGGTAAGTTGATTGGAACTAGTACTAAATCTAGAGGTAATGTATTTTAGTTGAATCCTATTCAAATGACATGTTTGGTTGCTAAAGTGGATTATAGTTGGTTGTGGTATATAAGATTATGTCACATAAACTTTGATAATATTGTGAAGGTTAGTAGCACTTTTCTAGTCAGAGACTTACCTAAGATTACAAAGCCTATTAATGTTGTGTGTAAAGAATTTATTTTGGCAAAGAAAGTATTATTTCCTAGCAAGAAGTTCACTACCACAGAGAAGTTGGAGATCATTCACATAGACCCAAATGGTCCATATAGACCAAGATGATTCTACAATAAAAGGCATTTTATGTTTTTTATTGATGAATTCACTAGAATGATGTGGGTAGCATTTCTTAAAGAGAAATCTAAAGCTTTTAAGAAGATTAAGATATTTAAGAATATAGTTTAGAATAAATTTGGTGTTAAGATAAAGTATTTAAGATCTAATAGAGGAGGAGAATTCACCTCTAGAGCATTTAACATATTTTGTGAAGAGAATGGAATCAAAAGGTAGATATCTTCACCTAGAACACCTGAGAAATGTAGAATTGTTGAAGGAAGGAATAAGTCAATAGCAGAAGTAGAAAGAGTGATGTTGTTTGAGAATGATGTTTTTAACACATTTTGGAGAGAAGTAGTCAATACAATAGTATACTCTCTAAATAGAGTACAAATCAAGAATAGTATGAACAAGACACTTTGTGAACTATGGTTTGGTCATTCACCATTAGTTAAAAATTTTAGAATATTTGGTAGAAAATTTTATACTAAGAGAGATGATGACATTGGTAAGTTTGATCCAAGAATTGATGAAGGTATGCTTCTTGGTTATTAATTAAAAAGTAATGCATACATATGTTTTAACTATAGAACTAAGACAATAGTTGAATGTGAGAATGTAAGGATTGATGTAAAGTTTGGAACTAAGGAAAAGATGGTAGAATATAACTTAGATGAAGAAGAAGATAATTCTAGAATTGTTAGACAAAATGCTAAAGTTTTCTTTGAGACTAGAAATGATTTGCAGAATGATGTGCTAACTATTGAGCAAAGAGGAGAGCAAAGATCTAAACCTAGAGAAGAGATGAGAGTTGAGATGTCAACTCCTACCCCTAACAAGAATCTGACAAGGAATCACCCTCCTAAGTAAATAATTAGAAGAAAAGACAAAGGTATGATGATACAAAACATAGTAAATGATGAGATATGTTTAATATCTCAAGTTGAGCCTAAGAGAATAGATGAAGCATGTAAAGATGATCATTGGATTCTTGAAAAACTAAGGAAGAATTAGATCACAATGTGAATAATGATACATGGGAGTTAGTTCCTAGACCTAAAGACAAGAATGTGATAGGAATGAAATGGGTATTCAAAAACAAGATGAATGAGCAAGGGGAAGTTGTGAAAAACAAAGATAGACTTGTATGTAAGGGATATTCACAACAAGAACACATAGACTATGAAGTGACATATGCACTTGTAGCTAGAATGGAAGGAGTAAGGATGTTATTAGCTTATGCAGTAAATAAGAAGTTCAAGGTTTATCATATGGATGTTAAATCAACATTTCTGAGTGGAGAACTCAAAGAAGTGGTATATATTGAGCATCTTGAAGGTTTTCCTTTATCAGAAGATAAAGACATGGTATGTAGACTATAGAAAGCTCTATATGTTTTGAAGCAACAACCTAGAACCTAGTATGCAAGGTTGCACAGTTATTTGGCAAAGCTTGGATTTGCTAAAGGTATGATAGATAGTAACTTTTATTTGAAAGAAGTTGAAAATAGTTTTATGATTATTTTAGTACTAATTGATGACACCATTTTTGGAAGTAATGATGAAGCAAGTGATAAGTTTGTTGAAGAGATGAAGAATGAGTCAGATTGGAGTATGCAAGTACTAAAGATCAAATTATAGATATCTTTATGAAGCCTTTTCCTAACGATACATTTGAGTAGTTGAGAGGTATGCTTGGGGCTATGCCCTTTCTGACTTATGAGTAGATGATACAAAAAGTGCATTAGTCTAGTGGTAGAGAGCACTATTATTAGCCTGGATTGAATGTTGATGCTTCTCATATGGGGGAGTATCTATGATGATCTGAGTCACTGAGGACTCTTGGTATTTGATATTGAATAGCATCTTTGGACACTTGAGCTAGTTAAAGAATTGGTGAAGCATATTAGCAATTGGTATTGATTAATTGGTATTTTGTAACATTGAGATTGAGGTCTTTGACATTGATGTCAATGGGGGAGAATATGCATGAAAAACATCTCCTAAGACTTGGGGGAGAATATGTATGACAAAAAGAACTCCTAAGAAATGAGGGAGAGATATCTCTTTAGAGAGATTTATAAATATTCATGAAAGGAAGAAGGAATATGCACTTGATGTATTGTGAATTGTTTAGCATGAAATAAATAGTTAATGTCTAAGGAGGAGTATGCACCTATTGTGCACTTATTGTGTTGAGATCTTTTTAGCATGTGGATAGATGATGCTAATCCTAAAATCTAAAGGATTTTAGACTTTCTTGATGGAGAGGATTTGAGAAGATGAGAACAACAATAGTAGTAGAGTATTACTTGGTATTATTTAAACTTAGATGTTTTCATCTATGTTTCCATGAATGCCAACAGGGGGATATTGTTAGCATGAATGCTGACAATACTACATTTGGGGAGTATCCTAGGCATTGGAGAGTATTTACATATTGCATTCATGACTATGTTTTTCATTGGTCTCAACATAGCATGGTTTCTATAAAGATTTTCTAAGTAGCTAACAAAGATCTTGATGGTATGAACAATGGCTTGATTTTTTGGAGATGGCTAGTTAAGAACATGTTTGATACAGTGTCCTAATGATGTGGTGAAATGTGTAGAGTCTGAGTCGAGGATGTATGGAAATTGTACTTAATTTATAGAGAGAAGTTTAGAGATAGAGTATTAGGAAAGCAGTTCCTAATGCTTATTCTATAGATTACATCTAAGATGTAGTAAGAAGATGCACAATTAGGAAATGATAAAGGATAGTTAGGTGGTGACATTAGCAAGTGTGCAAGCCCTAGTATCAATGTGTAAATTTTTTGCATAGACTATGAGCTAACAATGCTATTGTAATTGTAATTAATTAATTATAATATTATGATTAATTGAGAAAGCCTCAAGGCATACTTAAGGAATTATTATGAAGATATGGTATAAAGAAAAGATGTTTTCCTTGTTTGTAAGAAGTATCCATTTTTGTATGAAGTAAAAAGTGCAAAAAGGAGTAGAGTGTTTACAAAAAAAGAGGAAGGAACAATACAGTACAAATATATTATTCTACAAGGAATAATACAAAGACGATTTGGACAATGGGTTCAATGGTGTTTCCCTTGAAGTTATTTGGGTAGTGGGTCCATTTGTCTTCCACAACTCCTAATAGGGATAGAATCTTCTAATAGGGATTCAAAGTCTCCTAACAATGACTCATATGCACTAAATGTATTCATGGACTCCTAATAGGGTCCATCCTCTACAAATTAATATTTATATGAAGTACATCATCTTCCGGGTACCATCCCCACTAGGTTTTCCCCTCTTATCAAGTGTTTCCCTAGTTAACATATCTAGTGTTACTATGTATGAGTATATTGTTTTAGTTTTAATTTATATTACTCATATGGTTAAGTTTGTTTAAGGTTGATAATCATGATAATAGTTGGAAAACTAATTCACCCCCCACCTTGCTCTAAGTTATATTATTGGACTATATATTCTAATAATAACTAACATTCATTACTTCTTACTAACTCTTCTTCAACCTATGAAACTTTTTGTTAGTCCTCATAGTTACTCTAGATGAGTACTCTAAGGAGAAAAACCATGTTTATTTTTTTGCATCCATGCACACATTTACATCTCATATGTAAATAGATATTTCCTAAAAAAATTTGCACAATCTTGTTTTACATATATGATTTAAATATTGACATTATATAGAATAATGTTACTAGATTGCATTATATTAAAAATGATCTCATGTTGTGCTCCAAATATAACATTTAGCAACGTATTATGGATCTATACATGAACAAATAGTCATATAAGCATTACATACCTCTATACTATAAGCATCAAATAATTAAAGAGCATCCATGCATTAGAATCCTATATTAAAATCACATAGTATATGCAACATAATCATTTAGGAGCTATCATTTATATTAGAAAAATAATATAGAATAGATCAGAAGTGTCAAGGAACATAAATATAAAGGCATAGAAATATCATAATATCATGCATGGAAAATCATGTATGCCCCATATAGTTGTTGTCAAAACATCATGCATCTCATATATACATAATGAATTAATGGATGTTTTCTAACTACCTAAGACAAAAGCAAAATGTTAAATCAATATTAAGACATTGAGATCCATGTAAAAATTTAATGACTTCTTATAATCGTAATTTTTTCTTTAACATGGAATTTAACATAAGGAAAAATCCATTTCTGCTAACAAATAATTCTATTATTTATATAGTCTTTTTCCCTAATGATTCAATTTTTCTATGTTAGTTCCACCAATCCTATGAATGGGTTAGTGTCCTTGTAAAATTATTAAGAAAGGGCCAAAGTGACATGTAAAGTTGATCAACCAATTTAAACTATGAGCAAAAAAAATGGTTGGTGTTAGACTGTAAACCATTACATAGACCATATAAATAAAACACATTAAATAGTGGGAATGTTGAGTGAACTCTAAGGGCCCATTTGGGTTTTGGAATATGATTTAGGAATTAGAATTTAAAATCCTTGATTTGGGATTCAACTTGAAATTTGAATTATGGTTTTTCGAATTTGTTTTGGGACTATTTGGTTCAAACTTAAAAATATTTGGTATTCAAATTTTGTTATTCCAAGCTTTTTTGGTTCAAAATATGAATATATGGTTCAAAAAGTGAGTATAAAAGTTATAGTTAGAAACGTGATTCATATCTCCAATTTTTTCAAGGACCTATTCATGATGCTTCTGACTCCACACATGCCAAAAATGTCAATGTTCATTGAAAAATAAAAATTCAAGAAAAAATTAAAATGAAGACGAAAAAATTTAGATATGTGTGGTAGTAGTTATTTTATTTAGTACATTTGAGCAAGTAATAGTGGAAAGTTTTCCCCCATTTAAAAAAATTAAATTTCAAAAATTTGTGCAAAAATAGGTGTCCCCAAATGGGCATCTAGATGTCAAACCCAATTAAATTCTACTTTAGTTGAAATCCTCATTTTCAGAAATTGGGATTTAAGATGGGAATTAAAACAAGAATTCCAATGTATTTTGAAGGAAGTTGGGATTCTTATTTTTGGGGTCAAATGGGGATACTGGATTCTACTTTTTCCCAATTCCAATTCTAAGTTGTGTGGACCCAAACAATGGTTTATAATTTTTTACAATTTTGAATGTCAATTCCATTCTAATTCTAGCTACCAAATAGGCCCTAAGCAAAGAAAATGATGACATGATTTGAATTAAATATTTGATCAAAGTAAATGCAATGCATGAATTCTTTGGTGGTCCAATTTATTTTGTTCTTTGAACAATTATTATTGAAGTAAAAGAAGATATATTTCTTGAAATCAAATTTTTGAAATTGGTATTAATCTATTTATATTAGATAAATGAATGTTAAAAATTGAGTGTGCAGTTATAGATAGATATATAGAAAGATTATGTATATCATGGAAGACTAAACATGCGAGCATGTCTTATGTCTTATTTGTAAATATATATAATTCATTATGTTTTAATATAAGAATATAGTAGCATCTTAAAAATAAAAATAATCTTAATATTTCACTTACTTATTCTATTATATAGATATTAGAAATTGTCATTAATAGAATAGAATATAGATATTTATAGATTTTTAAAGAAGAAAATTTTATATGTGAATTAGAAAGTGTCTCTTTAATTTATGAGGTCTATGTCATATTATAATGGGTAAGGATAGAAACATACTTTTAATCTATATGAAATGATAATATTTGCACTTGTATCTTTTATACATCAAAACATAAATATAAATAGTAATTAATCATATTTTCAAATTAAATTACTTATATATAATTTTTTTTGTATGAATCTCACATGCTTACATATTTTTCTAATTGATTAATCTATGATAGAAATATTTAATTGATCAATTTTTACACTCTTCTTTCTCTTATATGTATATCTAATACTTTATTATGTTCATCAATAGTTTTAGGTTTAGCTAATTGAATCATACCTTCTGTAGTGCCTACCCTAGTTTGCAGTTTGCTATGATGTATTTTCGTATTTTACTTTGTGAATCCTTGGTGTATTTTCTATTAATTAAGTCCAATTAAAAGATGTAATTAATGACTTAATTAAATGGAAATTAATATGATATTTTATTATTTAATTTTATTTAATTAATTGGGAAAATTAATTAAATAAAAGAATTAAATTTGGAGATGAAAATTATAAGTTCAAAGTTGGAATGTGATAGTATTTATTTAACTTAATAATAATATGTTTAGTGTTCATTTTTAAATAAATGTTAAATAATATTATTATTTATGTTAATAAATATTTTATTAATTAAGTTTCAAAAATAAATCTTAAAGTGGAAAATAAATTAATTTATTAAAAATGTCATGATTGCATGATAAGTGAATGAGATTTAAAAATTAATAAATTAATTTAAAAAGGAGTCAAGTGGAAATTAAATAAAGTAATTTAATTGGTTAATTAATGTGCATTATTTTAATATTTATTCACCTAGGAGTATGTGCACCTCTTTTATGATGAGTTGTCTACAAAATGGGAGTTAGCGTACTAATTAAGCACATGGTGTCTACAACCTTGTCATTCTTATCTTGTTATATGGAAGATTGGATAAGACTTGTGCTGAGTCATCAATGCTTATCACCTAGTTGTTCCTAGAGACATTCTAGTTGCTTCTTGAGAGGCTTTATTTCCATGGGTTGACTAGCCTAGTAGGGGGGGGGGATTTGTAATGAAACCATCAACGCATAAGGAGAAAAGAATTGGTTTAAAGGGATGACATATTTTTTCACTTTAGGATGGGATCTGTGGAAGGTAGATTTAGAATATCTCGATGCTCAAGGGACACACTCAGTTCGTGCACAAGCCCATCCGTAGGATTGATCCTAGATTTCTCTTGAAAGCCACTCATGTATGAAATCCAATACTTCCTTCATTCACAAATCTTCCTTTTAATGCTCATATTGATTTGAAACTGCATACTTTTGCTTGATTGATCCATTTAGAACTTCTTACATGATTGTATCATTTTTCTATTGGGTGCATTTTAAAGGACTTTAAGTTTTCATCATTTGAAAAGTTTGACTAAATATTTCAGGGAATCTATGGAAATTGTATTTTAGTTTATTGATATGCACATAGTAAGCTTTAAAAACATCAATAGTGAATAATACACATGTACACTATCATGAGGAAATGAGTCGAATCTATAAACCAAAAGGGACTTATCGTATAGAGATTTTTGTAGCACAAGACTAACTATTGTGTCTCATATATCTTTGTATTCTCTAAGCTTGTCCATTCATAAACATCCACAGATAGGACAAGAATTGGATATCTTTCCAAAATGCCGAATAAGAACTGTCGGTAGCTATAGAGCAATAACGATACTTTTTATATGTATGAAATAAATAAAAACATTAATTATTCTCACCATGAATAACTTTGTAATAGATGGATCTAGTAATTAGTTAACAACATTTGAATCCACCAAATTTGAGAGAATTGGATTAACATGGCTTACCAAGGAAATTATCTCCTATTGTTAGGGCACTTTGCAAGGATATTTGGGTGATGCTAAGAAATCTTTGTCGATCTATAAATTGTCATTCACTAACTTGTGTGTATTGTACCTCCTCCTTATCTTGGCCCTATGCCAGTGATAGAGATTTCATTTACAGATGCAATGGTACTGTGGTTGTGCCCTTCTAGGTTCTTCTAATACTTGGGATTCTGATGTCTTGATTGTATAAGGCCTTGTTATATTGGGCAATGTAACTGTATTGCTAGAGAACATTAATTCATCTCCTATACACAATTACCATCTTATTCTAGATCAGGCTTACCATCTTGTCCTACCATTTAGCATCACATTCAAAGGTTATTCCATTAAATTGCCAATGATGCCACCCTTGTATAGTTAAGGCTTTAAGTAAAGCTCTTGTGTAGCATAATGACCATGTTAGCTCTATTAAAATGTAATGCTAGTTTGTCCAAATATGTTGATAAGTGTCTCTAGTTGGGACTACGGTATAGTGATAGTGTCATTCTATTTTATATGCTACTCAATGCATAGTTATTTTCATTTGCCATTTGATGCTCAATTGTGAATATGTTACCAGTACATAGATCACACATTTGGTGATCCTTGCATTTTAGTTATGGATCTCATTTTTCATTTTTCATGTTTCCTACATTTAGACTCATTTATTGTTGCAATTAAGATAGCATTCTTAACATTGGAAGACCATAGTGTCATTTACAATTTGCTAGAGTTCTCTTTTGCGGTAGAAGAATTATGTCTTTATTAAATGAATGCAGTAGCTAGATAGGTGAAAAGCCTTGCTTCCCTTAATCACATAAACTATGAAGACCAATGATCATTGACCTCATCCATGATTTGTGCAACCCTTCTAGAGTCTCACATCCACATTTTTGCCACACGTCTGTATTAACAGACCACACGACCTTTCATTGAGCCATCCAGCAATTTTTATTTGCTTAAAATCTTTTAATGTCATTTTCTTTTAATATGTTATATAGAATTTAACTCTATGAAGTTTTAATAATTGTTAGGTTAATAGTTCTTATAAATATATTTATATATTAAAGTTTATAAATATTATTGTTTAACTATTAATTATTAATAGTTTTGATGATAATGTTATTTTTTATTTAATAAATAATTAAATAATAATAATATAGTTTTATATTCAAAATTTAATAATTAACTTAATTAAATTTAGCTTAATTAAGGATAATTATTAGAAAGTGTTATAATTGAAGTTTTTAGATTATTGTCATATGAAGATTTGGGGTTTATCAAAAATTATAAAGCAATAAATGATTTAAATAGAAAATAGATATCTTTAGAATATGTTTTTGAAATAATGGGAGATAGTTCTAGGTTCTATTTGAAATGTTTAAATTAAATGATCTAATTTTTAATAATACATAATTGAGTTTTAGTTAAGTTATTATTGAAATGAATTGGGGTCTTAGATTATGAATTATATATTTTACTAATTAATCCAATTAGATGTGATTTAATTAAGATTAATTAATAACAGAAGATGTTTGATTAAGTATTGAATTTATTTAATACTAATCTTTAATTAAGTCATATATTACTTCATTGATAAATCAACGAGTATTATTTTGAGATATTTTCCTATTGCTTGTTGAGAACTAGTGGATACTGTGATTTATTATTTGATGTCTTTAAGTTGCTCCTAAAGAACTGATGTCAATATAGTAGATTATCTCTTCATGTTTTCTAGTCACTTGTATAGGACTGAGGTGTTTTTATATGATTATTTGATTTGTGATTTCATAAGCGTAAACCAAAGGTTTTATGAGATTTATTTTATAGTGTTTATATGGATGGATGACATGATATGTCCTATGATTCAAATTGAAAATTATATTTATGAGGTTTACTTTGTGGAGCATTTATTTGCATTTGGGTGGAAGTACCATCTTATTGCCAGGTTACCTGTTAAGGGACCAAGTTTGATTAATATGAATGTTGTGGTATGGGACACAACTATGTATTATGCTCTTAAGAGAGGTTATCTAGGTACATGTCTTTGGGAGTAGCTTGCAGTAGGGGTTCGAGGCCCAAAGTGGTCAGTACTAGGGTAACCTATTGCAAGTTAAGTAATAAGTGATAATCTAGTAATTAATAATTTTGGGGAAACATACTAAAAAGATAAGTTTGGGATATTTGACCCACCCATACCTTAAGTACTTTTATAGACTAAGGATGAGAATGGGATGATTGCCTCATCTTCTTGAGAGGGCTTTCTAGTTCCACATGTGCCACATTGAGGGTCTCAAGTTTAGAGTAACCAATCTAGGGTAACTTAGTACTCGAGGGTCTGAGGTCTATTGAGAGACCAATCCAAGGTAACTCAAGTAGCCATGTGATGACACTCCCTAGAATGTAGCCTAAGTTTCCTCTGTAGAGATTATGAACCTATGGTGGTGTACTTATTGTTGGATGTGTTTATTTTGGTGATTATTGTATGATGTACTTTTGACATGTGGATTTTGACTTGAGACTATCTCCTCTAATGCATTCTTTGTTGGCTTTTACCTTCATTCTATTTTGGATCATTATGATGGATGTTACATCTTATGCTAGATGTTATTTGCTAACATGATTCTTTATATTGATGATTAGCATGTGATAGATGATGTTATCTACTTTGTAGGATCATCTGATGCTTTATTCTTGTATGCTAGATTTCTTTATGTGCATGATGTAGCATGTTAGATTTCTTTATGCATATGTTGTAGCATGTTTTAGGAGTGACATCCCTATTATGATACTATCGATGATTTCTTTGGTGGCTTCGGATGTTATGTGTGGAGGGATGGTTAAGGTCCATGATGGTCTAATGATGCTATTAATGGTTGGGAGGAACCACACACTTAGATAGTTGTGTTTTATAATGAATGGTTATCTTTTATGATGATCGTTATATCTTTATTATTGGATGGATGTATCATGTATGGTGGATAGTTTCATTTACTTATTTGCACTTGTATCATGGATTTGATGAGAATGATGCATCTTTATTTTTGCATATGAAAAATTTTTTCAGCCTTTCATACCCTGTGACATGTATAGTGGATAATTGCACATTCCAAATTTAATTTTCCAAGAGGTATTTAGAAAAAATGTATATCTTAGACTTTTGACTCTTCCTTATGCTTTGATGTGGATGTTGTAGTTGTTAGACTTAGTTTTAGTTAAATTTAAATGTGACTCAATGTATTGGGATCCTTAAGGAATGTAACTTGTTATGTATGCTTTTAGTTGAATGTATGTTATTGCTTCCACTACTATCTGTTGGTCAGTATGATGTTATCTTTCATGCTTTAAAAATAAAATAAATTTTTTTTTGGTAAACTTAGTAAAACTTAGGGTTAATTCTTTTGGATCCCTTGGTGGGGCATTACACCTTCATTCTCATCAATGTAAATAACAAATGCTCACCTTTTAAAGATACTCAATAACAAAGATATGAAACAATATATTTTAATCTTCTTTGAATTAATCTATTTCTTATATTACAAGTTGTCTAGAAAATGACTCTATAGAAATAAATGAAACCCCATTAAATAATTCACTACTAAAGTTAAAATATAAATTAGTATAAATATATTCCTACCAAAATATAATTGGTTTAACATAGTGATCATATATGATTTTAGTTATAAATTGAAGGTGAGTGTAATCTTATTTGTATGAAGAAATTAAATGTATTCATTTTTTATTTTAATCATAAAAATCATCCTTTCTCTATAAATATTAAAACTTATGAATCAAAAGACTTAAAATCATTATTTAGCTTGGTTGCTAGAGACTAATATTTTGTAAATTGTACCTTAATATTTAAAATAAGTTACTAATATTAACTACTCCTTCAATTACTATTTGTAAGTAAAAAGTAATTGTAATATAATATCTCTCATCTTGTAGTATTGCAATGATAATATTATTGTATTATCAATGTTGTCCCCACAGCTGAGAATCATATTAGACTGTTGTGATTGTCATTTGTCTTCACTAAACTAATAATTTCATAGAGCTCATACTTAAATTCATATTATGTAACTTTATAGTGATATGGATCTCAATAGACTACTATACTAAAGTATACTTGCAACTTATATTCCTTTATTAGACTAACATAATCATAAATTTAAAATGCTACAATACATGAAAAGCTATAACCCCTACAAATATATTTAAAAAATACATCATAATAAGAAAATCATTATCATTGATTTAAAGGGGATGCAATTTACTAAACTTCTATGGTGAAAACATATTGAAACATTTAGAGCAACCAAAAATGAACAAGTCACCCCGAGACGAATAGTTAAACTAATTAGAATGGGAATGAGGTTTTCATTAAATAACAAGAACTCTGTTCAAGCACAAGTCCCTACCTAATATGAAAAATATAAAGCCAAAAATTGTTAGAATGACTTTTAATCACTACAAATAAAATATTACATTTATTTTCTTTAATTTAAATGGGACTTAAGAAATGATTACTGATAATATCTAAAACAACAAAACAACAAGAAGAGTGTGGCATGTTTACTACCAACTTTTAAATTGATTTTACTTGAAACAAAGTGTAAATTTCTATTAATCACTCTACACAATAGTTTAATAAACTAAAAGTTTAACAATAGTTTTATAAACTGAAAGTCAAGTGTGATGAAACTAACTAAAATGTAATGTACTTAAAAACCAAAATAGGCTAAAATTAAAACTGGAAGCCTCAAGGTGAAATAGTTAGTTTTCAATAATTATGGCCAAAATATTATTTATGTTCAACATAGCCAATAATATGTAGCATAACACTAAATTAGGGCGATTTTATAACATAGAAAATACATAAAGATTGATATTTAGCTTAAAGAAGAAAAAAATACAAATTTTCTTTTAAAAAATCTATATTTATTTACAAAGTATCTTCCTTAAAACCAAATGATCCTAAAAAATCACTAAATTTGAACTAAAAAACTATTATAAAAGTATAATTTACTTATTCACAATATCTTAAATCAATTTCTATACATGTTAAAATCAATAAATTGAAGTACTTATCTTCTAAAGTAATTAGAGAATTGTAAGAGGCTGAGAGGATTTCAATTCTGCAAATTACCAGTCAAGATTTTTTAAAACATGTTGACCTATATATTGAAGAATTATAATTGCATTTCTTAATAATACTTTATCTTGTCATTAGCACTAAAAATGGGAGACCAAAATTTGGTACATTTAAATACAACACAAATTTTATATAAATTTTTAAAATATATTGAGAGTATCATAATTTGGAGTGGTTTGAGTGAAGAAGCACATAAGAAAAATAAAACATAATAAAGCTTGCAATAGAAAACATCTTGTACATACAAGACAAAGGATTATATTACTTTTCATTAGACATTATTATTCTTAGAAATTATCAGCAATAAAAAGTATTAATCTCAATATTTTTCAAAAATCTACAATCACTCAAAAAATAATTTTTGAGTAAAACAAGATACCATAATTCTTTGATATATTTTTAAAATAATTATACAATTATGTTTTCCCTTTGATAGGAAGTAGCTCTAAATATTAAAAATGTTACATTTTGGATTACACTTATTAATTTCAATCTTCATAAAATTATGAATGAAAGCAATCAATTTCTCTGAATCGTACACAATTCAAACATATCATCAAATTGAACAAAGCCTCATGATTTGACTCTCAAGTTGCTACTAAAGAAAGCTAATAAATGACTTTTGATTCATAGACTACAAATTACATTTAAAAAATCCCATATATCTGATGTTAATTATAAAGAAGGTTAAGCAAATAAAAGTTAATCTCCATATAAATTCAATTAAATGTCACTCAAATACTATATTATTCTTTACAATATCACCTCAATATGTCTTTTAATAATTAGTGTTATGGGATGTTCTACATTAGTAGAGAAGTAGTTCCATAAACCAAGGAGAAGAGGAAAAAATAAATTTCCATATCATTTCACTAATACCCTAAATATATAATTTTTCCATAAAAACTAAGCCTTTTAATGGTCTGGGATAGCTATATTGTTGAACAAGTTAAAAAACCAAAAGCAATCAAGCCTTAATCTTACAATTTTTTTGGATATATAATAATCTAATGACATTGATAATACAAAAAGATTTTGGGAGAAAATCAACATACATGGTAACAATATGGGAGACAATCAAATCCACTTGGTAACCTACTCCCAACCTTTCCTTTTATATTATAATTAGGAAAAACCATTCCCATTCCCGTATACTCTATCTCATTCTCTGGATATAACATTGAGCATTGAATCAGCAGGGTTAAGTACAATTTTTTCCTAAAAATAGCCAAAGCAATAAATAGATAAGCTTATCTATCTCTACAAAGAATGGCATTACGATAAACAATTCCATAAATAACATATACATTTGTCTTCATTTATGCTTTTGATGACTTAAATGGCTTGGAAGTCCATCCTTTGCACTGCCTATAGTTTTAAATAAGTTGTATTGAAAGCACCTCTTGTGAAAAATCTTGGTATATTTTGATTATTTAAATTGACAAACTACAATGAAGGAAAAAAGAAATTAATCAATTTGGTTGAAAAAAATAGAAACAAGATTGAAAATCATATTTTGCCCAACTTGGTAACAAACAGAATAAGGTAGAAAAATCATCAAATTGTATCATAATTAAATAGGATTTTATGTAATAAAATTGTACAAAAAAAAAATTTAAAAATTAATTCTTATGCATGGTACAAAGTGTTCCTTCAAAAATTCTATCTTGTAATAAAGCAAAGAATATGTGTCCTCTGACTTCACATGATAGTGGTTCAGAGATGACAATACATTTCATACAACAAATATTAATCACAAAGAATGAATATTTTTATATATTATATTAGAGACAAAGCTTACATCAATGATTACAAGAAATGAAAATAGTCATTACCTCACACATCTCTTTACATGCAAGTGAAATGTCCAAATCTAAATTTCATTATTTGGCACCTATCTTTAAACATCAAAGAAGAGGATATCAGTGACCCATTTATATACACTTGCACAACACATGAATTATGTCACTATTTTTGTTAAATAATTAGAATAGGATTACCTAGAAAAATAGGTCCAACCAATAAAAAATAGAAATAATAGAATGAAAAATTAACTAATATTATGAAATGATCAAAACTATAGGTTAAAATTTTTTGACATAGTTTTCAAGGAAAGATTAATTGGAAACGAGAGATATAAAAACTTTAGCCCTGCCTAAATGGTAGGGACTAATAATCTATTGATGTTCTATGTGACTATTTGGATTAATGTACAAAAACCAATAAAAAGATATGATTTTTGAGTGAGACATTGAGAAATATTTGGGATGGACCATTTCATAGGCCAAGACAAAACTCCTCTTCATCTAGCTCATTAGGCAAATCCTTAGAGCCTGAAGGGAAATATCATAGCAAATGTAACTACATTTTCCACATAACCCATAATAAATCTTAAAACAAATGAGCACTTAGAATTCACATCAAGAGAATAGATAGCATAACCATCATATATGACACAAGATATACCCTGGGAAACCCTCACTAAGGGAAAAATCCAACCTCCAAAAATCATCCATCCATCTTGCATTAATTAGCAGAATAACATTACAATACAAATATGATAGCTTTCAAAGCCATAGCCACTTACATGCACTTCATGTGTACAAGCATGAATTTACACATCCCATGCCATGCATAAAAAATGCTCTCCTTGGCTATGCTACTTAACCATGGCTCTTTAGCCCTTCTACCACTTATGATAATTCTGCTTTATTTGGCCTTCTTCTTCTTCTTACAACAACTACCCTTGTGGTTTCTTTTATAGATGTAAGCTCCCACAAAACTTCTAAGTGGTTTACATAATACATGTGATAAATCAAGTCTACCTATCCCCATTTGACCAACCCATTTAGCATGTGCCACCAACTCACATTTGACCATGTGCTCCCAACCTTTGGTTGGTGACAATTAAAAATTCCAAGTTTGGTCATGTTTCACCAAACTTTGGTAGTTGCCTAATTGGAAATTCTAACCTAACAAAGTTTGACCATGTCACATAATTAAAAATCATCTATGCACTATTACACTAGAGGCTTCAAACTTTGACCATTAAAACATGCATACAATATTGCATTAGAGGCATGCAATATTGGGTTAGAGGCTTCAATGTTTGATCATGTGACAAACATGTATGCACTATTGCATTGGAGGCAAGCACTATTGGGTTGGAGGCTTCCATGTTCAACCATGTGACAAACATGAATCCACTATTGCATTGGAGGTATGTGCTATTGGATTGGAGGCTTGCAAGTATGAGACATATTTCTCAACATTCTCCCACTTGTTGAACAACTTGCAAGAGTTAGGGGATCAATGCTATCATGATCTTCATTGCTACCAGTTGAGAGACCCATCACCATCAAAACTACTTTTTTCTCATGGGCTTTGTTAATGCATCAACAACATTTGCCAAAGTATATACCTTCTCTAGCTTGACCTTGCTATCCTTAACCATATCTATCAACATGCTTGGACCTGACATGAAAAGTTAGGTTCTTTGCTAGGTAGATTGCACTTTGATTGTCACTATAAATTTCAATGCACCATGCTTGAACTCTAAATATAAACACAATATCTCAAGCCAAATGGTTTCCTTGTAGACAAGAGTATCAAGTGCATACTCTTCCTTTGTAGTTAAATCGACCACAACTATCACTTGATCATCCAACTTATTGTACCACCAAATAATGTAAACACATATTCATTGGTGAATGTTTATTTGTCAAGATTTCTAGCATGAGAAAGAACTCCCACTATTTGATCAATGTTTGGCCTTGTACAAAACATCACAATGTTACAATACAACTCATGAAGAATATTAGACTATGGGAATCTATCCATGTTGCATGTACATCTAGGTGCAACATATACATAACATGCACATAATCCCAAAATTCTTCCACTTATTGTATACATTGCATAGGATCAATCTGTAGCCACATGAACAAGGAAATAATCCCTTCTATCACATTTATCATCCTAGATCAAAATAGACCATGTGCTTCATCTAGGTACCTGTAATCAAAGTATCCAGCATCTCAAACATAAATGTTCCCACCTTCTAGTATACCACTGCCACCAATCATACTTAGAAGTTATCCAAAGAGAATGCCACCTAACCTATCACATAATAATCATACATTTTCATACCAACTAAAATTTCAAGCACAAATTCTTGATCCAAAAGTAATCACATGTATCAATAGTTATTAAAATTCACAGTGAAATAGCACCCACAACAAGTGTCAACCTATCTAACTATTTGTGCCTCTTAAAGGTATACCAAGTGAATATCACATAATCAACATATCCAAGATGTAACATGAAATCTCAAGCTTCTAGTGAAATACCTATCACATATACACTAAGAAGCTCCCACTACAAAAGGCAATGTTAGATATGAAACCAATCCACTCACAACATCTTAGAAAAGTCAATCCATGTAGTATCAAGGACATCTAAAATGATGTGTAACTTATGAACCAAGTCTTCAAATAGTTTTCCATGTTCTCCACAACAACAAAAGAAAGAGATAAGGAACAAATATGTCATCTTCACATGACATCACAATAGTGATCACAAGCTCCATCCAATCCCAAATCCAAAGTAAAACTAAATATATAGGAAGATAATCAAGACCAAAAATTGTACCATGTCCTTCTACACACACCTCTAGATTTAAATTGTCTCAAATAAGATCTCCTCCATAAAACTAAATACAAGAAGCAACAAAAACACCCAAATAATATCATGGGTGTAAACCTTTCACAAGAAGATCAAACTTATAACCATTCCTCAACCAAGGAATAACCATTCCTAATCCAAGGTATATGCCCAATATAAAATCATCTCCCAATCTCAACCAATATAATAACATATGCATAAGAAGATAACCGATGATAATCCTTCTCTCAAATCAATCCTTGATAACTACCTTATACCATAGCTCAAAAATAATATCCATGAAAGATAAGCATAAAACACTCGAAAGGAACAATGGGCTATACCTCTCAAGTAGTGAACTACTGAGTAGACCAAGAGTGAGAAATAAAATTCCCTTCTAAATATCATAGTCTCCAACCAAGACTAATTTCTTCTCAAGTATTTGCCAACTGAATGACCCTTGAACCTTTTTGCTAAAACTATCAACTGTCCCAACAAGTTCATCTCTAGTCACAAGAGGAAACAACATCACCATCTCCAAGTATTCATGAGCACCTATAACCAATCAATCCATGCCAACTCCAAATGCAACATAGAAATGTCATGAAGTATCCAACAAATGATCAATATACTCAATACCAAGAAACTAAGTCAAAATCAATGTAAAATACCAACCATGGCCTCAAGAATATAAACATGACAATATGATCCAAATCATCTATACCAAAAGAGGTACCATGCTCCATATGAACATATCATAACATGTCAAAAATCTAAATGCATATCAAGAGTGCAACATGACATAATAATGAAACCATCCTAATATTAAGGATAACGTGTCAAATGAAAGCATAAACAAAACCTTTGCCAAGGACCTTTTGAGTCCTCAAGATTGAACCATCTTCACATACCATAAAGATAACAACCATCAATAAGTGCACCATGCAAATGTCAAAGATTCTTCTACAACAATGGGATCTAAGACATCCTCCAACATCTCCAAACACTTAATGAATATATCAACACCAACAACTCTCATTCAATTATAGTAGTGAGTCGCTCATGGCATCATCCATCTCCTACATGAAAATCCTCCAAGCCTAAACATACACAACCAAAGTGTCAATATGAGTGAAAATCAAAATCTCCAAACCAAACCATGGAACCAATCTTTCATTTCCACATCATCATTGCAACATGCTTCAATCAAACTCTATATCCAAGATATCCATGACATCATGATAAATCATCTTATAACATAAGAATCAACTAAGTAATCAACGATCAAAGAATTCAAAGTGCACATCATGAGCTCCTCAAATAGATTAAATAACCATAATCCTAGACCAAGAAGATATATTATCCAAATTAGGAATTAAAATCAATGAACATCAATGAAGTACCTAGATATCCAATCATTTCATGCCAAAAATCCATAGCATTGTGAATCTAATTCTCAAGGTATCCAACATGTCAATATATCATAGTCAACTACAATCCTCCATCATGATTGTACCTGGTAATGTCATCTCGTTCATCTCTTACATGACAATAAATCAAAAAACCATGTGTCATAGCCATGCCACCAATCTAGATATGTAGCAGGAATAAAAATGTCTATGGGCATAGACAACCCATATCCAAGTCATAAATGTAACCTGTAAGTATAGACCAATTACATAGTTGCATAACCTATAGACCCAACAATGCATCATACATTTCCAAACCAAATATTGGTAGTTCTGTCAACAAGAGATATATCCAAATACATGATGAGTATACAATGACATCACTATACAAATCTCCAAACATACACCATGTCATAAACTCATAATGTCACCATAGGTCAATAATAATACAAAATTGTGTAAAGCTCTCCAAAAGACTTTTCGTTGACTGCTTGAATTTCAAAATTTGACTTTGTATGTCAAGATTATGACCAAATCTATTTATTCATGAAAATTTAACTTCAAAGCTTAAAACATGACACAAAATGTCAAAACTATAGAATCAAACCTAAAGAAAACTATAGTGCTTTGAATTATCTTTCCGACGAATACATGAAGCCTGAAATTTGACACTCTAAGTAAAAGTTATGGTCATTAAAATAGGACAACCTATTTGCTCATCTAAACCACTTTTCAATTGGTTCCACCACTATAACATTTTATTCTATATCCAAAATTTAGAAAGAATTCAATATAGGGTTATAGCAACTAACCAAAGCTCTAATACCAAATGAAGGGAAAACTCATAGCTAATTTAACTATATTTTCCACATAACCCATAACAAATCTTAAAACAAATGAGCATTTAGAATTCACATCAAGAGAATAGATAACATACCCATCATATGTGACACAAGATATACCCTAGGAAATCCTCACTGAGGGAAAAACCCAACCTCCAAAAAGAATCCATCCATCTTGCATTAATTAGAAAAATAACATTACAATAAAAATATGATATCTTTCAATGCCATAGCCACTTGAGTGAACCCACAATAGTGGGTTACACTTTTTTTTTAGTGCCTGCCCCTAATTTGGATTTTTTTATTATTGCTGAACTCTTTTAGAGCTAGTTTCATGTTGATGGTTAATAACATTATTATGAGATTATCAGATATTGTGCTATGGATTCAGTTGATATGTGATGAGATTACTTAGACTCTACATTTCATGTATGTATGATGATTATTTTCATTGTTTGCAGTTATTAATGATGATTAGTAAGATGATTTATTATCATATATGTTTTTTTATGGATACTTACCCCATACTTGCATGTGTATGGTGTGCGTGTTTGCTTTGTGTGTTTGCTTTTGTCTGGCATGTTTGATGTTATTAAAGAAGGGAGTCGTAGTCACCTGCTAGTCAGGATCTACACGATGCACCACTTCTTGCCATTGCCTGTTTAGTTTAGTATATATTATGCTTGTACATGCATGGTTTTTATGCAGGTTGCAGGTATCGAGTATCGACTTCCCTGAATTGTCAAGATGAGCGTACCCTATCACATTATCTCAATGATAAGAAAGGGGAGATAAATTTTCAAGTCCAAATCCCAACCTTTTAAGCCATTTGTTCTAATTGAAAATTAGGACAAGTATCTGAGTTGAGTACCCTTCGAATACGTTGGATAACGTAATTCGTGATATAAACCCCTTGGTTTGATTTGTATGTATTTTGGCTATGATGAATTTTTCGTATTTTTACCTTTGTGAGTCCTTGGAGTATTTTCTATTAATTAAGCTTAATTAAAAGATTTAGTTAATGGTTTAATTAAATTAAAAATTAATATGATATTTTTATATTTATTTTATTTAATTAATTGAAAAATTAATTAAATAAAATAATTAAATTGGAAGATAAAAGTTATAATATTAAATTTGGAATGTGACAATATTTATTTTAATAATAATATAATTAGAGCTCATTTTTAAATAAATGACTAAATAATATTATTATTAAAGCTAATAAATCTTTTAACAATTAAGTTTTGGAAAATAAAATTTAAAAGTTGAAAATATATTTTAAATTATTAAAAGATTGTAAATCTCATATGATTAAAATATAAATATATTAAGATTAAAAAGTGGAGATATTAAAGTTAGTGCATGAGACTTAATAAATTAATTAATTAAATTAGAAAGAGTAAATTAAATTGGAGTTATAAGCTTGCATAAGAATTAACATGTGTCAACAACACGGACATTAGTGCATCAATTAAGCACAAGGTGTCTATAATTCTATGACTCATCAAAAAAGAATTGAAAAAGACCCATGCTTAGTTGGTGACACCTTTCAGCGCTTTCAAGAAGCATTCCAAAGGTTTCTTGAGAGCTCTTGATATTCAAGCATTCATAAAAGCTTAAAAGAAAAGCTTAATAGAAGCTACAAGGGGAAGGGGAAGCTACAAGATTAATAGAAGCCACGAGCTACAAGCTAAGATAGAAGTTTCAAAGCTTACATGGATGAGAAAAGATTCATATGCTCATATATTTTCTACTTGCTTCTACGCTCTTTCTAGCACCTTTAATCACTTGGAGGATTCGATCGGCTTAGATTTTTGGAAGAATTGCGAACGATGGAGAAGGAAAGAATTTTCTATGGACTTCTGAGGCATGGCAAATTAGTATCAGTGTCCAGGTGCACTCGTGATATTTTCATATTTCTTTTGCACTCTTTCTCTTCCTATTTTCATCATATCTGTTTAATGTGTCTGAATACTCTCTGTGATTGAATCTACTATTTAAAATTGGAATGTCGATATTTTATTTGGATGAGAAGAAAGCAATAGAAGAATCCTAGATCCAATTAAAGAGAAGAAATTAGATCTTAATCGAGTTTGGGTTTGAATTTATGTTGTGAAATTAGAAAGGCAAGATTTAGAATTAAAATAGAAATTTTATAGTAAAAATTCGAATGATTAGATGTAATCTTTCTATCAATTATATTTTTAAATGCATATGAATAAACTCTTTTATGGTTAAATTTAGAGAACAATTATTTTAATATGAAATTTTAATTCATCACAAATTGTCCTGTCGCTGCCTCTTAGATAGACCCGAATTCAGTCATTCATAACTTTTTATCGAGATCAAATTTATTCGATCGCTTTGGTCAGCATTGGCGCAACTTGGCCCTCTCCAACATATTTAAATTTCAGCCCCATCCAACAGTTCATTAGAGAGATATGGCCGTCGTACTAAGACTGTTTTATTCAAGAACGGATGTCTCTTCATTTTCCATAACCAAGAGTTCTTTATGCTTAAACTTCACAAAAATAATATATCAAAGAAATATAATTAGAACTTAATAATTATTTAATTAGTCTAAAGACTAATAAGAATGTTCTAAATGAATTAATGAAAATTTTTAATGGAAAGTTGTGGATGGAGCTGATGGATAGAGATATTGAATTAATAGAAAATAGATGACTTTCAATATTAAATACTATTTAATATATATAGTTAAGAGATGGTAATTTATAAAAGTGTTTAATGATGATTATTAAGAGACTCAAATTTTAATGATATTGGATTTAGATTTAAATAAGAATTATTATATTGACAAGGAGTCATAGTTATATTATAACATTGTTATAACATAGCTACGATTTGAATTATTGATATGCCTTAAAAGTTAGTTAAATAATAACTAATGAGACTTATGGAAATATAGTTTGATGAGTTTATTATTTATTAATGTTTGTTGGGTCTAACAAACTATTAATAAATAATAGTTTAAATAGTTATCAACAAATCTGATTAGAGATAATCTAGTGGAGATTATTTAATAAATTAAAGATATTATTGCAATCTTTCCTTATTAGAATCTTATTAAATGCATTAGTTTTATATGGTCTATTATCTAATTTAATTAAATTTAATTTAATTAAGATTAGTTAATAAGAAGTGTAATTAATTATTAGTCAATCTAAGTAAATGGATTAAAAGAAAAGAGATTTTAATATAATTTATATAGTGGACTTTTTATAATGTATATTGAATACTATTAAACAATTTTAGAATTGTTTAATGAAGATGATAATGTTAAGAATTTAAAAATTATTCATGTTAAAATCTACAATGAGCCTTATTTGTTTGATAGGGATCTTTTTCAAAACAACTTTTATATAGACAAAACATTATTAGAACAATTAGAAAATGGAGTCTAATGGTTCATTTTAATATTGATTAAATAATTGTAAGATGATAATTTATATTATATTGATTTAAATTTAGAAACTCTAAATGATATTGGATTAAGATTGAATTATTATGTTATTGGTTAATACGTTTGAATACCTTAATGGTATTAAGAGTTAGCTAATGAAGTTCTATGTAAAAGTTCTCTAGATTGATTATTTATAGTTGTGATAAGTTTATTATTTATTAATGTTTGTTGAGTCTAACAAACTATTAATAAATAATAGTATAAATAGTTTAAATAGTTATCAACTAATACAAAACGAGTTATTCTAAAAGATATTAGTTAATGATTCAAGTACTGTAAAAGATATTAATCAAATTGAATTGGTTAATAATTTGGAAGATTATCAGTTAACTGAATCAACGTACATAGAGAAAAATTATTTAAGATAATAATACTTGGTATTGAGGATTTATTATAACTTGTTATTATTAAAATATAAATGAGAACATTGTTGCAGAATGATGAATATGATCTATTAATAAGATTTCCAATATAGCTTGTCATTAAATATTAGCAAACTATTATTATTATTGAACTATGAACCTGAATATTTGTGTGTGGCTGACTTTTAGTTATTAGTCAACTAATATTCATTGGGTTGATAGTTTGGTTGTGAAATTATTAATTAAATCAATTAACTAGAGTTAATAGGATTTAGTTAATAATTAAATTATGTAATAGAGATTTAATTGATATAATTCTTTTAATGAGATTGTAAAAATATTGATATCAAGTTGATAGGTCTTATTTCGATGACTTGAATAACGATTTTAGATATTTTAATGGTGAAGACTTAGTAACATATAATTGAGAATTATTAGAATGATTAAAGGTCAAAGATTGTGAACCGATATTAATTGATCATTCTAATAAAGTTATAATCTCTTATTCGAAATATGATAATTTGTCCTCTTATAATATAATGAATAATGATCTTAGAAAAGTTGAAAGGTTAATTAATTAGAATGTGGATCATAGTTAAATAAAGAGAACAATTTAATTAAAGGCCAATAAGTAAATACTTATCCTTAAGTTATTCTTAGAATGTAATTCTTAATAATGGAAGGATAATGCTATCGGAGAACAAATGGGTTGACTTGTAGGTCAAATGATGAAACTTAAGACACTTGAAAATATACTTGCAAACAGAAAAATGGAAACCTCTACACTGATTCAACTATGTAAGATAGCAAAACCAAAACATGTGTTTGCATCGTGTATTCTATATGCTTCTTGTTTTGGGTTTTTGATTGACTAGCGTTGACCAGTCCTAGGTTGTGACCAGAGGCTCGAGAGTTATGAGATGTGATGGCTTGTTGATCTTATTTGGTCTCAATCTTTATAAACCCAACCATGGTTATGTGATCATATGTTCTATGAAATGTTTGTTATTGTTCATCAGTCTTCATGTGTGAAGCTGAGATGTATGTGTATGAGACACTTGAGCTAATCATTTTTGAGTCATCGATCAGTTATCCTTAGATTGCTTTGTAGTCGCCATGATGGGACTAAAGTGTTGATTTATTTCTTGATGATGTCATATTGTGACATGTTTGACTCAACCATTTTGGAGTCTTCGATCAGTATGATTTTAAGATATTATTGGTTGCTTATTGAGAACCAATGGATGTGATGATATATTTTGGTTATTGAGAACCAATGGATACTTATGATTATCAGTGATGCCTTCAGTTGCCAATAGAGAACTGTTGTGATCATGATTTTCTATGGATGCTTTTCGGATGCTCATGGAGATTTGATGATTCTTATCTTGGAGATTTCATGATTCTTATTATGGATATTTGATGCTTTTATCATGGATATTTGATGATTCTTTTTATGGATTTTTTTTACAGTCACTTGTACAAGACTGTGGTGATTTATGATTCTATGAGCTTAGGGTAGGTAATCTACTTGTAGTGTTGAGAAGTGGCTTGCAATGAGGGTCGGGGCCCTAAGTGGCTGCTAGGTTAACTCATTGTAAGTTTGGTTAATAAGTGATAACATTTACACAGTAAATGGATATTAAATGAACCTAAAAAGATAATTGTTTTGATGTTCTCGCCCATGCCTTGAGCACTTGTATAGGCTAAGATGGGAGTAGTGAGAACGCATGGTTGCGACCTTGCATTCCATAGTATGCCTCGTTAGTATGAGAGGATACTAGTGGCCGCATGAGATCTGTATGGACCCGTGGAGTTTAGCTAACTGCCAAGGTAACTTGTACGAGATAAATGTGATGACACTTTCTCGCTTGCAGAGTAGGTTTCCTACATGTCATTGTTGTGCCTCTAGGAAGTAGATGTCTATTTTGTGATTGGAACCTTTGAGTTAGTATACTTTTAGGATTCCTGGACTTTAGAGATTTGTGCTATGTGATTTTGTTAGCCTGTTTGGGACTTGAGACTATCTCCTTAGCACGGTGGGAGTGGACCACTTAGGTTCCACGCGGTCGAGTAGTAGTAATTTTTCCACTCTTATCATTTGAGATCCGTCGGAGACACCATGGCTGGAGCATTCTTGGTTGGTATTTATCTTCATTATGTTCTTGGAGCATTATGATAGATGATATACCTTATGATAGATGTATTTACTAGTATGTTCTTATATTGATGATTTGCATATGTTAGACGATGGTATCCTATGCTTTACTTTGCATGTTAGTAGGATGTTTTAGGAGTGACATTCCTACTATGTTATAGCCGATGATCTCTTCGGTACTTTGGGATGTTACGCACGGAGGGATGGCTAGGATCCACGATGGTCTAATGATGCTATTAACAGTGGGAAAAAATCGTGCACTTAGTTTATTTTGTTTGATCTTTATGATAGATGTATATGTCTTTTATGATGATGTACCATGTAATTATCTCTACTTTGATGTATCATGGATTGGAATAGGATGATGTACCTTATTTCACATATGTATATCCTTTTAAGCCTTCATACCCTGTGACATATACAGTGGATGATTGAGCATTTGGAAATGTAATGTAGGAACATTGGACTTATCATTATTATTCATGTGGATGTTGTACTAGATGGATTCATGTATGTTAGTTAATTTAGATGTGATACAACGTTAAGGGATCTTTAAAGAATGTAGCCTGTTATGTATATATGTTATGTTTATTTTCATTTGAATTGTTGCTATTGCTTCTACAAATGTTATGAATGGTTTTATCTTTCATGTTTTAAAAAAAAAAAAAAAATTTGTTTGACAAACTTAGCAAATTTTTTTGGATCCCTTGGTAGGGCATTACATTTGATATCAGAGCCCGAGTTTCAACATTGGGAGCTCTGGGTATATTAGAATGTCACTAGTTGTTAACTAGTTGATCAAAACGAAAACTTTGAATTATCATGTGTATCTCTTCCAAACTGAAAACTTGAAAACTAGGTGAACCGAAATAGAACTTGAAACTGTTACTTGCATATTTTTCATACTTCAACACTTAGCTTTCAAAATTGAAAATTCTACTGAAAACTTAAACGAAAACAAAACTGAAAATTGAAAACTTATTCTAGTTGCAAAGCATGTATCTTTTATCTTAGTTTCAAGGTAGTATACTTTTGTTTATCTTTGCAAGCATTAAGTTGCTCTTGTTTAGAATGTATTAAGGAATATATTTCAGTAGTTGTTAAAAGAATGATGTTGGATCGATATGGTTTTCGGTTTACTATTAAACCAGAATCATATTGCTCTATGTGTGTTGTAAAATTCTTAGTGGAATCATATTCCCCTGTAAGGAGGAAAAGGGTTCAATGGGACCCGCATAGTGAGTATCTTAGCTTTTCATTCTTGTAAGCTTTCAAGAGTAAGCCTAATCTAAGGGGGGGTGGATGTAGTGCCTGCCCCTGGTTTGCATTTTGTTATCATTGCTGAACTTTTTTAGAGCTAGTTTCATGTTGATGGTTAGTAATATTATTATGAGATTATCAGATATTGTGCTATGGATTCAGTTGATATGTGATGAGATTACTTAGACTCTACATTTCATGTATGCATGATGATTATTTTCAGTGTTTGCAGTTATTAATGATGATTAGTAAGATGATTTATTATCATATATGTTTTTTATGGATACTTATCCCATACTTGCATGTGTATGGTGTGCGTGTTTGCTTTGTGTGTTTGCTTTAGTATGGTGTGTCTAATGTGGTTAAGGAAGGGAGTCGTAGTCACCTGCTAGTCGGGATCTACACGATGCACCACTTGCTGCCATTGCCTGTTTAGTTTGGTATATATTGTTCTTATACATGCATGGTTTTTATGTAGGTTGCAAGTATCGAGTATCGACTTCCCTGAATTGTCAAGATGAGCATACCCTATCACATTATCTCAATGATAAGAGAGGGGAGATAAATTCTCAAGTCCAAATCTCAACCCTTTAAGCCATTTGTTCTAATTGGAAATTAGGACAAGTATCTGAGTTAAGTACCCTCCGAATACGTTGGATAACGTAATTCGTGATATAAACCCCTTGGTTTGATTTGTATGTATTTTGGCTATGATGGATTTTTTGTATTTTTACCTTTGTGAGTCTTTGGAGTATTTTCTATTAATTAAGCCCAATTAAAAGATTTAGTTAATGGTTTAATTAAATGGAAAATTAATATGATATTTTTATATTTATTTTATTTAATTAATTGAGTAATTAATTAAATAAAATAATTAATTTGGAAGATAAAAGTTATAATATTAAATTTGGAATGTGACAATATTTATTTTAATAATAATATAATTGGAGCTCATTTTTAAATAAATGACTAAATATTATTATTATTAAAGCTAATAAATATTTTAGCAATAAAGTTTTGAAAAATGAAATTTAAAAGTGGAAAATATATTTTAAATTATTAAAAGATTCTAAATCTCATATGATTAAAATATAAATATATTAAGATTGAAAAGTAGAGATATTAAAGTTAGTGCATGAGACTTAATAAATAAATAAATTAAATTGGAAAGAGTAAATTAAATTGGAGTTATAAGCTTGCATGTGAATTAACATGTGTCAACAACACGGGGGTTAGTGCATCAATTAAGCACAAAGTGTCTACAATTCTATGACTCATCAAAAAAGAATTGAAAAAGACCCATGCTTAGTTGGTGACACCTTTCAGCGGTTTCAAGAAGCATTCCAAAGGTTTCTTAAGAGCTCTTGATATTCAAGCATTCATAAAAGCTTAAAAGAAAAGCTTAATAGAAGCTATAAGGGGAAGGGGAAGCTACAAGATTAATAGAAGCCACGAGCTACAAGCTAAGATAGAAGTTTCAAAGCTTACATGGATGGGAGAAAATTCATATGCTCATATATTTTCTACTTGCTTCTACGCTCCTTCTAGCACCTCTAATCACTTGGAGGATTCGATCGGCTTCGATTCTTGGAAGAATTGCGAATGATGGAGAAGGAAAGAATTTTCTATGGACTTCTGAAGCATGAAAAATTAGCATCAGTGTCCAGGTGCACTCGTGATATTCTCATATTTCCTTTGCACTTTTTCTCTTCATGTCTTCATCATATCTGTTTAATGTGTCTGAATACTCTCTGTGATTGAATCTACTATTTGAAATTGGAATCTTGATATTTTATTTGGATGAGAAGAAAGCAATAGAAGAATCCTAGATTCAATTAGGGAGAAGAAATTAGATCTTAATCGGGTTTGGGTTCGAATTTATGTTGTGAAATTAGAAAGACAAGATTTGGAATTAAAATAGAAATTTTATAGTAAAAATTCGAATGATTAGATGTAATCTTTCTATCAATTATATTTTTAGATGCATATGAATAAACCCTTTTATGGTTAAATTTAGAGAACAATTATTTTAACGGGAAATTCTTAATTCATCACAAATTGTCCTGTCGCTGCCTCTTGGATAGACCCGAATTCAGTCATTCATAACTTTATATCGGGATCGAATTTATTTGATCGCTTCAGTCAAAATTGGCACAACTTGGCCCTCTCAAACATATTTAAATTTCAGCCCCATTAAACGGTTCATTAGGGAGATATGGCCATCGTACTAGGACCGTTTTATTCAAGAACGGATGTCTCTTCATTTACCATAACCAAGAGTTCTTTATGCTTAAACTTCACAAAAATAACATATCAAAGTAATATAATTAGAACTTAATAATTATTTAATTAGTCTAAAGACTAATAAGAATGTTCTAAACGAATTAATAAAGATTTTTAATGGAAAGTTGTGGATGGAGCTGATGGATAGAGATATTGAATTAATAGAAAATAGATAACTTTCAATATTAAATGCTATTTAATATAGATAGTTAAGAGGTGGTAATTTATAAAAGTGTTTAATGATAATTATTAAGAGACTCAAATTTTAATGATATTGGATTTAGATTTAAAGAAGAATTATTATATTGACAAGGAGTCATAGTTATATTATAACATTGTTATAACATAGCTACGATTTGAATTATTGATATGCCTTAAAGGTTAGTTAAATAATAACTAATAGGACTTATGAAAATATAGTTTGATGAGTTTATTATTTATGAATTTTTGTTGGCTCTAACAAACTATTAATAAATAATGGTTTAAATAGTTATCAACAAATCTGATTAGAGATAATCTAGTGGAGATTATTTGATGAATTAAAGATATTATTGCAATCTTCCCTTATTAGAATCTTATTAATATGCATTAGTTTTATATGGTCTATTATCTAATCTAATAAAATTTAATTTAATTAAGATTAGTTAATAAGAAGTGTAATTAATTATTAGTCAATCTAAGTAAATGGATTGAAAGAAAAGAGATTTTAATATAGCTTATATAGTGGACTTTTTATAATGTATATTGAATACTATTAAACAATTTTAGAGTTGTTTAATGAAGATAATAATGTTAAAAATTTGAAAATTATTCATGTTAAAATCTACAATGAGTCTTATTGGTTTAATAGGGATCTTTTTTAAAACAACTTTTATATAGACAAAACATTATTAGAACAATTAGAAAATGGAGTCTAATGGTTGATTTTAATATTGATTAAATAATTGTAAGATGATAATTTATATTATGTTGATTTAAATTTAGAAACTCTAAATGATATTGGATTAAGATTAAATTATTATGTTATTGGTTAATACATTTGAATACCTTAGTGGTATTAAGAGTTAGCTAATGAAGTTCTATGTAAAAGTTCTCTAGATTGATTATTTATAGTTGTGATAAGTTTATTATTTATTAATGTTTGTTGGGTCTAACAAACTATTAATAAATAATATTATATATAGTTTAAATAGTTCTCAACTAATACAAACAGAGTTACTCTAAAAGAGATTAGTTAATGATTGAAGTACTATAAAAGATATTAATCAAATTGAATTGGTTAATAATTTGGAGGATTATCAGTTAACTGAATCAACGTACATAGAGAAAACTTATTTGAGATAATAATACTTGGTATTGAGGATTTATTATAACGTGTTATTATTAAAATATAAATGAGAACATTATTGCAGAATGATGAATGTGATCTATTAATAAGATTCCCAATATAGCTTGTCATTAAATATTAGCAAGCTATTATTACTATTGAACTATGAACCTGAATATTTGTGTGTGGTTGACTTTTAGTTATTAGTCAACTAATATTCATTGGGTTGATGGTTTGGTTGTGAAATTATTAATTAAATCAACTAACTAGAGTTAATAGGATTTAGTTAATAATTAAGTTATGTAATAGAGATTTAATTGATATAATTCTTTTAATGAGATTGTAGAAATATTGATATCAAGTTGATAGGTCTTATTCCGATAACTTGAATAACGGCTTTAGATATTTTAATGGTGAAGACTT